>CARXXK010000001.1:113170352-113789872 GCA_949089665.1 Macrosiphum euphorbiae | reverse complement strand
TTTTGTTTGTATTAAATACTTTCACCATAATATGGAACTAAAATTGTTATTTATCGTTAAAACAACAAATTTTGTGAAAAATTCAATTTTGGTAGGTAAGTGTTTTGTGTAGGCATAATAAATGCTACATTAAAATTTAAAAAAATTCAAAAAATTCCATTAATTGGATTATAGGTATACTACAATTTCCAGCTTCTACTACAACATTACGTTATATTATGTTTTTAATTAATAAAATGCCTAGAAATAAAACGTAACTCCCAAAATAATATGAAAACAAACTTACGCTGAAACATCGACTCTTCCGGTGACGCCACCGAAGAAACAGCTATCTTCATCTCGTTCCGAACTGTAACTTGAAATTATCGAAATATTTTATGAAAATTCCCTGAACATAACGAAATGTGCGAATTCGTGTTAAAACTTACATTATAATATATACGGCTTAACGAACTATCTGTCCATATTGATGGCTTATTATTTTTTTTTCACTAAAATTATTAGAATTGTTAATCGTCGCAGACGAATGTCGACAATTGGCGATTGCCATAGATGATATAAAATATATTTTTTAATATGATAAATCCATAGAACTTCCACACTCAGCCCATAAACGGTCTATTGATAAATCGTGTGTTCTACTTTTGTCTTTTACAGAAATGATTGTGGTCTGCAATGTATTCTTGTTTTCTATTTCAGTTATTTATCGCATACTTAATTTAACCAAACAAATTAGTCCACAAATTTATAGACATCACAAATATATAATATAAATTATAATTTACAGTAGCTTATATCTGTGTTAGACATTCTAATATCTAATGCGTTCTCCCGCCGTAGGCCATACTCCATAGACCCAGTTCAGGGGAAGTTAAATTTTTACCCACAAATTAATAAAAAAAAGTGGTTGGGACAAGGAACTTGATGAATTTTAAACTGATAAAAAATGTACAAAATAATTTTCTCATGACTATAAATAGCTCAAAAAGAGTCAAAATAGTTTGAACATTTTACCATGTATGGACAATTCAAGTAGGTATAAATAAATTTACTTTTTTTGTTACAGGTGGAAAAACGTATGTAACTCCTTCTATTTAACTTACCCTACCAATAATATCACTATATGAAACAATTAAAAGTGATAATTTGAAGACAATTTCATAAAACCCTAGAATATTTTAGATTCTGAGTGAAACGATGATTGTATTGATTAGTACGATAAGTAGTCGAAATAATGCTTCGATTTTCGACTTCAGTATCTTGTTCGATTGGAAAGTGAATATCGTTGGTGCATTGGGGAGGTCAAAAGTATAAATTTCCCAGTAGTTTTCACAAGCGCCGGGAAAAACAACATAAAAATTAAGGAAAAACGGGAATTTTTACGCAAAATCGGTTTTCCAAAAAATCGATTTTGATTATTGGTGTAACTCTAAAACAAATGACCGTATATACATGAAATTTTCACTGGTTGTTTATATTTGCATTTTCTATACACGATAAAATTTTCAAAATATTTTGATTTATTTTGAACTGTTTAGGGACATTTTCATTTTCCATTTTTTTTTAGTTTTTTTTATAAAAATATCAATAAAATTTTATTTGTTGGTTGCGAAAGCTTGAAAATTTAATAGAATTCTCCTAATATATTGTTTCAAAGGCAGATGAAAAATATTAAAAATCCTTAGTCACAATTTTTTTTTTATAAGCATTTAAAGTTCAAAAAGGTGGGCAAGTGGGTGTCGCTCTGCTGTACAGTAGGTTACAAGTGGGTCACTGTATAATGGATGGTATTAAATTTGAATTCAATGATATAATATCATTGTATAAGAAAAACGATTCTGAGCGGTGATGGTATGTCAGTCTATGTATAAGGCATATTATATACATATCTATGGTATTAAACAAAAAATTGACCTATAATAAATTCCAAATTAATCATATCACAATATCCATTAGATACTTATAACGCGTTATACATCAACAAAAACCGTGATACTATCATAGATATATAATAGTACACTTTAGAAGTTTCAAGTACCCACGAATAGTATTATTCAATCACAACAAAATAACTAAAATCGTAATTCTTGGTTTAAATATGAAATTTTGTCTAAATTTGAAATTAAAATGTCTGTAAAAAATAAGTGTGTTTATATATTTTTTAGATTTTTTGGTTACAGTATGAATTATTTAAGAGAATCTTTGTTTTAAATTTTCAACTCTTAGTTATAAAAACTGAACATTTTATAATTTTTTAATTCCAACGATTGATAATTTTCGAGATTTTGATAAATTTTGTCAAAATTCCAACTTTAAATGCTTATAAAAAAAAATCGTGCCTATGTATTTTTAATATTTTTCAACTGATATTGTAACAATATATCAGGAGCCTTGTATTAATTTTTTACACTTTTTGGCCCAACAGATAAAACTTTATTGATATTTATAGAAAAAAAAACTAAAAAAAATTGAAAGCTGTAAATGTCCATAAACAGCTCAAAAAGAGTCAAAATATTTTCAAAATTGTATGGTGTATAGGAAATGCTAATATAAACATTCAGTGAAATTTTCATGTATCTACAGTTATTCGTTTTTGAATTACAACAAAATAAGGAAATCGCTACATGAGAAATCGAGTGAAAATCCAATGTTGTAAAAATTTGAATTTCAAACGCTCATAAAAATTTAATTTGACTGTCCGGTAGAGATTTTTTTATTGATAAAGGTAGATAATCTTATAAGGAATCTTGTGTTTCATTTTCAAATCTTAGATTTAAAAAGAAAAATTTTTACGAATTCTTAACTCAAAATAATTTGCTAATTTTCGTGATTTTTCCATATTTTGTCAATTTTTGAACTTTAAATGCTTATAAAAAAAAATTGTGACTAAGGATTTTTAATATTTTTCATCTGCCTTTGAAACAACATATTAGGAGCCTTCTATTAAATTTTCAAGCTTTCGCAACCAACAAATAAAATTTTATTGATATTTCTAGAAAAAAAACTAAAATAAAATGAAAAATGAAAATGTCCCTAAACAGTTCAAAATAAATCAAAATATTTTGAAAATGTTATCGTGTATAGAAAATGCAAATATAAACAACCAGTGAAAATTTCATGTATCTACGGTCATTTGTTTTAAAGTTACACCAATAACCAAATTCGATTTTTTGGAAAATCGATTTTGCGTAAAAATTCCCGTTTTTCCTTAATTTTTATGTTGTTTTTCCCGGCGCTTGTGAAAACTACTGGAAAATGTTTACTTTTGACCCCCCAAAGTACCAACTAGATTCACTTTCCTATCAGAAAAGGTACTATTGAAGAAAATCGAAGCACTTTTACTGTCCCAAAACGTGATGACAGACACAAAAAAAATATAAAAATATAAAATAAAAACATACATCATTGTAAAACCAATACATTCATCGCTACGCTCAGAATCTAAAATATAAAAATATAAAAAAAAACATACATCATTGTAAAACCAATACATTCATCGCTCCGCTCAAAATCTAAAAAACTATATTTATTGATGTGAAAACATCTTATGTGGCGTTCAGACTTTTCCGTTTGGGCAGTGAATTTTTTCGAGCGTTATTCGAGCGTTACCTATTTCGCGTAACGCTAGCGCTTCCGACGTGCTGATTGGCGGAGACTCGGTGCGACGCGACGCAACGATAGGCCGCCTGTGCTCAGGGGGCGTGGCTTCATTACGATCACGGACATCGAACATAGTGCGGGCGAGAGCGTCAAATTAGTTCATCGTTGACAACCAACGTGAACAGTTAACTAAAAATGTATTGTATACACACAATATTACTATTTGATCACATGCGCAGGCGCGCAACTACGAACGCGTCGTACTCGTACATCGTCCGTTGTCGCGCGTTGGTAGTTCTCGAGGGCGTTTTTCGTTGATAAACACTACAAACAATAAACATGGTCCAGGGCTTGGAACCGTTATCAAAATTATCGGTTAACGCTAGGAAATTCTATAACGTCGGTAAACGTTGAAACTTTGATAACAGAGAAATTCGAAATGTTTGTTTGCTAAACAATAAAGTAAACATTTCAAACGCCATGATCCAGCGTTTTGTCTGTTCAGTAGTTCAGTTCCAACAACCAATACCTACCGTGGTTGAATTTGCTTAAACTTTTTAATCAAAAGTACCTACCCATATTTATATTGATGTGAAAATCGTTTTGCATGACAGTGTAAATTTTCGAGCGTTACCTTTTTCGTAGGTACGACCGAGCACATTTTCTATGGAGTTAATATTTTCGGACTTGTAATTTTTTTTTCAAAATTTTTCGAAAAACACCGAAAATTCTTTTGCCACTAACAGACTAATTATGACGTCAGACTGGGCGTCAACCTTGGGGGTAGGTCAAGATCGGAATTCCTGCCGAGCGAATTTTCTACGGAGGTAATATTTTCAGACTTGTGATTTATTTCCAAATTTTTCCTTCAAATTCTAAGCTCATATAATATATGTTTTCACATCTTATGAGGGTCGCTTGAGACACACGCGTTTTTTTTTCAATAATTAAATAACTTATTACAATTTAAAATAATAAAAAATACTTTTTCCCAGACATATTTTAATACATTTTAAATATGATTGTTTCACTAAACTTAAGTCCTACATAAATAAGCAGTGGAATTTTACAATAGCGCTTATAAAGTTAAAAACAACAGGATGTACATATTATACTATCATGATTTTTGAATCGTATGAAAATATTTACATTTTCATTTTAAATATTAAATTGATATATAAAAAGGCGGACAAATGGGTACCGCTCTGTTGTACCTTAGGTGTTGTATGGATCACTACTCACTGTAATGGATGTGTCCAATTTTAACTCATTGATATAAAATCACTGTATACGATAAACGATTTCCTATACCAGAAAAGTAGAAAACTGAAGCAGTTTTACTTGTCCAAAAAAGGTGATGAGAGAGAAAAAAAAGTGTGGCGGGGCGGCACCTTATGCGGGGACACGTATCAAAGTAAAATACGAAATAATAAAATGTAATGATGATTGATGATTATTTGAAATTATACCATATTATTTCTTAAGAATTCGATCGGGAAAACATTTGAAGTCGCGTCCGTAAATAGACGTTGCCAGCTGCCTTCGGTGGACAGTTGTAAGCGTTTGGTCTCGCGGGCTCCGTCCGAAGACGCGCTCGGCCGTCATCTGTGGCAGCAGTCGCGAAGAATTACGATAATAACAATAATATAATAGTAATAATAATATAACACCACGTGATTGCGAATTTTTGTCGTGCTACTCTCGCGGAATGTGCCCGATGCTCGGAAATCGAAAATTTCCGATGGATCAAACGTGTTTTATTCCCATAAAGGTCGTCGTCGTCGCCGTCGGTCGGTTTCTAATGTATTCCGTCCACGACCGTCGTCGGCGAACTGCACTCGTCGCAACGGCTGCAGCAGCGGCATCGGCAATGGACTGCAACTGCACAACTGCATCGATCGCCGCCGACCTCGTCTGCGGTGTTATTATCATTATTTACGCCGAAGGTTAGGTTACACGCACACTGTTTATATATATAATATTATTATAAATTATATACCTGTCGTTATTCTTTCTCGCCAATGACACGTCGTCCCGTGGACTCGTATAACGCACACGTATGAGTGTATATAGGTTGGACCAGACGCCTTCAAAATGTCACACTTCCATCCCCCCGGTGCAACCCAACAGGCACATATAAAGGCCTCTATAAATAGTGCTATCGTCGGTACATTAGCGCATCATAACAATAGGCTCAACGGCCTACGTTTTCGTTCCATTGATAAACATCATACAGAATTACGAATATATGGGAGACTCTTGCAGGGAACGACTGGACACTTGACAATTGTAAATCATTTCCCGTGATTTTTTCGTAAATATAATATTGTATTAGTATTATTTGTGTTAGAGAGGACTACAGTATTCGAAAATAATTTAAATTTCTAAATTTGCAGACAAAATTCAAAAATTTCAACTTTTTAAAAAGTTATTTTTTCCGAAAAGTTCATGTTTTCGCATCTTGCTCCATAAAAAGTTAAATTGTGGTAGAATGGGACATGGTGTAAAAACCAATTGTCTATCAATGTTTAAAAAATACTATACTATTTTTATTCTAGTAATGTTACTATTTTATACATAGGTAGTAGGTACTAACTTCAAAATAATATGTGGGTAGTGAACTTTCCCTAATGGACACCTGTTAATTTCGAACACTTTTTATATTTTGGGGAATAGACTACAAACTGAAAGCTCTGAATAGCGGACCCTATTTCAGCGACCGAGATTGTCGGGTACTTAGAGATTTCACTGCAATATACATTTAAGGTAAGATATCCCGACTTAACTTTTATGGTATTATTTCATAAAATGCATATTATCTAATTGTATAATATGGTAAACAGGTAGTGACAAATTATCTACATAAATTAGATAAATGTAACAATTACAACATTTTCTATAGGTAATAATATTATATAGGTATTGAAAATCATTAGAAAACAGTTTTCATAGCTTACACAACGATGATTTTTCTTACATTTTACAACAAAATAATTGCGTTATTTAGTGTATTCGTATTTTTGTATTATCATAATGTATATTAAATAATATTAATAAAAGGAGACCGATATAACTTGGCCGTTTGTTAAATAATATTGAAATACAAGTAACTGATCTAAGCTATATCCGTTGGTGGGTGAGGAAGGGAGGCAATGAGGTCATACCCCTCAAGCTTTAGATGATAATAATATACATAGGTAACACGAACACTCGAATATCTAAATAAGAATCCATGGTAGGTATAGATTATTTTTTGTTGCCATCCCGATATGCAGAGTATTACCCACGATGCGGTACGCGAATATTATGGATCGCAGATTACTTGGTCGTCGAGAAGGCACAGCATTTTTATCTGACGGGAAGCGTTTTTTTTGTTCATAAAAATACCATGGATAACTCCTACATTAACACATCATTATTATTATCATTATGATAAGTACAATATATTATATACATACCTAACGCCAGTAAGCGCGTTCCAAAAACTTCTCGCGTAGATTGTTGTGAAACCCGCCGACCGCACTCGACACAACATATGCCCATTAATAGAAGTAATTATATGGTTCGGAATTTTTAGTCGTGCAGAGGTCGGCGAGGGCAGCAGCTCTCGTAAGTCGTAACAATAAAATAATAATGATAATATATAAAATATCTATATCTACACTGCATACCTACTGCTACTATATACATATTGTGTACGAGATATTGTGTTTTCATTCAAAACTACACGGGTTATTAGCCATTATGGGTTACGATATTATTATTATTGTATTGTTTCGTGTTTAACCGCGGCTATTCGTTATTAATAATTGACCCTCTGTTTTCTACGATTTCATAATATATAGCATAGACAATGATAGTCGATATTATAGGTAGGCGCCTACTAATCGATGTTATTTAGACTATAGACATTCGTCATTGTATTATTATAATTTTGGATTTTGTAAATTTTCGGATTTCTACATTTAAATCGTGGTAAATACCATTTAGATATTTGTAGATATATTATTTACGAACACGTACTTACTTTTTTCACAATTCCGATTAAATACTACACACAGTAGGTAGTGGATAAAATAATATGAATGGTATTATAATATTATTATTAATATAAATTATTATTATTATGTCTGGTTTAAAAGTTATACTTGATTATTGTAACAATTCAATACAAATGATATCGCCATATCACGGTTAGGCAAATGTAAAATGCCTTTAATTGTTATTTTTCTGATTTTCCGTTAACCGTCGAAACGTGTTATTTTAATGCCCAGGTATATAATATGTATATTATGAATAATCATTAATAAAATATATTACGGTTTATTCAAATATGAATAATAAACTGCATACGAGCAATAAAAGTCATCGTTCAATAAAAAATAGAATATACAACACAATATGATGAAATAACGTGAGCTTGATCGTGATCACCTCATGGTAAGTATAATATTTAATATAATATGGTTCGATGTCTTCACCATATAACTTACTGATCCTCGTATAATCCTGCGTGCCCTGAGTTGTTTACTATAACATTATATACCATATACGTGACCTATTAACGAATGTTTTTTTTTTTTTTAAATATTTTTAATTGTTTTTATTTTCTCATTATATTACATAAGTAATAATAATATTACCGAGTAAACGAGAACACTCGTCATGTTTTAGTTTAAAAAGGACTCGTCAAATATGATAATATGCAGCTAATTGTAGCCAGGGGGGTTAACCCCCTCCAATTGACATATTTTCCCATGGTAAAATGTATTATACAAAGACTGTAAAAACTTGGTTGAATTCATACTTACCCTCCTCCCCCCAATTTCATAATCACGGCTACTAGGCTAAGCCACGGATCGTAATAATAATGTGTTAATAATTTATTAATGTTATCGAATCGTCGTAGAAGTCGTGTCATCGTCGACAGTTTCTTGGCACTCGATTTTTATTCTACCTACCTACTTTATAAAGTATTATTATAATAATACTCGCGCACACATTGTGCATTTAGTTATCATGTGACGTGAGCCTCGACGGGAGTTAAGTGGTGTCTGTAGAAAATATAAAGGCTTGTCGTACGCGGGTGTGTTATATTTTGCATCAGATATAAAAAAGAACAAAAATAATTCGCAAAAAAAATTAATGCACTAATCATGTGTATATGGCGGTGAACGAGTAACAACCGTTATTGCTACAGCAGAAGGGACGATTCGCGGAGCCTATACTACGCTCCATATGCCGACAATTTCAGTCGCCAGATTTTAGCTTATAAATTACTGGATTTCGTATTATTCGACCTCCTATATTATATCACGAGACTCTTGAATTGGAAAAAATTGTAGGTATGTATTATGTTCGAGACCAATATTATGCTCATCGCCCAATTTTTCATTTATTAATGAATATGTTTCTGATTTTTTTTTTTGTGTCTGTATTTTTACTTGAATATTTTCTTACCGGCTGTTCAAGTATTTTCCAAGGTAAGTATATGTGTATACGTGTATAAGTTATCTGTACTTGAATACTTTAAAAAGTATCTTTTACTTATAGCTTGCCTATATGAATGTTTTTATTTTATTTTATTTTTGGTTAATATATTAAAAGGTTGAACTTATACTTTTATAAAATTCCACATAAATAGCATATATAATAAATTGTCTATATTTATTTAATGTTCTATTAATTAATTAAATTAAGTACCAATTTATATTACAGTGGAATATGGAAAAGTCTAAAACCTTAATAAGTCGAAATAAATGCCGTTCCATGGCCTATTCTAACCTATAACCTTATTAAATCGAAAACCTCGACAAGTTAAACAAATTTTATTTCCATTGAATTTTGACTTATCGAGATTCAACTGTATTATGTTTTAAAAAGGATATTACCACTTTGATATAGAAAAAATACATAAAAAGGTTATTGTTACCACAATCAATGATGGCAAAAACCAAATAACGCCAAAACTAATATAAGTATACGTACCTGTTTAAAGTCAAAATCAAAATTAACGGAAAAAAAACAAATGTCCAAATGCATGTCCCGACGGACTGAATTCAGTTCACACTCCGCTCTTCATTTCAAATTTCGTTGATTTTAATTCCATAAAGTGGTGGTAATATGCGGTATAAAGGCGTTTCATAATATAATAGATAATATTATACGATCGCAGTGTTCAATGAAGTATGTGACACGCGTGTGCGCTGCAGCAAGAGACGAAGACGAGTTTCCAATAAAAATGCTGTTGATGTGCCCGGCCGTATATAGTCGTCTCGTCGACACGAAAGAAAAAAAATTGTGCGAATACCGATCGATTATAGAAAATTCAAATCGTATACTCTGCGAATTCCTGTGCGTATTCTTATATAATATATATATATATGTAGTGTACACATTGTCGAGTACGATATTCGATTTGTCCGTGAAGATAGACACGTGATATTAAATTATAATTGGTACAGGTACATATATAATATATGTATAATATATAACCTAACCATATATTATATTATGGTAAGTAGTATTGTACTGCGTTACGCATGATTTATGACTAATTATTTATTAATTGTATAATAATTACAGTCTGATAAATAGAGAATTTTAAATTATTATACAAGCAGATGAGAGTTAAGACTACCTACATGAATAAAATAAATTAATTTAGTGTTTTAATATTGTATTTATCAATAAATCTTATAAATTAAATTGTTATTATCAAATGTTACTATGTCCCATGACGTCTTGATGTTCTGTGGAGACATACCTTCAAAAATTAAAAAAAAAAATCATTTCGTTCACCACTCGGCACTTGATATGTGACAACCTGAGACGGCAGTACTCAAATATAAGGGCCATATAAAGGTTATCATCACTGCACATCAGTACTTTTATTATACCATCAGAGCCGGGTATATATATTAGACTTCACCGAAGTTTGAGTAATCAATTGTACAGTACAATAATTCTTATAAATTATCAGTTATAATTTAATATAGGTATTTTGAATTTCAGCAGCTGTTATAGGCTGATAAAATTTTTGCTTATATATCTAATACATTGTGCAAGTATAAATTATTCTGTGGAGTAGCCATGTAAAGAAAAATATTTATTTAATAATCATTAATAAATTAATATTGAAATACAATTATTAAATTATACTATTAAAAGTGAAATATTTGATACATTTTCAACAATAAATAGAACCATAACATTTAAATAAATTATTATATTATTATTATTATTATTATTATTAAATCCTATACTCCTATGCCTTATTAAACAATTAACTGGTGGTCCAATAAATTTCAATATTTCAAAAATGTAGGATTAGCATAACCATAGATGATAATACCAATATCGTATTTAATCAACAGAATTGTATTAGCTTTATATCTGGAAATAAAATTAATTTACGCCATGACATTGAAGTAAGACTTTTTAAGCGTAGTTACAACATGTATAGGGATAGCAATTATTCTCTATTACCCATTTTTATACTTAAAAATATCAATTAGCTAAATATCTTGACCCGATTACCTCAAATTGTATATAGTAGGTACTATTATAGTATACAAGGACAGAAATAATTTTTCACCGTGAACAGGTGGATTCACCAAGCATGGCACACCATTTTTTTTTGTTGTTGATCAAATTGATTCAGATGCATTAAGATTAGAAAAAAAATCACCTTCCTAATATTTTATAGTAAATATAGTTGGTTTTCATTAGAAAAAAGAAATTTGTATCTTCATTCGTGACAGTACACTTCCTAAGTAATACAAAAAATACGGTCTTTAAGTATAATCAAAAAATTCAAAAATCTAAATTTTAGTAAATTCATTATTGAAGAGAAAATTGGGAATGAGTATTTTGTCTGGTAATAAATAGTAATTTAATTTTCGGGAATGCAAATTACTCTATAAACACACATAATAATATAATACGTGCGACCGTGTTAATACTGAAAGGATAACTATATAGACTTCTATATGATTTTTTAACTGGAGCACACCGTAAACACCAACACAATACCAAGTATTGCAATGATATCCAGCGCACGTGTTGACACCGCAGCCCAGGGGTTGGGGTTTCTTTTTTTTTATCATGTCGTAACAATTGCTCCTCTAACGTGCATTATATATATATACAGGGTGATATATTTGACGTAAGCCACTCATTATTTTTAAGCCACACATTTCAACTATTTTGTATTATTATAATTTTTTCCATGAAAACATTTATTTTAGTTTCTTATTTCAAAGCAGAATATTTTCTTGAGTACTTTGATACATACAAATCGAATTTTAAACATGTAGTTTATGAGTTATATGTAATTAAAGTTATGACTGTGGAGTAGTGGACCAACATTTGGTAGGGTATACCCCTTTCCATTCCACTCCACTCATTTAAAATTAAAATACTAGTAATAGTTATTATAACTGTGTACTTGTGCAAAATTCAATATTTATGTATTGCGAATATCTGATATTCATAATGTACCTATATTATCGTTAAACATAATGAAAACAACTTAACCAATTATGATAAAAAAATAGTATAAAATATAATTTTTCAAAAAAAATATGTTGTATCGTAATGACAAAAATAAATCATGTAAGACAAATATTTTTAAAAACGCTTGTGTTTTCTGAAATGAAGATTGTGTCTTATGTTAAGTCGATCACCCTGTATATAAAATATTCTTATATATTACACAAAATGTAATACGATAATAATTTATATATATTGCGGTGCAACGCGTAGACGTTCAGCTGTGATCTATATTATATACACAAACGCGTGCGTAGAAATATATAATGGCGGTGGCGGTATATGCGAGTTATTATAATATACAATAATACAATACGATGACGACGAAAATGATACTTATACTTAGCCCTCTTAAAAAAACAACAAAAAAGACCCATCTCGCGGTGCATGCGGGCCGCCCCGCGGAGACAAGACTCGGCAGACTCCGCGGGTCTGTCGCTGCACCAGTGTGTGTAACCAAAAGGCGTATGCATATTATTATTTATTATACAATGATAGTGATAATGATGATGTTATGATATTTTAAAAATAAAAAAATATACCGGCTATAAGCACACAATAATAACCATTGTGCGCGTTTCGTGAAACCCGATACCGGCGCCAGTCACGCGCCATGGCGCGTCTTCTCTAGCGTATGATATTTTGACGAAGGCCGACAGAGTAGGTATAAGAGCTAATATTAATACGATAAAGACTTTAAATCTATATTTTCAAAATACATTTAAATAATATCGACGAAAAATATCGTTGAAAATCTCCTGTATGAAATCAAAGTAGGTGACATCATATAATATATAATCGAAATTTCTTATAATGAATAATGATATTCAAAGACTGTACCTATGCTGAAACTGAAAACATAATTAAAAATAATAGGTAATTGTTTTATAGTTCAAATGCACAAATAGATTTAAAATTTAAAACAAACAACCTGCACGAATCGTGCACTACATTTTTTTATTTTGGATTTTTAAATTTTTTAAAAAAAAAACCATAATAGCTAAACCAAAATTTTTCATAAATATTTAATTATATATTTTACTCATAAATTAACCTACTTTTTAATAACTATTTGTTACCTTTTTTTATTATAATAATAATAAAATATGTAAAAACAATAAAATAAGTATAATATTGTCTTTATTGTCATCTCCAATAACTTTATATTATATTATGTGCAAATTGATTATATATTGTTAATACAATATATTATTACTATTTTATTTATTTTGTTATTGGCAAGGATGCTTGAACTTTTTTATATATCTAGGTATACATAATTCTACTAATTTCATTACTTTGAAAATGCATGCATTCGTATTCGATCATCGTGAGATTTAATTGCTTTGATTTCGTTATTTCGTTTCTAAAAGAGATGTTAAGTCGTATACTATACTACATCAACTTAAAAAGATATATGAGACATTAAAAAGACATATATGCACATATATTTATTATAAGCATTTTAAGTTCAAATTTTGACAACATTTTAAAATTTAAAATTTAAAAAAGCGGGTAAGTGCAGTGGGGTGGAGTATATCAGCGGTGTTGAAAGTTTTTAAATCGTCCCTCCTTTCCTTGGACAGGTATTATTACAGTATTCGATTTGAATGCAATGGTTAATGAATAATAAAAAAACATAAAATTGCATACGTTAAAAAAACGATTCTGAGGGCAAGATCAGAATAATATTATTCAATTTGAAATTAGATTCATAAGCTATGTTTATGTTCAATAATAAATTGAATAAATATCAATTCATAAATTTTCATTTTTTGTAACGGTTATTTTAAAATGTTATTCGTTTCTATAGTGATAACAAGCGTTAGAAGAAAATATCTTAGCAATAGGGTATTTTGGTGGTTTTTCTCTTTGCGTTGAAAGCCTATTGAGAAAATCGAAAAATTACCGTTTTAAAGTACTATCTCGATCCAATTTGCTAAAAGATAAGATAGTATATTATGTTGAAATCGAAGCCCGCTTTCTGGTAGAAATTTTTTTTACAGGATAAAAAAAGATAAAAAAAAATGTAAACATCATTGTAAAACCACTAGCTTCTTCACTCCGCTCAGAATCTAAAATGATTTTGTAGTTAAAACTTATAAAATGTTCAACTTTTATAGCGAAGGATTAAAAATGTAAAACAACGTTCCACGTAAATAGGTCAATAAATAACTCTATTCAAAATAATATCATCAAATATACTTAGTAATATATCATAGGCTGACTGACCATGTTCGCTCAGAATCATTTTTTCAATGATATTATATCATTGAATTCAAAGATTTTAACACCATCTAATACAGTGACTCACTTGTAACATACTGTACATCAGAGCACAACCCACTTTTTTAAATTTATTAATTAAAATATCGATTTAATGTAAAATAAAATAATGTGTTCTGGTATTTCGTGATTCATAATAATATTTTGTTTACTAATTTCAATAATATAATAATTGTGTTCCGTTTAACATTGCAACTGAATTTTCAAGTTTTATGTTGTTTCATTTTATTCAACCTTTATTTAGTCATTCCTCTTTTTGATTCTTCTTTAAGGGTTTTAGAATACACTGACTTTATAATTCGATACAGATCCAATACTTATAGAAATAGTGTTGATGATTAGGGAAAAATTACAATATGGGTTTACATTTGCAACCTTAAACTTAAGGATAATTTGTGAAAAAATGTTTTTACCGTTTTTATAATATAAACTAAAAACATAAAATGTTGTATTGAACAGCATCGTAATGGGCAATGTTTCTGTTTATCTCGCTTTATTTAGTTTCAATTTATCTAAAATATTATTGTTTAAAAATAAAAATAAATGTTTTTAAAGTTTCTTAAAACATAGGTAATATTATTATAAAATGTTGTGTAAAAATATTTCAATAATAACATTTGGTTAACGCGGCGCATTAAATAGGCAATTCAGGTACACCGCAGGTTGCCAGCCACGGTTTTTCTATCGATGTCAGTTTTGTTCAATTTACGAATATTCAAGAATAATAATAATGTAATAATATGAAGTAATGAATGTACTATAATAATTATACTAATATAAATTTAGATTGAATGTGTAAATTAACAACTAAATTAGGTTCATTCTGTAAAATTAAATTATAGCATTGTATTTTATGATTTACAATAAATTATAATAGTATTATTGAGCTTATTTGTATAATATTTTTTTTATTTATTTGAGAAATACTAAAGAAAAAGTATAGCTAATACTTATAATTGTGATTAAATTATTTACAATTATTTATAAAAATGAAAGCACAATAATAATATATAAAAATGTACCTAATAACTTGAACGCTGAAGTATTTGTTTGAATACTTACATTAAACATTGTATTTAATAATTTATAGAAAAATCATACTTGACTATTTGAAGTCATACTTGACTACTTGTGACTATAAAATAGTTTATCAATTGATATAGCTTTTAGATGAAGGTATTTGTAGTTGTAAGTTATTCTACTATGTGGATTAATCCATTTGAGACATTTGAGGAATGAGAGCTTATACTTAATATTGTTATATTTGTAGTACTTTATGACAACGTTCTGCTATAGCAATGTTAAATTAATCTGTAAAAATATTTACTCCACATTAATGAAGTTTTTATTGCATTTTATATTTCTATAACAAAATTACGATTACCTATAGTGAAGATTTCATGATAAAAAAATAATAAAATTAAAATATTAATATTATTAAAAGGACACAGCAGTTTGCACTCATCAAATAAAATTGAGGACCATTGCATGGTACAACAACCATTGCATAACCATTTCATAACCATTTCAACTTCAGTATTTGTTGAAATGGAAAGTGAATATTGTTGGTGCATTGGGGAGATCAACATTTAAAATTCCCAGTAATTTTCAAAACCGCCAAGAAAAACAAAAGAAAAATTAAGGAAAAACTGGAATTTTTAGGTAAAATCGAATTTGGTTTGTGGTGTAACTTTAAAACAAATGACCGTACATGAAATTTTCAGTGGTTGTTTATATTTCTATTTTCTATACATGATAAAATTTTGATTTATTTTGAACTGTTTAGGGACATTTTTAGTTTCCCATTTTATTAGTTTTTTTTTCTATGAATGTCAATAAAACTTTATTTGTTGAGTAAAAATACTTAAAATTTAATACAAGGTTCCTACTATATTGTTACATTGACATTTGAAAAATATTAAAAATCCTTTGTCACAGTTTTTTTTTTATAAGCATTTAAAGTTCAAAAATTGAGAAAATAAAGAAAAATCACGAAAATTAACAAATTATGTTGAGTTAATGTAGATACATGAAAATTTCACTGAATGTTTATATTAGCATTTCCTATACACCATACAATTTTGCAAATATTTTGAAGCTTTTTGAGTTGTTTGCTAACAATTTCATACTTCAATTTTTAATTTTTTAGATTCTGAGCGGAGCGATGAATGTATTGGTTTTACAATGATGTATGTTTTTATATTTTTATATTTTTATATTTTTATATTTTTATTTATATTTTTGTGTCTGTCATCACGTTTTGGGACAGTAAAAGTGCTTCGATTTTCTTCAATAGTACCTTTTCTGATAGGAAAGTGAATCTAGTTGGTACTTTGGGGGGTCAAAAGTAAACATTTTCCAGTAGTTTTCACAAGCGCCGGGAAAAAACAACATAAAAATTAAGGAAAAACGGGAATTTTTACGCAAAATCGATTTTCCAAAAAATCGAATTTGGTTATTGGTGTAACTTTAAAACAAATGACCGTAGATACATGAAATTTTCACTGGCTGTTTATATTTGCATTTTCTATACACGATAACATTTTCAAAATATTTTGATTTATTTTGAACTGTTTAGGGACATTTTCATTTTTCATTTTATTTTAGTTTTTTTTCTAGAAATATCAATAAAATTTTATTTGTTGGTTGCGAAAGCTTGAAAATTTAATAGAAGGCTCCTAATATGTTTTTTCAAAGGCAGATGAAAAATATTAAAAATCCTTAGTCACAATTTTTTTTTATAAGCATTTAAAGTTCAAAAATTGACAAAATATGGAAAAATCACGAAAATTAGCAAATTATTTTGAGTTAAGAATTCGTAAAAATTTTTCTTTTTAAATCTAAGATTTGAAAAGGAAACACAAGATTCCTTATAAGATTATCTACCTTTATCAATAAAAAAATCTCTACCGGACAGTCAAATTAAATTTTTATGAGCGTTTGAAATTCAAATTTTTACAACATTGGATTTTCACTCGATTTCTCATGTAGCGATTTCCTTATTTTGTTGTAATTCAAAAACGAATAACTGTAGATACATGAAAATTTCACTGAATGTTTATATTAGCATTTCATATACACCATACAATTTTGAAAATATTTTGACTCTTTTTGAGCTGTTTATGGACATTTACAGCTTTCAATTTTTTTTAGTTTTTTTTCTATAAATATCAATAAAGTTTTATCTGTTGGGCCAAAAAGTGTAAAAATTTAATACAAGGCTCCTGATATATTGTTACAATATCAGTTGAAAAATATTAAAAATACATATGCACGATTTTTTTTTATAAGCATTTAAAGTTGGAATTTTGACAAAATTTATCAAAATCTCGAAAATTATCAATCGTTGGAATTAAAAAATTATAAAATGTTCAGTTTTTATAACTAAGAGTTGAAAATTTAAAACAAAGATTCTCTTAAATAATTCATACTGTAACCAAAAAATCTAAAAAATATATAAACACACTTATTTTTTACAGACATTTTAATTTCAAATTTAGACAAAATTTCATATTTAAACCAAGAATTACGATTTTAGTTATTTTGTTGTGATTGAATAATACTATTCGTGGGTACTTGAAACTTCTAAAGTGTACTATTATATATCTATGATAGTATCACGGTTTTTGTTGATGTATAACGCGTTATAAGTATCTAATGGATATTGTGATATGATTAATTTGGAATTTATTATAGGTACCTATTATAGGTCAATTTTTTGTTTAATACCATAGATATGTATATAATATGCCTTATACATAGACTGACATACCATCACCGCTCAGAATCGTTTTTCTTATACAATGATATTATATCATTGAATTCAAATTTAATACCATCCATTATACAGTGACCCACTTGTAACCTACTGTACAGCAGAGCGACACCCACTTGCCCACCTTTTTTTTCTATGAATATCAATAAAGTTTTATTTGTTGGGCCAAAAAGTGTAAACATGTAATACAAGGCTCCTGATATATTGTTACAATAGAAGTTGAAAAATATTAAAAATACATATGCACAATTTTTTTTTTTATAAGCATTTAAAGATTAAATTTTTACAAAATTTATCATATTTAAAATTGAATAATTATTTTGTAGTTAAAAATTTATAAAATGTTCAACTTTTATATCTAAGGATTGAAAATTTAAAACAAAATTCCACGTAAGTAGTTTATTCTGTTACCAAAAATTCTAAAAAATACATAACCACGGTTTATTTTTATAGTCATTTTAATTTCAAATTTGGAAGAAAATACATATTAAAAACCTAGAATAACTATTTTAGTTATTTTGTTGTGATTGTAAAATATTATTCGTGGGTACTTGAAACTTCTACAGTATACTATTATACATCTATTATAGGATCACAGTTTGTTGTTGATGTATAACAAGTTATAAGTACCTAATGGCTATTTGTGGTATGATTAATTTTTAAATTTTTAAATATAAATTTTTTTTTATACCATAGATAAGTATATTATAATATGTCTTACACCTATAGACTGACATAACGTCCCCGCTCAGAATCGTTTTTCTTATACAATGATACATCATTGAATTCAAATTTAATACCAACCATTATACAGTGACCCCCTCGTAACCTACTGTACAGCAGAGCACCTTTTTTTTAAATTTGAATATACTGAACATTTTGATAATTATTGTATACAATAAAATCTAACGTATTTATGTATACTGTATACGTACTCAAAAATAACGGCTATGATAGTCTGTAATAGTAGCTACCTACCTACTTAGCAGTCTGCACAGACGCACAGTCAGTGGCGTCCGCAGGATTTTTCAATGGGGGGGGGGGCTTGAAAATTAGTTACATTTTTATTTTGTCCAGTCTAATAATTTCAGACGTTTATTTGAGGTATTTTAAAATTTTTGTAACTTTTCAACTTTCTGGTAGAAAAAATGCTCTGATCATAAGCTTCGATGCCCTGTGTATGTTTTTGGAAGCAAATTGGATCTAGTTGGTACTTTTAGGGGGTAGAAATTGAAAATTCTCAGTGCTTTTAAAAATAATTGGAGAAAAAAAAATGAAAATTTATTTAAATGTTTGGTTATACCGTCTTCACTTGGATTGTATTTGAATAATTAAATTTTTTTTTCTATATAAATGTTAATAAAAAATTATATTTAATTATTATAACATAATTATATTTATACGGTCAAAAACCTTAAAAATGTAATAAGTAAGTTATTTTATTATAGCTAAAATATTAACGATACATAGGCATAGTGTTTGAAAATTTCATGAAATTTAAAAAAAATGAAATATTTCAGTATTTTGATATATTTTGTTTTATTTTTAAATAAGTTTTATATTTACATATAATTGTCATAAATTACCTTCATAACTATAAAGTACCTGTATGTATACCTAACCTTTGGTATTATACATTTAAAATGGTATTCAAAATTTTTAAATATTTTAATGTTTAAATGATACAAGTAGGTATACAATATTATTATACATGTTTATTGTTTAAATACTGAATTCTGTCATTAGAATTTAGAACACTGAACATTGTGTTAAAAAAATAAATAAATTGTGTTTTTATTTGTGTAAAATAATTTCAAAGTGTCAGGTTTTTGTGGAATATTTCATACTTCAAACACTACATAGGCACCATGGTTATTTCTTATACCTAAGCATTTAAAGTTCAAATTTTGTCAAAATGACAGTTAATTTGTAGTTCAAAACTTATAAAATATAAAATATATTATATAGCTAAGGCTAGACAATTTAATACAAGGTCTTTCATACAAGTAGTTCATACTTTTACCTAAAAATTACAGATAATTTATGAAAATTGGTATGCAAATACAATGTTCTTTCAAAAATGAATTCATCCTGGTAAGACATATATGAAATTTACTTCTTGCTTACTATAGTTGACAGTTTAACTTGATTAATATTTTTTTGAAAAAGTAACAATAATACGGGCAATGGGGGGGGGGCTTCAGCCCTTTAGCCCCCCCCCCCCTGCGGACGCCACTGCGCACAGTAATCTGAGAACTGAGAAATGAGAATTGGAAATTATAATATAATAGTATTCGACCACTGTACGAATGTGCAATACAACTAATATAGGTAACTATAATATTCTAAGAATAGGTATACCAATACGTGAAACGGGCACCAATTTAAAGGTACTAAAAATATAAAATTATATAACAATATAATATTATATAATAGGGCGGCGTTATATAATATGTAAGCTTGAAGTCAATATGCAATAAGCAGATAAGCTATGCACCTTAAACACATAAACACATTTCTTCCGCGATAACTATGACACATTACGATAAATTCGTACTTGCTACATACCTACACAGTTGTACACGATGTCAATATTATTTTTATAATATAATTATTAATTAATTATTTTATTAACTATATTTATACTAATATTATAGTATATACATTTTTACATTTTGTGTTCAAAAACCATAATAATGTATGTAATAGATATTATAGATGATATACAGTACACTTTTAAAGCAGACACAGAGTATACAATATATCTTGATAGTCAGTAGCCAATAATATTGTTGACTGTTGTGTTATTTCCATTTATTAATTTAAGTACCAGCAGATTATTATACTTACTAGTCATTTATGATCGGTTGTGGCTGGTGGTGGCAGAAAAACAAGACGATTTATAATATAATACTAATATACTATAATGTATATAAACAAATATATATATATATCATAACTAGATACATGTATAACTGCAACAACTAGATAGCTGACTCCTTCATATCATCGAAGTCAGCTGCCATTTAAAAAGCAGGTAATGTTTACAAAATAATATTATCACAGTATATTATATATATATATATAAATAAATGTAAATATTGCCTGCTTTATAAATGGAGGCAGACTTCAAAATTGGTCACAATTGTAGTATAAAGGCTACCTAGTTGTTGTATATATCTATGATGTATAATATATATTTAGATTATCAAAAATATTTTCGTGATTATTTAAAATTAACAAATTGTTAATCAACGTTTTAACCCTCGTTTTTATTTTAACGGGCTAAAGAAAGAGTAAGTTATTATATCTTTTAAAGTGTTTAAAATTCACAAATTATATGTTTTAATAAGAAATTAATATGGCTTAACCCTCAAATATGCATTAATACGCAAAATAAATGTTGTCTGTGAAAATCAGTTTGATTTTAAATGCCCACATTTTGAATCCTCATAGTTGTACATACACTCAGTATGAATATGAAAATGCAAAAATTCCGATCTCTACTTATAACCATTAATTATAGCATGTCTACAATTATAGGACAAATTAAAATTTACAGTAAGCCCTAGTTCTTCATTAAATTATTTAATGTTATTACGCTATTTTTATTCTTAGTGTTCCATTTAACATTGTTAGGTTTAATAATATTATAGTGAATTTATTGAATTATATCAAACTTAAATTTAAGAAAATTACCTGTGTTTGTGCTTTAGGTTTTACATATATTTCAATTTGAATGCAAGTTATGAATATAACACAATTTAACAATACCCACTTTATAAGATAAATCTCAACTCATAAACATGTTTGAAAACAAAAATAATATAACTTCTCTTTAAAAAATATTATTTTAATTACACATAGATATCAGTATTTCACATAAATAAAAATGTATTTTGCCACCAAAATACAAAAAAACTGTGGATAACTGGAAAATGTATATAAAATTAATATTCATAAGTGGATCTTATTACATTGTATTGTATACGATTGAAAATTTTAAGCATCAACTTCCATGACAGTTTCCTCTGCAATTTCAAACTTTATTTCACTTTTGCATAAAACCTTGGTTAAACCAGAAGGATAGACATATTTGGCACTAAAAAATAAATATTACCACATAAGTTTAACTAAGATCCAAATAGAACTGTATACTATACGGTACAGTCAAGTCGCAATAACTCAATTTTTTTTCTTGTCCCCATGAAATGTTTTTGTATTTGAGGTACATAACTCAAAAAATACATAAGTCAAATATATTTTTATTCCCCATGAGATTTAAGGTATTGAGACTCGACTTTAGTGGAGAATAAAATACATACGTAGCCGGTTTCTTATTGGGTGTCAAATAGTTCCTGAGCATACGAGTCCCATCTTTTTTGATGACACAAAGGTCTACATTACTTCCGGAACCAAGATCATTAAATACACCACCCAAAATTGCATCACATGCCAGTTTCATGCCTTCTTCTTCCTAAAAATGAATACAATCAAGCAATTTGTTTAAAGGTTTTCAGTTCAAACAGTTTAAAAACAAAGCTATTATTACTGTTAGATTTTCATTCCAGCGGCTTTCAAGTTCAGAAATGGCTGCCATACTTCCTGATCCCATAGATATGTAAGGTAATTTATCAATTGAACCATGAGGATAAATTGAGTATAAATGTGCACCACTGTTATCAATGCCACCTAAAATTAAAGCGGCTGAAACATATCCCTAAAATCAAATACAAATTAATGACAAATAAGATAAACAAATAACACATCATAAAATATAAACTGAATTACCATGTATTTAAAGAGATACTGACGAAGCGACCTGGCAGCGAATGCAACAGGCACCATTTCATCAGGAAACTTGAATGCTTGCAAAGAAACATTGGCAGATACCATGCGAGTAACTTGCATAGTGTCTGCTGCTGTACCGGCACCACAGCAACTAAAATAATTCATATGTATTAGTTTTAAAATTTGATTTCTTTTCAAGTTAACATACTGCATGTATTTGCCAATATAATGTATTTTTTCACAATTTTTTTCCATAACTATTGTGTCAGATGTAGCACGTGTATCGGCAGCCAAAATAACACAATCACGAGTAGTTACACCCACAATCGTAGTACCAGTTTTACGGAAACTCGGCATTTTGAGCCCCATCTTTTCAATTTTTGCATTTCTATAATTACAAAATTGAATCAAAATTATATTTTATTTTTACAAGAATGAAGTAAATAAAAAAATAAGGTGATCCACTTAACTTAATACAAATTTAAACAAATTTATAGACAAATTAAACTCTTGTTAACACAATGTTTGTTAGAAAAATAAATATTTATGGATGTAAACATTTTACAAAAAAAAATTTCTTATTATTTTATTACAGTTCAAATTTATAAAGCCAACAATACTTAGGGCTTTTCTAAAGTTCTTAACCTGCTGTTGGTACATATATAATGCGCAACATAATTACTACACTTATAGCGCGGAGCTCACACTTTAATTTTAATAGCATTATTAACTTCATAAATTGAACCATACATACAAATATGTATATTTTTATCCTTTAAGGTAAACTTTTTATGTATCACTAGTAAATTATCAAATAAAAATAAAACAGGAATTTTATTACAAAAAAATTATTTTTACATACAAAGTAATTAAAAATTAATTAAAAGTTCAATATAATTAATGTAGATGTAGTAATTATTAAATTAATCATCTTAGATCTATTCACTTTCGGAAGTATTTGTTTCGGTTTAATATTAAGGCAGGATACGCTTGTAGTGGTAGCGATTAACCAGTACTTTTAACTCTATCAAACGATAACTATTTAGGAATGGAAAACAACGCCATCATTTATTTTTGTAAATTTTTATAGAATTATTTGAAGGAATTCAGGTTAATTCAATAATATTTATACGAATAACCCTCAAAATGTTTTCTGTGTGAGCGGTGCGCTCATATGTGTCCAATCACATGTTAAATCTAAATTTATTTAAGCATAATCATACCAAGCAAAGAACCTACTGCAATTTATGTGTTGATTGGCTATATATCGGTTACTCACTTTAAGTTATATAGGGAAATATTTAAAATGCTTGATCAATTGACATTGTCATCAATGACATCACTTCTAAATATCCCAATTATGTCGATAATTAATAAGAATATTATTTTTTTATTTAAAATGCATTATTGTATAGTTATTTCAAAGTAGTATAAACATTATCAAACAAAAAATTATCTGTATTCAATAAAATTCTTAACCATAGGTATGCAAAAAAAAAAAACAAAACAAAGTACTTACCCACCTATAATAGTTTAATAGTAAGAATTTATTTAACTGTCTTATTTATAAATTATAAGACTACCTAGGTATCGAAGTTTAAATGGAATTGGATTCGTAATTATGCAGATAAAATTAATGTTATTAATCACAATAATAAGCTGAGTAATGAATAAAACTTCCAAACCTTTCAAGATTCCTGAACGAAAAGGCATCATTGTCGTCGATGGAACTGTAGTTCAGAGCCATTGTTAATAAGGATAAAATGTAAAAGAAATGAATTTATTAATTAAACACTCAACAGAGGAGGCGGAATTACACAATTTCGTTTTTTTCTAATCTGCGGCACGTAAATGTAAATTAATTATTAAATTACAAGATCACCAAGAATCATGATATTCAGAAATCAGAATTTAAATAAAATGTTTATAATATTATGTTGATTGTAATTTGCAGTAAAATCGCTTTATCATTGTCAAAGACATAATAATACACATCATATCAGACCTCTTTGGTTATTAAAGTATATTGTATTATCATTGAGAAATTGCACACATGCTGAATTCAGAATTGAATATTGATAATGTATGAATTTCGTGATATCAATCTTGAATCTACAATATTAAATATTAATATTATAATCTTAAATCTAATAATTTAAAAAAAAAACAAATTTAAAATCTACTAAATTTTTTTTTAATATAAGAGGCGCAAGTTTTTTGCGTATTATTTAATGTAACAGTAAGTTTAAATATTATTTATCCAGTCATTAGGTGCAAAAATGTCAGTGTCATTTTTAGCGCCGTCTTTGCGTTTCTCCGTATTTGATCCTACGAAATTGAAGACCATACATTCGGCTCTTTTTAATGTGGTGAGGCACAAGTGGAATTTCACACACATGGAGTTGCCCAGTCCGAAATCCAGAAACTTCAGACGGGAAATCGAATGGCCTGAGAAGTACACCATAAAACCGTTGAACAATAAACACTTGGCGGGCCGGGATCCTGCCACCGGTATTTATAACAATTTACAAAATATATAAACAAGTGCTATATTTTTAATCATTTAATTTCCAGGCCGAGTCGTTGTCAAGGGCTTAGGTGGTGGTATTAAACAGAAATACCATTGGGTTGATTTAAAACGATTTGGACCCACCGGTGAACATGATGCTCCCCGAATTGACCGCGTCTTAGAGATAATGGACTGTGGCTGCCGAACAGCTAAAGTGGCATTGGTTGGTTGTGGCACAAATTTAAAATATATTATTGCAACTGTTAATATGAAACCTGGAGATATGTTGGTCACATCTGGTTACATTCCTCGTATTCCAGGTATATTGTAATTCATTATTATATGTCTACATTCCACTAAAAATTATTATCACTGACATACCCACTTATAGTTAATCCAAATGAAGGAGATGCGTATCCACTCGGTGCATTGTCTAAGGGAACTAAAGTACACTGCATTGAAAAGGTGCCAGGTGAAGGTGCACATTATGTAATGACAGCTGGATCAACAGCTACTATATTGAGGCAAGTTGACGACAGAGTCATTATTCAATTGCCATCAAAATTACAAGTATCACTATCTAAACATTGTATGGCATCAATTGGTAAGTTTTCAATTATTATAAAATTTATATCAATATTATATTTATTATTTTCTCATCATTTATGACTATAAACAAGGCGGACCTACCTATCTTGTCTATAAAACATAAAACAAAACTATCTTGCAGATAATGTAATATCTGATATTAAGGAAATCGTCAAATATTTCATAAGACATCATATTAAATTAACCTAATTATTCAAATTTTAATTACAATAATTTTATAAGATTTCTGTGTATAATCATTAATTATCTGTTTTCAGGACAAATATCAAATGCAAATCACTTCAAGGAACACATTGGCAGTCCAAACCGTAATCGTGAATTGGGTAATCGCCCACGGTCTGGATTGTGGCAAAGAAAAACTGGCCGTTTTGGTCGTAAAATCAGACCACCACCACCATTAAAAATTATAACTGAACTTGCTCCAAAAAAAATGGAAAAGGTTACATTAGAATTAAGTGCTTTGTTTTGAAACTTCTGTACTCAGAATATTGAACCATAAACTGTAATATCATTTATCAAACATGTATAAAATAAAATAAATTAATATTATAATTTATAATCTAATTTTATTAATGACTAATATACAAAAAAAAAAATTTTAAATGAAAATGATCCAATACTAATAGATTTAAGAATTTGTTTGTGTTTTTTTGACTACGTGTGGTAAATCAAATTTTCCTCTAACACACGTTATTTTTACACCAGGTAAATCTTTACACCGCCCGTTACGCACTAATACAACGTTGTGTTCTTGTAGATTGTGCCCTTCACCGGGTATGTAAGCAATCATTTCCTTGCCGTTGCTCAATCGTACCAAGACACACTTTCTGTTGGCCGAATTTGGTTTCTTTGGTTTTCTTATCAGTGTTTTGAGTATAACACCTTTTAAAAATGGATTGTCACCCAACGGATTCCGCTTGAACATTGGCTTTTTGTGTGGGCCGGTCTTGTGCATTTGATTAAGCGATGCCATACACCTAGTCGTTTCTCCCACTAAGCCGTATGAGAACAAAATTCTGACTGTTAATTTAAAACGTTCAAAATAATAGTTTATGATAACACTTACGCGATTTATTAAGTACTAAATTCTTCATCCCCTGTAGTAGAACATTCATTTTGGAATACTTTCGTTAAACTCAGTTTAAAATGTAACTTCTTCTTCTACGATTCGATAATAAGTATTTATTCTGTGATCTAACGTTAACTAGTGTACTATGTAGTCATGTACTCATGTCCGTCGTTCAGTTGTCCAGAAGTAAAATTCCAAAAATCGAAATGTACTAAGTAGTAGGTATTAAAAAGGTAGGTATACAACTATACGAGTTACCTATTCAGAATAATATTATTTATTATTAATTATTAATTTAATTTTAATTTTTAATAATGTAAATTGTAACTTGTAAGTATGTAACACCGCAGTTTGATAATAATTTTTATTTTGATAATCGAAATTGATAGTAATTTCAGTGTAGCCAGATGAAGCAATGTAAACTAATATACAATGCAAATCAATTTGCACGCCAAAATTAAAAAAAGAACGGTAGGTAATGCTCATGGATCACTACTAATTGTTCCACAAAATATTTGTTCCACACTATATTTGTTCCAACTACTATTTCATCCTAGTTTTACTATTTGTTCCACAATACACTTGTTCCGATTACTATTTATTCCGCAAAACATTATTCCGATGACTATTTGTTCCGCAAAATATTTGTCCCAATTACTATTTGTTCCAAAAAACGTTTGTTCCAAGTGTTCCTAACCGCTCCGCAAATCGAAAATATCCCCCGACTTGCTGTGCAACACCTCCCCAAGTGGGTCACAGGGTTGAGAAAATTGCATTTTTGTTGCACCGAGCCACCAATTTGAAAAAAACATCGTACAGTGATGCGGTGCTAGCGGCACTCGTCGCTACGCTCCTCGGCGCCGTCGCTCCGCTCCGCAAATCGAAAATATCCCCCGACTTGCTGTGCAACACCTCCCCAAGTGGGTCACAGGGTTAAGAAAATTGTTTTGTGGAAAATTGTTTTGTGGAACAAATAGTACTTAAAAAAAAATAATTTTTGTTCCAAAAAAAATATTATTAAGATCCACAAATAATTTGTTCCAATTACTATTTGATCCGCAACATATTTGTTCCAATAATTATTTGTTCCACGAAATATTTGTTCCAATTACTATTTGTTCCAAAAACTATTTGCTCCACATTTGGAACAAGTAGTTTGTGGAACAAATAGTAATTGGAACAATTATTTTGTGGAACAAATAATACAGGCCCAATGCTCATAGAGTAATATTACTCTATGGCACGGACTAAGATATACAGGACTGGAAACGAATAAGCTGGCGGAGTGCGGGGTCTGGGCCAAATGTACAACGGTTCCTTTCTGACGCCTGTACAACCGCGACCGCTCTGCCATCTATTGGCAACTATTATAAGCCTATAAATAATCCCTATGTTACTGTATGAAATAATGAAATATATAATAAACTTACTTTTCTATGTTTAGACTTGTTATACACATCTTGTATCTAATTTTGTTTCTTGAATGTGTATAATATATTTTATACTAAACAACTTAATCTAAGATATATTATACTTTATTTGTATGTATATGTTATTAAATTAAGTACAGAATAGGTACTGAGCAAGTATTGACCATACATAAAAGATTATTTTAGTCTATTCTGTGAATCCTATCTAAAATTCATTCTATGTTGTACTTTTTTATTACCAATATTTCAATAGTACATTACATTTATTTATTATTTAAGATAAATTACCAAAATGCCTAGGCGGTGTAGTGTAGATCAATGCCATATTTTGAAAAACAAAATTAAATGTACATTGTTCAAAGCACCAAAAGAAGTTAATATTTTAACAGCATGTAACGAAGCTGTCTCTAAAGCTAATGGTAAAAGTTCCATTGCTCATTATGTTTGTCAAAATCATTTTTCAGCTGCAGATTTAATAAGTGTATATAACAACTATCCAGGAGATTTAAATGTATGTTAAATTTTATATTTATGCAATTTATGATCTAT
Source organism: Macrosiphum euphorbiae (assembly GCA_949089665.1). NCBI lineage: Eukaryota > Metazoa > Arthropoda > Insecta > Hemiptera > Aphididae > Macrosiphum > Macrosiphum euphorbiae. The sequence continues at coordinate 113,760,701 of CARXXK010000001.1, read as the reverse complement.
TTTACAATCAAGTTACTATTAATTGTAGTCAGTATGTAACTTAGCAATTTGACATTTGTAGTGTTGTAAAGATAATTTTTAAAAGTGTTTAAAATGTTACTCAAACTACTCAAATATTTTTCATACTTAATATATACCTACTATTAAACCAAGAGAACAGTTTGACATTTGTAGTGTTGTAAAGATAATTTTTAAAAGTGTTTAAAATGTTACTCAAACTACTCAAATATTTTTCATACTTAATATATACCTACTATTAAACCAAGAGAATAGTAGTATTTCAGTATTAAAAACACTACAAAGTGCATGTGAATCGATACTATCAAAATAAATTATGAACTACTCATAAATTTAATTTATTGTTGTTATGGTTTTTATGCATACCTACACAAATATCTGCACAGTATTTGAATTTCGAAGTGAGTATAGGTACCTTTAGGTAGGTATGAACTTCAAAATAGAATATTAAATATTCACAACAATTATTGTTATTGCAAATCAAGTATTAACAGGTATGTCATACTATAGTTTTTAGTTATTACATTAATAAATTAAAACACTAAAATGCAAATATGTAAAAATAATATAATGTATTAACTCTAATATTCTGTGCTACTTGTAAAATGAAAGTTTTATTGAAATTTGCTCTCAATCTCATAAACTACTTGTCAATTAAGGTACCTTATATTGTATATAGGTAATTTAACTATACAAGTACATTTTAGATCTTAATTCTTAACTCAATATTATAATACATTTTTTTTTTATATAGGTACTAGGTAGTAGGTAGTAGGCACTAGGCACCATAAATAATAATTACAATTTAATAATTTAACAATTAATTATTAAATTATTATGTAATGCACTTACGTACCTAGATGGCGTTAAGATCGACGTTGTACCAACTAGCGTTGTACTAACCTAACCTAACCATATTGTTCTATGGTTGTACATTAGTTCCATTGATAACGCCGTCGTTTCCAGTCCTGTATATCTTAGTCCGTGCTCTATGGTAATGCTTGATGAAATTCTGATAATTAAAACAACAGCAAATTCTGTTGGATTATTTCATAAAATATTTGATATGGTACTATGGTAATTATTTAAGTATTTAAAGTTATTTTCAAAAAAATGCGCGATTTCTTTGTCAATATAATATACTGTTTCTAATATTTCCAACGATACTTGTCGATATTTAGGCTGCAACTCATTTGCGCACATTTACCTTTTTACAACTCATTTGCGCACAAAAACATAACTCATTTGCGCACAATTTACGAACAATAGAAACCTTTTTTCCAAGAATTTTATCCACGTATAGAGTGTACATAATCTCCGTACCACCATATTTTCGATTTGGTCAATACTGATAGTGGACAATTATTATACTCAAACAACATTTTCCTTCACCCTTTCAAAGGCTTAGGACTTCATGTCTCATCATATTCTGATGTTATAGACTGGCGGGTTAAAAATGTTGTTTTAGCTATTACACATTATTCAAATTTTTGTCAAATTACAATAAATTAGGTACAATAATTTTTACAAGTCATTAAAATTTTGTCAAATTACAATAAATTAGGTTTAACGTTTAACAAAAATAGGGTAAGATATAGCAATAATATCAATAATAAAGATTAAAGCTTGTCCCACACGACTAGTGTACTTGGCGAGTATTAATGCCATTTTTGATAGATATAAGAACTGATGTGAAATCACGTTATGCTTTAAGACTATATAAGGCTATATTGAAGATACTCCAATAACGGGTGATCATTGATATCAATAATATTGAATAACGTGTAACGTGTTGGACAGCTTAAGACACCCTGTACACCCAAAACTGTACCTAAAAGCTGGTTTCCATTGTTTACTATTTTGTGCGCAAATGAGTTGTCGTAAATTTAAAAAATATATTAATATGTGCGCAAATGAGTCTCCACCGATATTTATTACGATTTTTATTCTGATTTATTCGAATTATCCGTGATATCTACGAAGGATCGATCGGGCCACATTTTAATTTTTGTATTTTATATTTCAATAAACGTTGTTGAAATTTGCAAAATTCAAAGCTGGGCAAGTTAGTCATTTTTTTCAACTAGTTGAAGTTAAGTTACATAAATAAAAAAACTAACTAAGTTAGAATATAATAACTTATATAACGTTTCTGAAACTGTCCAAATTTCTAACTTAGTTAGTTGGAAGTTTTTGGTGAAAATAGTAACTTAAGTTAGAGTAGAAGTTAGAAGTTAGTTTTTTTTTATAGATTAAAAAACCTTTTTGTTGAAATATAAATAATAAGTTAGGTGTCTAATTAAATTATTGATTAAAACTGAAAAATTGAATTAAACACCTAGTAATTTGATCAAAATGTTCAAAATAATAATTTCAATTAATTGGAAATTAATTGATATATCACTTATCACTGATAAAGTCACATAGTTATAAATACTAATAATTAATAATATATTTGTGCCGATAATGTATATAGGCGTATATAGGCGTATAGCCATAATGTCAGGATTAAGGAAATATTTTGGAATTTTGGTATGAAAAAAAAAAAATAATAATAACTATAGTTAGTTTTTTTTTCTAACGAGTTAGATTAGACTATTTGCACATTAAATTCAACTAGTTAAGTTACAAAGTTAACATGAATTAAAACGAACTAGTTAAGTTAGAAAGTTACTTAAAAAGTAACTTACTAACTTAACTTTAACTGTCTAACTAGTTAATGCCCAGCTTTGGCAAAATTTCAAACCTAAATATTTAATCAACTTCATACAATTATAAAAATGTGATTCAATTGATCACTCATAAATATTTTGTGGGAAAATTAGAATATTTTTTTCAGAATAGACGTCTTAAACGAGTGTACAGCGTTTCAAAATATGTCAAATGCAAATAAAGGTAATTATTGCGATGTATTGTTGGAATTAGAGTTATCTAATTGAGTGAAAAATAAACATTTTTTTCGCGATCACAAAATTATAGTCTGATATTATGTGCATGCGAGTGCGTATGAGATTCCTCTGTTCCCACTAGTATACATATTAAAATATTACCACCACAACAAGCTGTTCATAGAAAAATTAAATGCAGGTTATTTTTACTACTAAAGGCCATTTACGAATAATACAACAGCGAGTGTAATTGCTGAATGTTTATTCCTTTAATACATTTACAATAAAATGTTCCTTTGAATCTATGGTAGTATAGACATAGAGGACTATTAATTTGTGTGTTGTTATGTTTAAAATATCTATTTCCGGACAACTAGTAAGTGTTTAAGATAGTGGAGCTGGAATAACATTTTTACACTCAAATTTGTATTATTTAACCAGTCGTAAACAATTATAAAAATGGTATAATATTAATATCGAGCTTGATTTTATTAGTTGCTTAAAGTCTCATTGATCAAAGTTTTTATATTTGGAAATAAATCAAATATCAAGTAGGTATAAGAATAATGTAAAGTGGTTTTACGAAAGCGTTTTTAGTCTGGTTGCCAGTAGAAGCTGTTTTTAGCACTTACAATAACTACATGAACCAATAAAACGTATAAGGGATGAGCAAAGTGTTAGCCTATAGTTTGTTAAAATTACGTTTTGTACGTTATTCAAAGCTAAAACGTGACGAAAATGAACTTTAAATGGACTAACACATGCAAATCTTCCATTTTGTTCAAAATTTGACAGGTGAATTGTCTTTTTTAGATCTTAATTTGTTACTAATTATTGGTTGGATTTACCAAAGCTATCACAAACATTAAATTTTGTTTCCAACATTTAACTCCCACCACTTAGTATAAATTTCCACTTTGCAGAAGCTCAGAAGCTTTCCTTGAGCTCCATTTACTACATTGTATTCACTTTTCCAATCGACGCAAACAGGTGTAACGCCATTACTAAACGAAACTTTGTTTGCTAACACAATGACAGCTATATCATTAGCATGTTTGTTAATCATTCCCCAATAACCATCATAATGGTAAATCGTTTTAACCTTTATAATTGTTTGAATTTATATTCTACATTATCAATAGATTTTAAGATTTAATTTAAAATTATTAATTACTTACATTTATTATTTGAGTAAAGTTGTTGTCTATAACAGTAAAATTTCTATCATATTTTCCAACAGAAACTTTAATTATACCATCGTTTATTGATATTTTTTTAGATCTCATCGTAACATATTGTCCAAAACAATGAGCCACTAAAAATATTATTTTATTAATTTGCATTACTTCTCAAATATATTATACCAGTATTTTACCAGAAATGACAAAATTTGGTGCAATAATTGATCCTCCACATATCAAGTTATAATAGGAATCTGTTTTATTTAATCCATATATTCCAACGTACCAAGGTGTTGCTTTATATTTATACTGTTGCTTTATTCATACCTTGTCCGATTATTCCTTGGCTTTTTGCATTTACTCTACCGCAATCTTAAAGAATATTAGATGTAATATTAGAAGCTTTATTTTTAGATTAATATGCGCAACACTGGCATCTATTGGTTATTACACAAACACTTAAATATATTAAATGTCATAAGGCTATTATTTTTTACCCATGGTGATATCGATTTCATACTCGTATCGATCACACGACTCTTTGGTCTCGTCTGCACCAACTGAACAATCCTTACGGCCATCACAAACTATCGACGATTCGATACATATTCCATTTGGACGTTTAAACTTACCTTCGGCGTTTCTATAATTGTATACAATTATGTAACAAGTTCGATATTATTTAATATTAATTATAAAATTGTATTTTATTTATGTAAATATGAAATCTAATCGAATTTTAAAACTGCTGATATATATATATATATAAACATTAATATTATTATATAGTTATGCTATGCCAAATCCACGTATGATATTATTACATAACTGCCATCAGTAAAAAATATAGTTTAAAATTATAAAATTAGCACAAAAACGATTTTTCTGACGTATAGGTACTATCAAGTTTACTGAATTACAATAAATTACGGACAGGACAGTGGACGAAATGTTTTTATATGAAGTTAAGTATGTTGTCAGTTAGAAACCTATATAATATAATGTTTATACAATTTAAAATGAATAATATAAAATAGTTTCATTATCATAATAAACAGTTAAATTTCAGAACATAATAAAATATGTTATAATATAACAATATTATGGCAAATTATGGAATGTCTTATGCGTATTCAAAAGTTTAATAAAAAATAATAAATAAGAGAATAGTAAATAAAATTAGTTTTTTACATGATGAAAAATTAAAAACAGAAGTAGTTTAGAACATCCTAACCTTTGAGTGGCATCGTCACATATTTTTTTTTTAAAGTCCTATAGTATAGCAGAATATCTGAGAATTGTGAAGTCATAGGACTTGTAGTCAGCACTTAATATTAAATATAGCTCGTATATTGTTTTATGGTACTTATTAAAACTTTGTGTTCCAAGCCTCTAAGCCTGCAACCACAGCTATTTTTGCCACTTATAATAATATAATATGTATTTATACAACAATTACCAATATTGAACAAGAACCTTCATATGTTCTGTCACATAAAATTCTGGATCCTGAAACAATGTAGGTATTAGTAAAATATATTAAATACGTAAACAATGTTAAGTGGATTATTATTATATTATTGATTGTACTGAATTTGAAGTTTTGAGTTCAATAATAACTTAATATAAATAATAATATAATGTAATATTTTGTCATCTTATGTATTGTGAATACAGTAAGGTTTTACTCTCAAGCGTTTTACCACTTACAATATTTCTCTCAATACAATCGCTACCAATCTTATATTATTTATAATTATTATTATAATTTATTTATATTATTATTATTTATTTATTATTATGCATCATCGAAAGTCCAAATTAATTTATAACGGTTTAGTTTGTAGTGATCGACAAATATTAGGGAGGGTTTTTTTTATATTCAGAATTTTTATTTTGTCAGTTGATAATTATTAGTAAAGACTTGTACATACATTTTATGCACATACCAAATAACCAACGGCCAACGCTTTTTTATGTTTAAACTTCATAACAATTAATAAGTGTTCATTTTTTTGTGAAAATTATTTCCCAGTTACTATAGTTCCTAGACTCCCTACCTCTCAAGACTATAGAAGTCACTGAATCTTATGAGCCTTTGATATGTATTAATTTTTGTTTTAAATAAACAGACAGCACCTATCGTATCTATTGAAAAAATTTATCTATGGGCGGATAGGCCATTTTTGGCCTACCAGGAAATTTTTAAAAAGGGGCCCCAAAACAAAAATAAAACTCGCTTTGCTCGCAGGTACATTAAAAAAATTGTTGTGAATTATATTGGCTACCATATCAAAAGAAAACAATGTATAACAAAACAATTTTTTTAAATCATTTATTTATTTTTTTATTTTAAAATAATAACAACCATGAAAGGGAGATGGTATTTTGTTTATTTAATTTAATTATACTTGTAATTTGCGTCAAAATATAAAAATTAAACATGTACTTTTTGCCACCTCTAAAAATTTTTTTTTGGTAATTTGCGCCACGGCGGAAAACTAAATGGAATATGTTATCTGCGAAACACTTTTGATTTTAATTGTTGGAATTTACCTGCAGATAAATTTACTGACATCGCATCGAAAATACGATAATTCCAAAGCGTGCCGTTATAATATTATTGTTGTGTTCTACTAATAATAAATAGAGAAGAGATCGATTACGTCTAATCTAATAACAATTATCAACTGTCAAAATATCGAAGAATATTGAACAGAAGTATATCCAAGCCTCGGCAAATACGAGTTAAAAAGTTAAAGTTAAGTTAAAAGTTAAGTTTTATCATAAATGTACAATTATTAAAAACATAATATTATTAAATATTTTCGCCATAAATAAGTTATTTTTTAATTAAAATTAATTAGGTTATTTCCTGTGTTCAATAACAGTCATGATTTTTATTATTTTAAATTAAAAAAAAGGTGGGTAAGTGGATGTCGCTCTGCTGTACGGTAGGTTACAAGTGGGTCACTGTATAATGGATGCTATTAAATTTGAATTCAATGATTCAATATCATTGTATAAGAAAAACGATTCTGAGCGAAGACGGTATATCAGTCTAGGTTTAAGACAAATTATATACATATCTATGGTATTAAAAAAAAATTGACCTAAAATAAATTCCAAATTAATCATATCACAATATCCATTAGGTACTTATAACACGTTATACACCAACAACAAACCCTGATACTATCATATATATATAATAGTACACTTTAGAAGTTTCAAGTAGGTACCCACGAATAATATTATATAATCACAACAAAATAACTAGGTTTTTAATATGTAATTTCGTCCAAATTTGAACATAAAATTACTATAAAAGTAAACTGTGATTGTATATTTTTTAGATTTTTCGGTAAGAGAATTAACTACTTACGTGGAATCTTGTTTTAAATTTTCAATCCTTAGCTATAAAAACTGAACATTTTATAATTTATTAATTACGATGATTAATAATTTTCGAGATTTTGAAAAATTCTATCAAAATTCGATGTTAAAATGCTTATAAAAAAAAATTGTGCCTATGTATTTTTAATATTTTTCAACTGATATTGTAACAATATATCAGGAGCCTTGTATTAAATTTTTACACTTTTTGGCCCACCAAATAAAATTTTATTGACAATTATAAAAAAAAAACTAAAAAAATTGAAAACTGAAAATGTCCGTAAACGGCTCAAAAAGTGTCAAAATATTTTCAAAATTGTAGGGTGTATAGGAAATGCTAATATAAACATTCAGTGAAATTTTCATGTATCTACAGTAATTCGTTTTTTAATTACAACAAAAAAAGGAAATTGCCACATGAGAAATCGAGTGAATATCCAATGTTGTAAAAATTTGAATTTCAAAAGCTCATAAAAATTTAATTTGACTTTCCGGTAGAAATTTTTTTATTGATAAAGGTAGACAATCTTATGAGTAATCTTGTATTAGATTTTCAAATCTTAGATTTAAAAAGAAAAATTTTTACGAATTCTTAACTCAAAATAATTTGCTAATTTTCGTGATTTTTCCATATTTTGTCAATTTTTGAACTTTAAATGCTTATAAAAAAAAATTGTGACTAAGGATTTTTAATATTTTTCATCTGCCTTTGAAACAACATATTAGGAGCCTTCTATTAAATTTTCAAGCTTTCGCAACCAACAAATAAAATTTTATTGAAATTTTTAGAAAAAAAACTAAAAAAAAATGGAAAATGAAAATGTCCCTAAACAGTTCAAAATAAATCAAAATATTTTGAAAATGTTATCGTGTATAGGAAATGCTAATATAAACACTCAGTGAAATTTTCATGTATCTACATTCTACAGTTATTCGTTTTTAAATTACAACAAAATACGGAAATTGCTATATAAGAAATCGAGTAAATATTCAACGTTGTAAAAATTTGAATATCAAACGCTCATAAAAATTTAATTTGACTTTCTTATAAACATTTTTTTTTGATAAAGTTGTGCTTTTGAAAATAACTTAGAGGTTTAAATTTTGACCTCCCCAATGCACCAACGATATTCACTTTCCAATCGAACAAGATACTGAAGTCGAAAATCGAAGCATTATTTCGACTACTTATCGTGTACACAGATACAAAAAAAATAAAAAATAAAAAATAAAAAATAAAAAATAAAAAAACACACATCATTGTAAAATCAATACATTCATCGTTTCACTCAGAATCTAAAAAATAATAATAAGTTAATTGAAAATGTTCATATAACTTTTAACTTAACTGAGTTAAAAAAAAATTAGGTTAACTGTTAACTTTAAAAATTTAAAAATGTTTTCTATCAACTTAACTTAACTCAGTTCAAAATTATCATTAACTTGCTTGTACTTGCCTAGGCTTGAGTATATTATCATGATATGATTTACAATAATCCGATATTAATCGCAAAAATATTAATAATATATTTATTTTATATACATAGAGTACATATTATATACATTATTATTAGTACTTATTAGCATTTATTTATAATTACTTAATTCCCTTTTATTAAATTTTGTGTAACTCAAATTACATAAATATTTTTTTGTAGGGGTTGTTTTTGGGGCAAATTTTTTCTTTACTACACCTATACATATAATGAAATTATATTATTTTGACTAAATTAAATCTTAGAAAATGAAAAACTGTATTTGTGTTTATATTATTTGGTTTGAAATTAAATTTTGTTTTGACAGTATAATGGCCAATTATTGTTTTAGAAAAATGTCTGGTTATATATTATATCGTAATATTGTATTCAAAACTCTTCAATGTAGATGAATTTATTTTTCAATTGTTTAGACTATAGTGTATTCAATATTTAAATATATTACATATTGCATTAAGTACCTACATAACATCATTAAAACATGATTTACTATTTATTATTATATTGTTAACAGTGATATTACGTACCGAAACATAAAAATGAATACATTATCCAGGTATATGTCAACTTCATTGTCAATGGTCAGCGGTGATTAAAGCAAATATATTTAAAAATATAAAGCTAACCATAAATGTTTATACATTAATTATAGAAAATAAACATCACTGTCATCACTATACACTAAAAAATATTTTATTGTACATTTTCTAACATTTAGTTAGAGCAAAACATTCTATATTAAACACGGACAATATCTGCAGTAGTTTCATAATGTTTACTACAGCACTACAGTTCTATACAGATAATATCGGGTCTTCTCGAAATCTAAACTACTATATTGCATGGATGCTGAAAATATGTAGTTCGTTTGTTATTGTTTAAGTACATTTTACTATATTAGGCCACCTCATGACCGAACGTCATACTACTACGTAGATAGACGGCAATGAAAAAATTATGAGTTACTAACTTGTTTTAAAATTGATTTTTAGATTCTACCACTACGTCAAATACATACCTACACCTAATGGTTTTTCGACGTACCTACCTAACGTAAATACTTGCCAACTTATTCAGACTAATAACGACTAATATATTTATGTATAATATTTCATGCAGACTATATTATTATATTATATAAACACATTATGTACAATTATTGTATACTTAAATAAATGTATAATAATGATTATACATACATCGTTTGATTATTTGTTATATCTAAGAATCATTATATTATGCTGTACAAGGACACAAAGTTTTCTTAAATTACAATCAGTCGTGCAGAATATGCAAAATTTAGAATCAATTTATATTCCTTTAAAGGAATAATTATTATATAGTATTTAAATTATTAATACACTATTTAAATTTTACAGTATCACTGATGATCTTCTTCTTTATCATGTAACTTAGCTGGCATTAGGCTGCAGGCGTATCACATTGTCTTGTGTTGAGTTTGTGTATCTATTTAAAAAGCAACTTATATAATTCAAATTTCAACAATTAAAATAAATTAGCAACACATTTTTCTATCAGAACATGTATAACACCTTTGATAGATGTTTCTAGTACATATCTCAAATGGTATTATTTTCTTCCGATGTATTTCAATATTTTTACAATCCGGTATACTACCTACGACGTAGTAAATATACTAGTTAGTTAGGCCAGTGGTTTTGGTTATTTTTCCAATATCTTATTTTATCTATAACTACACAGCACTTCTTAACACTATTATTTGATTGTTTTGATCATAAAATATAAAATACGAGTCTAAAATTATATCCAATCATAATAACTAGTTTATTTACAGTGCAATAAAATACCTTTGAAATCCCTATGGTGAAATTTCATGAAATATTACATTTAATCATGTACATTTAAAATATCCACAGTATATAGGTCTGTAAAATTTGAATACTTTTAATTTTTGATTTGAATGATATAAAATCATTGTATTCGAAACTCGATTCTGAGCAAACAGTGAACATGTAGTATGAATCGTCTATATCAGAGTATATTTTATGACATGGTTTCAATTAAAGTAATTTATTTTCTTATTAATAATACAATAAGTTGAATCGGCAAGAATTTTAAAAAAATAATATAAAAATCGAAATTTTCGTATGCTCTTTATAATAGCTGAAAAATGTCAAAATATTTTGAAAATTATAATATAGTGTATTGCAAATTTTAATACAAACACTCAACACAAATTTCATGAATCTACAGTTTGAAGTTACCAAAAAACATGATTTAGTTAAACAGTGTTTTTGCTTACAAAATCATACTTTCCTTAAATTCTATTAAGAATTTTCAATTTTCATTTCTTAAAAGTATAAACTAGATTCACTTGTCCACATAAAAGATACTGAAGTAGAAAATCAAAGCATATTTTCTACCAGAAAAACTGTTAAAAAAAAAAAAAAACAAAAAATAATAACACACATTTTTTATGTGGTCTGTATCAACAAATAAGAATATTAAACTATATATTTAAAAAATACATTATATGTATGCTTCCTTAAATATGTTACTTTTGAAGCAGAAGTTGTCATTAAAAAATCCATGTCTAATTTAATTACAACAATTGATAAAGTAATATTAAGACTATTTAGTAGTTATATCAAATACAATGGACAATAGGTACCTAGTAGTAACTATAAAACAATTAATATACGAAGCAAAATTGGTATATGATAAAAGCTGTTCAATTTTTATATGTGTCAATTAAATATATAATGCTTAGGTACTCACTATGTATTAAGAAACACGTATCCATTATTTTAAATTTAAATGGACAGTGGTAAGAACTGTCAAAAATTATTACACATAAGTTTAAACTTACTTATATACAAATATTGATTTTAATTACAAATAAAAAAAATATTTTTATGTATTACAATTAATATCCTATTGTTTTTAATTATATTTGTTAAACAGTTCACGAATCCATGGAATGTGATGCTTTATTTTTGTAAAAACAGCGATTGAATTATTTGTATTTGAGTCTTTATTACTCATTACTCCGGTTAAATAAGAAGAATTAGAGTGTAAAAAGCATAAGCCTGCGCCGCTATCTCCACTTCCCACTCCTTGTAATGAAACTAAAAATATGTTTTCAAAATAAGTCACTAATTAATAGTAATTAATAATCATACGTCTGTTATTGGGTAGGTACTGGTTCAATATAGATTTACTTTGGATATTAATTACGGAGGCAAATTACCACATAATAGGTATTTGTGATAATATAGTACTGATAACATAGCAATTAATATGGTTTGAAACTATGAAAGTAGGTAAGTATACTATTTAATGGTAATAGGTACAAAATCATAATAAATTATTTTTATGGTATTACCAAAATCCTATTGTTCTTGTTCATATTTGTTATACAGTCCACGGATCCATTGAATGTGATGCTTTACTTCTGTAAAAACGGCGATTGAATTATCTGTACTTGTATCCTTCGTACTGACTACCCCGGTTAAATAATAAGATTTAGAGTGTAAAAAGCATAAGCCTGCACCACTATCTCCTTGACTAACCCCTTGTCCTGAAATTAAATTATATATTTTCTACATTAGACACAAACATAATTGATTGGACCGGGTACAAAAAATATTATTAAGCAAGCCCGGACACCAGAAATACATCGAGCGCACCACTAATCACCTACCGACTCGTGTATGGTGCGTAGTGGTGGAGTAACTCAATCGGTTGCGGTCGATGTCGCCTCGCGAGTACCGACATGCACGCGGTATGATAATGATGTGTATGTGTGTATATGTCGCATCCACTTAGTGAAATCGCTCATTTCATGAAGTGGATGTCCACTTCATGAAATGTATCCATTTAGTGAAAATAACGTTTTACTACACTATATGGACAATTTATTGACCTTTTCATGAAGTGGATGAAATTAATTTTATCCACATTCTGTAATATTACTATTATATACGAGTTAGGTTATTTACGAGTTTGGTATTGGGTAATTGTACGATTTGCACTAGGTAAATGTGGATAATATGATAATAATTAAATAATATAATATAGGTAACCTTAAATAATGAAGTATAAAAATTAAATTAAAAGTTTTCTTAAACTTTATTTTATATTTTATATTATTTATTTTTACATGGTTCAGAGTTATGGCAACGACTATTGCACAACATTTTCTTTAAAAACAGACAGATCTTGATTTTTGACATGGGCTTTGAATTACATGAACAAGAAGAAAAGCCTTGTCCACCTGTTGTGACTTTAACAGTCTCTCGAATAGTTAGCACTTTGTCCAACAAAACCTCGTCACTCGTTAAAAACTTCTCACATTTTTTTAAGGAATCTCCTCCTTACCATCCTTTAATCATTTCATGTTTAGTCCCTAACTCAAACAGTTTATTCTTTTTTTCAACAACTAAACATAAAATATTTGGTGGATCTGTAGGCTCTTTGTCGACTTTTGGAATAGCCATTACCACACAATTGTCAACTGGATGTCAGGATCATACATTATCTGTATATTACTATGTATCTGTTCAATCATATTCAATTATTTGATATCTTATCTTGAAATTACCTGATCGACTGACGGACCAGTTTATACAGTATACAAGTTACAAATTATATCAAGCAACTTTTATATTTATTTTAGAGCCAATTAGGTACCTAGTGCAATTCGAACAATTACCCAATACCAAATGTAAAACATCAAGATGTGCCTGTTTTAAAAAAAAAAATACAAAATAAAGTTTAAGAAAACTTTTAATTTAATTTTTATACTTCATTATTTTAGGTTACCTATATTATATTATTTAATTATTATCATATTATACACAATTACCTAGTGCAAATCGTTCAATACCAATACCAAAAATACTCATGTATAATAGTAATACTATTACAGAATGTGGATAAAATGAATTTCATCCACTTCATGGAAAGGTCAACAAATTGTCCATATAGTGTAGTAAAATGTCATTTTCACTAAATGGATACATTTCATGAAGTGGACATCCACTTCATGAAATGAGCGATTTCACTAAGTGGATGCGACATATATATATATTTGTATAGTTAATACAATTATTGTAAAATGGGATACATTAATAGTTAATCATCATTTTTACAAGTGTTTATCTTCAATATTTAGTGTTTAATGAGTTTAAGTAACGTTTGTTAAGAAAATTCGATGATTTCACGGTATTAATGTTTAAATATTTTTTTACCCATTGTAGAATTAGAACCAGCACAAAATTTATCAACAGTTACAAAATTTTCAAATCCGTTTGTATACATATTCTGGCAGGAATCACGGTCGATGTATGGCAAAGATGCTTCTAATAATACAGGACTTGAAGTGCCTTTTTCAGTTTTTCCCCAACCGACGATCTGTAAAAGTATAAAACAGTTTTATAATGTATAATTATAATTATCGTGTAATATATATAATTTTTTTTATGTGTGTGTTCTTAATGTGTACAATTAGTTTAATAAAATCTGACTGATCAAAGTTTTTCCATTTTTATATTGAGAATAATGTTTAATGGTTTTATAATTTGAATTTAAAGATTTTTTGGATTCTGAATGAAACAATGAATGTTTTGATTTTACAATGATATGTGTTTTATTTATTTTTTTGTGTCTGTCATCACCTTTTAGGACAGTAAAAGTACTTGGATTTTGAACAGTATCTTTTCTGATAGAAAAGTGAATCTAGTTGGTACTTTGGGGAGGTCAAAAGTAAAATTTTTCCAGTAGTTTTCAAACGCACTGAGAAAAAAAAAAGAAAAATTAAGGAAAAACGGGAATTTTTAAGCAAAATCTGTTTTCGAGAAAATCGATTTTGGTTTTTTGTGTAACCCTAAAACAAATTACCGTAGATACATTAAATTTTGATTGAATGTTTAAATTCGCATATTTTATACACCATACCGTTTTTAAAATATTTTGACTTATTTTGAGCTGTTTAATGACATTTTTCAGTTTTCATTTTTTTTAGTTTTTTTTTTCTATAAATTTCAATTAAGTTTTATCTGTATGGACAAAAGGTGTAAAAATGTAATACAAGGCTCCTAATATATTGTTACAATATCAGTTGAAAAATATTAAAAATACATATGCATGGTTTATTTTTATAGTCATTTTAATTTCAAATTTGGACGAAATTACATATTAAAAACCTAGAATAACTATTTTAGTTATTTTGTTGTGGTTGCAGTATAATATTATTCGTGGGAACTTGAAACTTCTAAAGTACACTATTATATATCTATGATTATATCAGGGTTTGTTGTTGATGTATATAACGCCTTATAAGTACCTAATGGATATTGTGATTTGATTAATTTGGAATTTATTAAAGGTACCTATTATAGGTCAATTTTTTTAATACCATAGATAAGTATATAATATAATATGTCTTACACCTCGACTGACATACCGTCTCCGCTCAGAATCGTTTTTCTTATTCAATGATATTATATCATTGAATTCAAATTTAACACCTTCCATTACAGTGACCCACTTTTCTAATTAAATCACGATTGAACTTTTTAAGTAATACTACAAACAGACCTTTCCTCGAACTCCATTGACGACATTGTATTTACCATTCCAATCGATACAAACAGGTGCAACACCATTACTAAAGGAAACTCTGTCTTTTAACACAATAATAGCTATATCTGTAGCATGATACCCAGAAGGTCCATAATAATCATCATTCAGGTGAATCATTTCTACCTGTACAATTGTTTTAATTTATATATTTAGTATTATTTTTAGTATTTTGAATTATTAATAACTTACATTAAATATTTTTGTAAAATCATTGTCAATAACTGCAAAATTTCTAGCAAATTTTCCAACAGCTATTTTGTATAGATCATCATTTACTGATATTCTATCAGAAATCATACCTTTTTCCCAAAAACAATGAGCCACTGAAAATTATATTAATTTAATTTTCATTCTTGCTTAAATTTTTTGCACAAAAATTTTACCAGAAACGACTAAATTCGGAGCAATAATTGATCCTCCACAAAACAAGTCATAATTGGAATTTATTTTATTTAATTTGTATATTCCAACATTCCAAGGTGCCGATCCAATATATGCTTTATGCCCAAAGTTAATCAGTATTTGGTTTCCGATGTATACTCTACCGCAAGCTAAAATAATATTTGAATATAATTATACATGCTAGTAATAAATTTATAAATATCTAATAATACCTATAGAATAGACATAAAGTTGATTGTTCAAAAATGTTAATCAAACGTGAGACGATTATACGAGTATGTATGGTTACATACCATTATTATTAAATTTTAAATATGATAAATTTTGTAAAAATCTGATCTTTTTATAAACAACTGAACATTTTATAATTTTTTAATTCCAACGATTGATATTTTTCGAGATTTTGATAAATTTTGTCAAAATTCCAACTTTAAATGCTTATAAAAAAAAATTGTGCATATGTATTTTTAATATTTTTCAACTGATATTGTAACAATATATTATTAGCCTTGTATTACATTTTTACACTTTTTGGCCCAACAGATAAAACTTTATTGAAATTTATAGAAAAATAAACAAAAAAAATTGAAAACTGAAAATGTCCGTAAACAGCTCCAAAAGAGTCAAAATATTTTCAAAATTGTATAGTGTATAGGAAATGCTAATATAAACATTCAGTGAAAGTTTCATGTATCTACAGTCATTCGTTTTTTAATTACAATAAAATAAGGAAATCGTTACATGAGAAATCGAGTTAATATGAATTTTAAACACTCATAAAAATTTAATTTGAGTTTCTTGTAAAAATTTTTTTTTGTTGATAAAGGTGGACAAACTTATGAGGAATCTTGTATTACATTTTCAAATCTTAGATTTAAAAAGAAAATTGTTTATGAATTTCTAATTTTCGTCATTTTTACGTATTTTGTCAATATTTGAACTTTAAATGCTTATAAAAAAAATTGTGACTTTAGATTTTTAATATTTTTCAACTGATATTGTAACAATATATTAGGAGCCTTGTATTAATTTTTTACACTTTTTGTCCATACAGATAAAACTTTATTGAAATTTATGGAAAAAAAAACTAAAAAAAATGGAAACTGAAAAATGTCAGTAAACAGCTCAAAATATTTAGAAAATGGTATCGTGTATAGAAAATGCAAATATATACGACCAGTGAAAACTGTACGTACATATAATCATTTGTTTTAGAGTTACGCCAAAAACCAAAATTGATTTTGTGGAAAACCAATTTTGCGTATAAACTGCCGTTTTTCCTTAATTTTTATGTTGTTTTTTCCTTCGCTTTTGAAAACTAATGAAATTTTACTTTTGACCCCCCAAAGTACCAACTAGATTCACTTTCTTTTCAGAAAAGATACTGTTGAAGAAAATCTAAGCACTTTTACTGTCCTAAAAGGTGATGACAGACACAAAAAAAAAATTTAAAAAAAAAAACACACAAATCAGAATTTGAGTAATTGCACTATTAAAGAGAAAAATGGGGGTGAGTAATACAAAATTACGACTATTTAAAAATGTACATCAAACAATTATACCTAACCCAATGATTATTTGTTCTTCCTTAATTGTATTATTTATAATACAAACAAAATCATTTTTAGGTAGTAAAAGTTAAATAAATTAGAGACTCTTGTTTTTATGACAAAAAAAAAAATTACATGGATTGCATCTATATAGTTGTTTATTCCACGTCCCATTAGACTGACAAAGTAATTCAAGCGGATTCTCATCTTGTCCATTTGGTGCAGTATATGTTGGTTTACATGATATTGTTGCTGTTGTATTGAGTAATGAATTTGAACAATTAGCATACTCTCCATTATGACTACATTTAATATCCAAACTATCTGATTTTAGAGGTGGGCACATTTCTATAAATGCAAATAAATTATAATTAAACATAACTATACTTTGGACTTTTTGTATAGGTATAGAAATAAGTAATTATTACGGCATTGGAATTACTATACAAAAACTTACCTAAACATAATATATCTTTGATTGATAACCATTTTCCTTTTTCAACACAAACCCTTAAACCATAAGGATAAACCTTGTGATATCCAACTTCACAGTTCTCAATAACAGTATCATGATAATTAATTAATGTCCCGTGAGATAAAATATCATTAGAACCTACATAAGAATATACAACTCCTTTGACAGTTGGTAAAGTACACGAAATCGCTGTAGTAAATTAGTAAAATATATATAAATTAGAGACTTATATATTTATACTATGAAAAAAAAACAATTACCTGGATTGCATCTAATAATTAGTTGTTTATTCCACTTCCCATTAGATTGACAATATAATTCTTCTTTTTCATTTTGTGTAGTGTATGGTGGCTTACATGATGGTGTGGCTATTGTATCTGGCATCGATGTATTAGAACAATCAGCATACTTATCATAAATAGTACATTTAATATCTAAAGTATCTGATAGTAAAGGTGGACACATTTCTATAAACATAAACAAACATCCGACTTATAATATTTAAATAAGTATTATTTTAAATTTCAAATTACATATCAAAATAAGTACAGGTAGTTCTAAAGTTATGCAATCAATCTTTCAACATTTTATTCTTGAATATTTTATGCAAAATAGTCAAGTTTATTTGATTTACAACGATTTTGAAATGCTTCCCGTGTTAAGCAACTGGGTTGATCACGAGTTACTGTTTGTTGCATTTCAACGTGTAGGCTTTCATTACTCACATTACCATATAAGTCCTATTTACCTAATAGATCTAAATTTACCAGACTACAAGTTTTCTGTTCAATAACTACGTTAGTCCCATCTGGCTCACCCTAAGAAGGTCATTTATCTCCACTATTACACCCTATATTTACTAACGATATCTCCTCAGCCCTATTAAAAAGTTAATTATCGTTATTTTATTATGATAAAAATATTTATATTTGTGTTTTGACACTTCAAGATTGTTATATTTAAATAAAAATGAATTGTACAATAACATATAACATAATGTAAAAAAAGTAATACTCTTATTAAAGCCAATAACCTTAACCAATGAGGGAAAAAACAATTTTAATTTTGAACAACATATATAAAGCACTAGTAGAAAAACCCTAAATGTCTAAGGATTTATTAAACAGTATTCATCTGTTTCAATTTAAATATCAACGATCATGCATACTTCTACACCACGCATTTATTAAATCAATATTGTATGGTGATTATATGGTGACCAATGGCCATACACTAATTTTTGTATTGATAATATCGAACGTATGTAGAATCATTTTTAGAAATGTGTATCTTATAAACTTATTATACCCGTAGAGAGTATAAACCCATTAATAAAATCCAATCAGATCAAACTTAAATTTTCAAATAGCCCTTTCACTACTTTGCGAAATATCATACATACTTTTAAAAATGATTTCACTCCTAAATTCCATCTCTTTTAATGTTCCTTCTTACTAGAGCCACTCAATTTCATTTTTTTATATAGGTACCGTCATACTGCACAAATTATCTCACTAACTCTCCGTTTCCAAGAGCGTTGTCCCTTTACAAAACTAGAACACCAATATCGACTTTTTCTTCCCACCTCTATTCAGAATTTTAAATTTGCATTGTGCTATCTAAATCTAAGCCAATCAAGTTAATTTTATCCTATAATTAATTATAAGCTTAATTCTGTTTTTATATTCTTATTCTATATTTATTTGCTTTAATGCAATAATAGCCATATCTATTATATAACTAACCGGTGACACTGGGATTTAGCCCGTTTTTATTCATATAATATATTATCTATTTGAAGAAAATCTCTATATTATATAAAAATGGACCCTAATCCTTTGTTATGGCATCACGCGTGAACGGCTGGATCGATTTCGGTAATTCTTTTTTTGTTGTGTTCAGGACAAGTTCATATAAAAGAATATTTTAGGAAAAGCAACCGGAAAGTAGGAAATCTTGGAGTCAATAATAGAACAATGGTGATAGAAGTATAGATAATAATAGTAATAATGATAATATTAATAATAGTATCAATTGTGGTAATAGTAAATAATTATTATAATTACAAAACTTACTGAAACATAATTTATCAGAGGTTGATAACCATTTTCCATTTTCATGACAAAGCCTAAGACCATAAGGATAGGCCTTGTGATATCCAACTTCACATTTCTCAATAACAGTTAGACGATGATTAATTAATGTCCCGTGAGACAAAGTTTCATTAGAATCTTCATAAGAATATACAACTCCTTCGACAGTTGGTAAAATGCATGAATTAATTTTGGCCAGACCATCCTAAATGTTAAAAAGGTGGGTAAGTGGATGTCGCTCTGCTATACAGTAGGTTACAAGTGGGTCACTGTAATAAATGGTGTTAAATTTGAATTCAATGATATTATAATATCATTGTATAAGAAAAACGATTCTGAGCGAAGACGGTCAGTCAGCCTATGATATTACTAAGTATATTTGATGATATTGTTGTGAATAAAGTAATTTATATATATAACCTATTTACGTGGAACCTTGTTTTAAATTTTCAATCCTTGGCTATAAAAGTTGAACATTTTATAAATTTTCAACCCAAAATAATTATTAAATATTAAATTTGATAAATTTTGTCAAAATTCGAACTTTAAATACTTATAAAAAAAAATTGTGCATATGTATTTTTTATATTTTTCAACTGCTATTGTTACAATATACCAGGAGCCTTGAACTAAATTTTCAAGCTTTTTGGCCCAACAGATAAAACTTTATTGAAATTTATAGAAAAATAAACTAAAAAAATTGAAAACTGACAAAGTCTGTAAACAGTTGAAAACAAATGAAAATATTTTTAAAATTTTATCGTTTATAGAAAATGCAAATATATACGACCAGTGAAAATTGCACGTACATACAATCATTTGTTTTAGAGTTACGCCAAAAACCAAAATTGATTTTGTGGAAAACCGATTTTGCGTAAAAACTGCCGTTTTCCTTCATTTTTATGTTGTTTTTCCCTTCGCTTTTGAAAACTAATGAAATTTTACTTTTCACCCCACCCCCCAAAAAAATACCATTCAGCCTCACTTCCTATCAGAAAAGATACTGTTGAAGAAAATCCAAGCACTTTTACTGTCTTAAAAGGTGATAACTGCAGACACAAAAAAAAATTTAACTAAATAAAAAATAAAAAAATAAATACCCATCATTGTAAAATCAATTCATTCATCGTTCCACTCAGAATCTAAAATATTTATTCTTTCTAAAATATCTTAGTTTTGAATCAAAAGTTGTCATTAAAAATAAACAAAGCCAATTTACGTACGTATTTGTTGAATAGTCCAAGAATCCATTGAATGTGATGCTTTACTTCTGTAAAAACAGCGATTGAACTATTTGTATTTGGATCCTTAATACTGACTATTCCGGTTAAGTAATACGAATTAGAGTGTACAAAGCATAAACCTGCACCACTATCTCCTTTACTCACCCCTTGTCCTGAAATTAAAAATATATTATGAATAGTACAATACATAATATTATGTCAGTGGAATTTGTGATGAAAATAATTGTTAGCTGATAATTCTATGAATTTCAAACCATAATTATTATTAATAACATAATTGCGAATTAAAATTATATAGTGATGTTACCATTTTATTATCATAAATGAAACACTCATCAACTACTTCCAAAAAAAATGTAGACTAAGGTCATCATCAGCTATTTGGTTCCTACAGTCGTATACTATTCGGCTATTATACAAGTACAATATAGTGTATTATAGCCTCATATTTTATGTAAGTTACTAACATAAATATGATTTGAGAATTGAATTTCACTGTGGTAACAAAACATCTTGATTGTTATAACGGCGTATCAACGACATAAATGGTGTATTATAACTACTATGCCAATAATATAATGCTTCAATTTAATAAAAGGATTATTGCCCATATACACCGTATTATAATTTATTTGCATCAAATCGTTTAGCGCTGAAAATTAAAGTTTAGATTGCACTAGGGTAGGTATAACTATTTTGTGAGTCGATGATAACTTTACTTACAATTCTGAATTATACTTTATTACGTTATAGTATAAATCAATGAGGTCTACCAGGGATGGAACTAAAACGATAATCTTATGCGGTCTTTTTTTTTTCCATCATGCAGCACTACATGGGAGCCGAACTGTTTATCACATTGCTTAGCTCCAAAATGTTACGCAGTCTAACGACTTATACCTCAACATAATTTTACAGTGCCAGCCATTTAACTTTTTGATACTACGGATCATTATAACTTATAAAGTACGTAGTAATGCGTATAGCCTTATCGTGTAGATCGACAAAGTGGCGCCTAACGTACGTCCGCTATGTACATGTATACTCTGTCCCAAAAGAGAATAATCACTATTCGCGCATCACGAATGATTCGATTGGTGCGTCGAGAACCACGTGATCACGTTAACACGGGGAAGTTGGTGGGAGATGCGCAACATTGACGCAAACCGGTCGGCCGACTGATTATTCTCTTTTGTGACAGAGTATAGTTTGTTGGCCATGTACCAGTTGCCAACAAAAGTACCTTTTTTTTATACCGATTCCCCCCAAACTACCTATAGCAAAATGTACCAGTTGCCCTCATATGTAAATACATATATACGATTAAAATATATAGCCCGTAAAATAGGGGAGGTAAATATACAAATAATAATTATAACAAAACATAGTTCAAAATATTATATCTAATTTATTTACTATTATTTTTTTTGACAAAATATAACATTGAATGTCACATAATTATAAATTTATTTTTTTATTGACTATTGTATTCATATTATTTTGTTAGTAATTATTATTTATCACAAAATACAATATTATAGGTACATATTCCAAGCATATACATTTTTTTTCTATCATTTTATACTGTTTTAAATAATTTTATTTATTATTTGTATATTTACCTCCCCTATTTTACGGGCTATATATTATAATCGTGTATATAGTATATATTAACATGTAACTGGCGACTGGTACATTTAGTTGGGTGCAACTGGTACATTTGGTTGAGGGCAACTGGTATATTTTTAAAATCCCGATAACAGCCGTGGGGGGCAACTGCTCAACACCCAGTTTGTTTGCTAGATTAGTAAATATATATTTTGTATTTCTATAGTTAATAAAATTATTGTAAAATGGGATACATTAATATTTAATCTTCATTTTTAAAAGTGTTTATCTTCAATATTTAGTGTTTAATGAGTTTAAGTTAGGTTTGTTAAAAAAAATACGACGATTTCACAGTATTAATGTTTAAATATTGTATTACCCAATGCTGAACCGGCACAACATTTATCAACAGTCACAAATGATTCAAACCCGTTTGTATACATATCTCTACAAGATCTATGGTCGATGAATGGTAAAGATGCTTCTAACAAAACAGGACTTGCAATGCCTTTTTCCGTTTTTCCCCAACCAACGATCTGTAAGAGTATGAAACGGTTAGGTTTATAGGTAATGTATAATTATAACTATCGTATAATATTTATGAACGGGTATGTGCCTATGTGTAAAAAGGTTTATATTTATTTTAAAATCTAGTACAAGATTTTTTATATATTTCAAACAAATTTTTTATGATATTCTTTATATTATTTTGACATAGAGTTTTCAACCGTAAAAATTGACGAATTCTAAACAAACGATTTTCTTAATGTGTTGTAATTCAACAATAAAATCATAGACCTTTAAAATTTAATACATACCTAGTTAATTATAAATTAACAGTTTTTATAAATATAGTTAGAAAAAATAAAGATCCTTACTCATGTTTCTTTTGTTATAAGCATGAACTTAGCATTACAATATGCACTTTACATACATATGGATAGTGATATGGATAATAATTAACTGTAAATAAATCAACATTTTAATATTCAAATAATACTATAAACCAACCTTTCCTTGATCTCCATTGGATACATTGTATCTACCATTCCAATCGATACAAACAGGTGCAACACCATTATTAAATGAAACTCTGTTTTGTAACACAATAATAGCTATATCTTCAGCATGAAACCCAATTGGTCCATAGTAACCTTCTTTCAGGTAAATCATTTCCACCTGTTTATTGTATTAACTTCTATTATACTTATCAAACCAAAATTATTCTTGTTATTTTTAATTATTAATAACTTACATCAATAATTTTAGTAAAGTCATTGTCAATTACAGTAATGTCTCTATCATATTTTCCAACAGCAATTTTGTATAGACCATCATTTACTGATATTCTATTAAAAATCATACCTTTTAGCCAAAAACAATGAGCCGCTAAAAATTATATTAATTTAATTTTCCTTCTTGCATAAATTGGTTATACAAAGTTTTTACCAGAAACGACTAAATTTGGAGAAATGATTGATCCTCCACAAATTAAGTCATAATTTGAATTTATTTTATTTAATCTATATATTCCAACATTCCAAGGTGCAGTCCCAACAAGTGCTTTTTCTCCATTGCTGATCAATACTTGGTTTAGGGTATATACTCTACCGCAATCTAAAATACTACTTGAATATAAACATATACGATAATAATTTATAGTTAACAATACATATAGAATAGACATAATGATGATTGTTTAAATAATATGTTGTTTATGAGTCACCCAATGATTATTTCATATTTGTACTTACTTAAAATACAAACAAATTCATTTAAATACAGTAAAATTTAAATAAATTAGTAAAGTATATTATATAAACTAGAGAATTGTGTTAAAATAAAATTACATGGATTGCATCTATATAGTTGTTTATTCCACGTCCCATTAGACTGACAAAGTAATTCAAATGGAGTATCATCTTGTCCATTTGGAGCAGTATATCTTGGCTTACATGATATTGTTGCTGTTGTATTGGGTATCAACGAATTTGAACAATTAGAATACTCTCCATTATGACTACATTTAATATCCAAACTATCTGATTTTAGAGGTGGGCACATTTCTATAATTGTAAATAAAGTTTAATCAAACATAAAGACAATTTGGACTTTTAAAATTTGATTGAATAAGTAGGTACCTAATTATTACAACATTCAATTACTGTATAAAACTTACTAAAACACAATTTCTCAGAATTTGATAACCATTTTTCATTTCCCTGACAAACTCTAAAACTATTGGGATAGGCCTGATGGTATCCAACTTCACAGTTTTCAATAACAGTAATAAGATATTTAATTAATGTCCCGTGTGATAAAATGGCATTAGAACCTTCATAAGAATATACCACTCCTTCGACTGTTGGTAAAACGCAAGGACTACCTGTGACCTATTAAAACAATTATCGTTAAAAATATATATTATAAATATATATTATTTTTAATATAATATTATGTTGTTTGAAGAAGTAGTTTTCATAAACAAAAAAAAAATGAATACAATAATTCAAAATTAAAATTGTTAAATAAAGAATAACATATTTACTTACATGTTTGAAATTAAACAGTCCACGAATCCATTGAAGATGTTCATTAATGTCTGTAAAACCTAATATTGAACTGTTTTTTACAGTATCCTTGATACTTAAAACTCCAGATAAAAAATAAGAATTTGAGTGTAAAAATGCTATGCCCGCTCCACTATCTTCAACACTTACTCCTTGTCCTGAAACTAGAGATATTTTATACGTAACAATACACAAATTAATAGTCTTCTATACTACTATAGATTCTAATGAACACTTTATCCTAAATTTATTAAAGGCATTTACATTCAGTAATTGTTGCTGTTGAGTAGCTATTGTATTATTCGTAATTGGCCTTTCGTATTAATAATAACTTGCAACTAATTTTTCTATGAACAGCTTGTTGTGGTGGTAATATTTTAAAATTTGTACTAGTGAAACAGAGGAATCTCGTACTCAGTCGCATGCACATATCAGACTATAATTTTGTGATCGCGAAAAAATGTTTATTTTTCACTTATAATTAGATAACTCTAATTCCAACAATACATCGCAATAATAATTACCTCTATTTGCATTTGACATTTAAAACGCTGTACACGCGTTTAAGACGTCTATTCTGAAAAAAATATTCGAATTTTCCCACAAAATATGTATGAGTGATCAATTGAGTCACATTTTTATAATCGTATGAAGTTGATTAAATATTTAGGTTTGAAATTTTGGAAAATTTTGGAAAATCTCAACAACATTTATTGAAATATAAATTACAAAAATTAAAATGTGGCCCGATCGATCCTTCGTAGATATCACGGATAATTCGAATAAATCAGAATAAAAATCGTTATAAATATCGACAAGTATCGTTGGAAATATTAGAAACAGTATATATTGACAAAGAAATCTAGCATTTTTTTGAAAATAACTTTAAATACTTAAAGAATTACCATATCAAATATTTTATGAAATAATCCAACAGAATTTGCTGTTGTTGTAATTATCAGAATTTAATAACATATGGTACAAACTATTTATAGCTTATGATTTGTCTGATACATTTTTAGAAATATATTTTGTGAATTACTAAATAGTAACAATATGTAGAAAGAATTTATTTTTGCAAAAACATATTATTTGCAAAAGCAACTTTTATTCTAAAATTATCGATGATTTTTCAGATAATGTATAAAATATAAACTACTTACGAGAAACCTTGAATTAAATTTAGAAATTTATAAGTCATAGCTTCAAGAATTGAAAATTTGATACGTTTTTAAACACAAAATAGTTGATAATTTTTGTCAATTTTCTAATACTAAGGAATAATGAACACTTATAAAAAAATAATATGACTTTATACTTTTGATATTTTTGGGTAAATGAGAAACTTCGTGTTACGTTTTAATGTTTTTGAGTAATTCAATAAAATATATGTATCGATATTTAAAGAAATAAAAGTATTTAAATATATAGGTACTTATAAATAGCTCAAAAACATTTGAAATATTTTGAAAATGTTGTCACAATATTATACGGATAATGCAAATATAAAAATTTGGTGAAAATCTCATGTACGATGTACCTACCTCCAAATAAATAAGATAAACAATGAGTATTCATTTTTAAGTATGTAAAAAAAAAAAAAAAATTAATATAGATTTTCAACAACTGGTTTTATATATAAATTCCCGAATTCCATAATACATAGTTTTTAATTTTTCCAATTATTGAAAAACAGTGCTAAGTTATTTTACTTTTGACCTCCAAAGTCCAAAGTAATAACTAGATCCAATCTTCAATCAAAAACCTCCACTATAGTTAAAAAATCCAAGCATTGAAATTGCTCCAAAATGTGCAAATAAACAAAAAAAATAGACAAATCAATACTTTCATTACTAAACTCTTAATCTAAATTTGTATTACCTAATTTAGAACTAGCACAAAACTTATCATAAGTCACATTTACATCAAATCCGCTATACAAATACATTTCTCGACAAGTACTAGTGTTGATGTAAGGTAAAAATTGTTCTAATAACGCACTTTGTATGCCATTTTTCATTTCTCCCCAAACAACAATCTGTAAAAGTATGAAACAGTCGTAAACAATTATAAAAATGGTATAATATTAATATGCCTTTCTTAGCACTTACAATAAAAACAAAGGTACTCAATGAACTAATACGACGCATAAGGGATGTGCAAAGATATAAAGTTAGCCTAGTTTGTTAAATTACGAAGGACAAATTATTATATTGCAGAGTTCAATCTAAAATTTTTTTAAATTATTTTTTCGTTTTGTACGTTATTCAAAGCTAAGTAGTGACGAAAATGAACTTAAAATTTCCTAACACATAGAACTCTTCCATTTTGTCTAAAAATTTGACGGGTGAATTGTATTTTTTAGATCTTAATTTATAACTAATTATAGGTTGGATTTACCAAAGCTATCAGAAACATTAACTTTTGTTTTTAACATTTAACTTCCACCACTTAGTATAAATTTCCACTTTGCAGCGGACAAACATTTTAAATTATATTTTATGTATTTAACAAAATTACCAACTATGGCACAGTCAATTTACCTTTCCTTGAGCTCCATTTACTACATTGTATTCACTTTTCCAATCGACACAAACAGGTGTAACGCCATTACTAAACGAAACTTTGTTTGCTAACACAATGACAGCTATATCATTAGCATGTTTGTTAATCATTCCCCAATAACCATCATAATGGTAAATCGTTTTAACCTTTATAATTGTTTGAATTTATATTATGCAATATCAATAGATTTTAAGATTTAATTTAAAATTATTAATTACTTACATTTATTATTTGAGTAAAGTTGTTGTCGATAACAGTAAAATTTCTATCATATTTTCCAACAGAAACTTTAATTATACCATCGTTTATTGATATTTTTTTAGATCTCATCGTATCATATTGTCCAAAACAATGAGCCGCTAAAAATATTATTTTATTAATTCGCATTACTTCTTAAATATATTATACCAGTATTTTACCAGAAATTACTAAATTTGGTGCAATAATTGATCCTCCACATATCAAGTTATAATAGGAATCTGTTTTATTTAATTCATATATTCCAACGTACCAAGGTGTTGTTTCAACTGTTGCTTTATTCATACCTTGTCCGATTATTCCTTGGCTTTTTGCATTTACTCTACCGCAATCTTAAAGAATATTAGATGTAATATTAGAAGCTTTATTTTTAGATTAATATGCGTAACACTGGCATCTATCGGTTATTACACAAACACATAAATATATTAAATGTCATAAGGCTATTATTTGTTACCCATGGTGATATCGATTTCATACTCGTATCGATCACACAACGCTTTGGTCTCGTCTGCACCATCTGAACAATCCTTACGGCCATCACAAACTTTCGACGATTCGATACATATTCCATTTGGACATTTAAACTTATCTTCGGCGTTTCTACAATTTTATACAATTATGTAACAAGTTAGATATTATTTAATATTATTTATAAAATTGTAATATATATATGTATGTACGAAAACTAATCGAATTTTAAAAGGGCCGATATATATATCAAACAGTAATATTATTATATAGTTATGCCAAATCCACGTATGATATTATTACATAACTGCCATCAGTAAAAAATAAGGTTGAAAATGACAAAATTAGCACAAAAACGATTTGGCTGACGTATAGGTACTATAAAGTTTACTGAATTA
This sequence comes from Macrosiphum euphorbiae, assembly GCA_949089665.1. Lineage (NCBI taxonomy): Eukaryota > Metazoa > Arthropoda > Insecta > Hemiptera > Aphididae > Macrosiphum > Macrosiphum euphorbiae. The sequence goes on along the minus strand of CARXXK010000001.1, from coordinate 113,731,461 downwards.
CAATAAATTACAGACAGGACAGTGGACGAAATGTTTTTATATGAAGTTAAGTATGTTGTCAGTTAGAAACCTATATAATATAATGTTTATACAATTTAAAATGAATAATATAAAATAGTTTCATTATCATAATAAACAGTTAAATTTCAGAACATAATAAAATATGTTATAATACAACAATATATTATGGCAAATTATGGAATGTCTTATGTGTCTTCAAATGTTTCATAAAAAATAATAAATAAGAGAATAGTAGTTAAAATTAGTTTTTTACACAGAAGTAGTTTAGAACATCCTAACCTTTGAGTGGCATTGTCACATACTTTTTTTTTAAGTTCCTATAGTATAGCAGAATATGGGAGAATCGTGATGTCATATTATTTGTAGTCAGAAATTAATATTAAATATAGCTCGTATATTGTTTTATGGTACTTATTAAAAGTTTGGCTTCAAGCCCTAAGCCTGCAACCATAGTTATTTTCATCACTTATAATAATATAATATGTATTTATACAACAATTACCAACATTGAGCAAGAACCATCATATGTTCTGTCACACAAAATTCCGGATCCTGAAACAAGGAATTAGTAAAATATATTAAATACGTCAACAATGTTTAGAGGAGTATTACTATAATATTGATTGTACTGAATTTGCGGTTTTGAATTCAATTATAACATAATATTATAAATACTAATATAAGATAATATTTTGTCATCTTATGTATCGTGCATTCCTGAGTGATATGTGCTATGGCAGTATTTCAGTTAACAATAGCGTGGATGCAATACAAGATTTGAAAAGTTAATGAAATGTAAAAAGGAAACCACAAGTAAGGTCTAACTCACAAGCATTTCACCAATTACAATATTTCTCTCAATACAATTGCTACCAATCTTATATTATTTATTATTATTGTTGTAATTTATTTATATTATTATTATTTATTTATTATTATACATCATTGAAAGACCAAATTAATTTATAGTGGTTTAGTAATACATTTTATGCACATACCAAATAACGAACGGCCAAAGCTTTTTTTTATGTTTGAATTTCATAACAATTAATAAGTGTTCATTTTTTTGTAAAAATTATTTCCCAGTTACTAGTTCCCAGACTCCCTACCTCTGAAGACTATAGAAGTCACTGAATCTTATGAGCCTTTGATATTAATTAATTTTTTTTTTAAATAAACATACAGTACCTATCGTATCTATTAAAAAAATGTATCTCTGGGCGGATATGCCATTTAAAAAGGGCCCCCAAATGAAAAAAACTCGCTTCGCTCCCAGGTACATTAACCAAATTTTTGTGAATTATATTAGATACCATATCAAAAGAAAACAATGTATAACAAAACACATTTTTAAAATCATTTATTTATATTTTAAAATAATAACAACCGTGAAAGGGATATGGTATTTTGTTCATTTAATTTATTACTTGTAATTTGAGCCAAGTTATAAAAATTAAACATGTACTTTTCGCCACCTCTAAAAATTCGTTTTGGTAATTTGCGCCACGACGGAAAACGAAATGGAATATGTAATCTGCGAAACACTTTCGATTTTAAGTGTTGGAATTTACCAGCAGATATATTTACTGACATCGCATCGAAAATACGATAATTCCAAAGCGTGCCGGATATAATATTATTGTTGTGTCCTACTAATAATAAATAGAGAAGAGATCGATTACGTCTAATCTAATAAAAATTATCAACTGTCAAAATATCGAACAATATTGAACAGCAGTATATCCAAGGGTCGGCATATACGAGTTAAAAATTTAAAGTTAAGTTAATTTTAACTTTAGTTTTTTAAATTTAATCACAAATGTACAATTATTAAAAACATAATATTATTAAATATTTTCGCCATAAATAAGTTATTTTTAATTAAAATTAATTAGGTTATTTCCTGTGTTCAATAATATTTATGATTTTTATTTTTTATTATTTTAAATCATATTAATGGGTATTTATAAAGATATTAAAAAAAATAATAATAATAAGTTACTTGAAAATGTTCATATAACTTTTAACATAACTGAGTTAAAAAAAAATTAGGTTAACTGTTAACTTTAAAAATTTAAAAATGTTTTCTATCAACTTAACTTAACTCAGTTATTATCATTAACTTGCTTGTAATTGTCTAGGTTTGAGTATATTATCATGATATGATTTACAATAATCCGATATTAATCGCAAAAATATTAATAATATATTTATTTTATATACATAGAGTACATATATACTTATTAGCATTTATTTATAATTACTTAATGCCCTTTTATTAAGTTTTGTGTAACGCAAATTACATAAATATTTTTTTGGAGGGGTTGTTTTTGGGGCAAATTACATACCCCCCCGTGACCACTAACCGCCGCCAACCGGTAATAGACGTTGTAGTAAGTTGTTGGTCGTAGGTGATAACAAATCTTTTGTAAAATAAAATGGAATAGTAATAACTAATAGATTTATAGATATAAGATTTTAATATAATATTTCAAATTTCTATTGTATTTATTTAATATTAATGAGTCATTGCGTTAAGCATAAAAAGGGCCCCATTGCCAAAATATGAAGTTGGGCCCACCGGGAAATGTCTGGTTTCTCGGTAGGCCTATTAGCCCATGTCTCTAAGCTTAACTTAATAAATTAACTAAAGATGAAAATGTCATAATTGGGTAGATTTTTTCTTTACTACACCTATACATAAATGAATCTACAATTTTTATTGTTTCAAACTATGTCGTACTAATTAATAATTATGTCATACAAAGTGATTGTATGTGTTACTTTTTATGACAAAAATTTAGCATTCAATAAAGAAATTATCAAAATTATAATATGTTATGTTATTATATTATATTTTATTTATTATTATATTATTTTGACTAAATTAAATCTTAGAAAATGAAATACTGTATTTGTATTTATATTATTCGGTTTGAAATTAAATTTTGTTTTAACAGTAAAATGGCCAATTATTGTTTTAGAAAAATGTCTGGTTATATATTATATCGTAATATTGTATTCAAAACTCTTCAATGTAGATGAATTTATTTTTCAATTGTATAGACTATAGTGTATTTAATATTAAATATAATACATATTGTACTAAGTACATAACATCATTAAAACATGATTTACTATTTATAATTATATTGTTAACAGTGATATTACGTACCGAAACATAAAAATGAATACATTATCCAGTTATATGTCAACTTCATTGTCAATGGTGATTAAAGCAAATATATTTTAAAATATAAAGCTAACCATAAATGTTTATACATTTAATTATATAAATTAAATATCACTGTCATCACTATACACTAAACAATATTTTATTGTACATTTTCTAACATTTAGTTAGAGCAAAACATTCTATATTAAACACGGACAACATCTGCAGTAATTTCATAATGTTTACTACAGCACTACAGTTCTATACAGATAACATCGGGTCTTCGCGAAATCTAAACTACTATATTGCATGGATATTGGATGCTGAAAATATGTAGTCGGTTTGTTATTATTTAAGTACATTTTACTATATGAGGCCACGTCATGACCGAAGGGCATACTACTACGTAGATAGACGGCAATGAAAAAATTATGAGTTACTAACTTGTTTTAAAATTGATTTTTAGATTCTACCACTACGTCAAATACATACCTACACCTAATGGTTTTTCTACGTATCTACCTAACGTTAATACTTGCCAACTTATTCAGACTAATAACGACTAATATATTTATGTATAATATTTCATGCAGACTATATTATATTATATAAACACATTATGTACAATTATTGTATACTTAAATAAATATATAATAATGATTTTACATCGTTTGATTATTTGTTATATCTAAGAATCATTATATAATGCTGTACAAATACACATTTTTTTCTTAAATTACAAGCAGTCGTGAATATGCAAAATTTAGAATCAATTTATATTCCTTTATTATACAGTAACAGCACAATGATCTCCATTATCTAGAATATTGAAGATCGAACAAACAATTTAATATGTACTTAATATTGTAAACTTTAACACCTATACTAAGCATAATATAGATAGATTATATTAAATACCCATAATATTATATTATATCGGGGGTAACGAATAATTGGAGAGACACGTACCAAAGAGTATCACCCCGGTTTGCATAACAGGTTCTAGACGTTCTAGTGTACACATACATTTAGATTTTAGTAATATTCTTTGTTCATAAAATATAATATTAGGTATATTAAGTATTGCATTCATACGGATGCTTTTAATTTCGCATTTCAATATTTAACTATCACTTATCAGTTAGTATTTACAAAAACCTTGATGACTGTTCCCATTTTCGTGTCGGATATTTGGACAGTGTTGTGACTACCATTTTATTTTTAACAATCCACTATTTAAATTATACAGTATCACTGATGATCTTCTTCTGTAACTTACAGTTAACTTAGCACAATGGCTGGCATTAGGCTGGCGTATCATGTTGTCTTGTGTTGTAAAGAGTTTGTGTATCTATTTAAAAAGCCACTTAAATAATTTAAATTTCAGCAATTAAAATAAATTAGCAACACATTTTTACGTATTTTCTATCACAACATTATAACACCTTTGATAGATGTTTCTTGTACATATCTCAAATGGTATTATTTTGTTCCGAAGTATTTCAATATTTTAAAAATCCGGTACACTATCTACGACGTATTCAATATTCATATCATACGGCGAAGTAAATAGACTAGTTAGTTAGGGCCGGTGGTTTTGGTTATTTTTCCAATATCTTATTTTATCTATTATTACTGTAAGATAAAATAATATAATTACAAGATAGTTGCATAAAGATGTTTTTGCTTCTGCACGGAGTTGCCAGTGAAAAATTAAGCTGCAAGGGATTTATTTCTACTTAAACTCTATTTTACTTAAACTACACAGCACTTATTAACACTATTATTTGATTGTTTTGAATGTTTTGATCATATATTATAAAGTACGAGTCTAAAACTATTTTCAATCATTATAACTATTTTATTTACCGGGCAATAAAATATCTTCGAAATCCCTGTGGTGAAATTTCATTTATTTTCCTATTAATAATACAATAAGTTGGATCAGCAACAATTTAACAAAAAAATAAAATATAAAAATCGTAATTGTTTTATGCTTATTATTAATAGCTTGTTGGGAACAACTGCCCGTATGCTATACGCAGTATGAGATATAGTAATAGTATAATAATATAGTATAGTAGGTACTATAGTGTGTACGCATATTAATATGTGAACAGGCAGAGTGACACAGTCATACGGTCTTAGGGAATTCGCTGTGTGGACAGTTTTGAGCTCAAGCGAGCCCCTACCGTGCCTCGCTGTCTGTGTATTAGTCAGTGTAGTACTGGCAGACCATCGAGCAAAGCCTCTGTTTTTTTCTTAAGTCTAATAAGTATTCTTTACAACTAGATTTCTTTTAAAATTGATTATATTAATAAAGTATAAGTGATAACTCAAACACCTCGTATATATTTACTAACGAACAATTGATTTAGTTAAACATTAGTTTTGCTCACAAAATCACACTTTCCTTAAATTCTTTTAAGAATTGACTATTAAGAGTTTTCAATTTTGATCTCTTAAAAGTATTAACTACATTTAATTGTCCACATAAAAGATATTGAAGTAGAAAATCAAAGTATATTTTCTAATAGAAAAACCGTTAAAAAAAAAAAAAAATAACAAAATATAATAAACACATTTTTTATGTGGTCTGTATCAACTGAGTTTTAAGAACTGTTAAACATTATTAGACATAAGTTAAAACCTACTTATACAAATATTATTTTATTTACAATTAGAATAAATTATTTTTATGGCATTACCAAAATCCTACTGTTCTTAATTATATTTGTTATACAATCCACGAATCCATGAAATGTGATGCTTTACTTCTGTAAAAGCAGCAATTGAATTTGTTGTATTTGGATCCTTTGTACTGACTATCCCGGTTAAATAATAAGAATTAGAGTGTACAAAGCATAAGCCTGCACCACTATCTCCCTTACTAACCCCTTGTCCTGAAACTAAATAATATATTTTCTACATTAGACACAAATATAATAGTACCTAATTAATAAACATACATCTGTTATTGGGTACGTAGTGGTTCAATACAGATTAACATTGGGTATTAATTACAGAAGGAAATTATCAAATAATGGGTATGTGTGATATAGTACTTATAAAACAAAGCAAATGTGGCTATCAACTATGAAAGTATAAGATTTAGTTTTGAAAACTTAATCGATTTCAAACCATAGTTATTATTGTTTAATTATTTGGAAATTTATATTATAATACAGCGTGGTTAACAAATCTTTTGGGAAACTGGTGGTAGTCTGCTCGCGGTCCTTCCTTTATGCGTTAAAAAACCTATAATATGACAGCTTGATTGCAAGAAATTCCATTTTTACACAACTAACACTTCTACCAATACACTGTTACCCAGCCAACACACTGCAGTACTACACAGTAAGATAAAAAAAGGTAGGTACTTTTCTGGACCAAAGGACTCTACGTGTAGGGGGGGATGTCCTTAGGATGTACCACTTCAACATCGAGGGATGGAATAGTGAATAGTTATTAGTTAGGAAGAATCTGCATACAAGGACTGGAACCTTGATGATTTTTACGATCGAGTTCTGGTTCGGTTCCTAGAAGAACTAACATTTTGGTTTCAGTTCCTTTTCGATTTAAAAAGAAAAAGAAAAATAAGGATTTGGATTATTTTGGTTCTTAAAAAAGAAAATTTCGTTACCTGTTTCGGTTTTATACTTATGTATACGTAAAAGTATTGATTTTGGTTTAAATTAATTTAAATAATGGGTCAGGTTAGTAACAATAAGTTAATATTCCCGGAATAATTAAATTTTGTATATTATGGATCAAGTTGGCGTCAAGTGATTATAGTTATACACTTATATACCTTGTGCGGCAAATCAACGTACACTCACGCCACGCAGTGTATATGTATACTAGTTTGTTTGATGGATTTGTAAAAATATATTTTGTATTATTATACAAGTTGTAAAATTTAATTTATTAATTAAATACAAAATTAAGTTAACCTTCATATTCAATAGTTACCTAATGCAGAACCAGCACAAAACTTATCAACCGTCACAAATAATTCAAATCCGTTTGTATACATATCTCGACAAGTGCTATGATCAATGTATGGTAAAGATGCTTCTAATAATACAGGACTTGAAATGCCTTTTTCAGTTTTTCCCCAACCGACGATCTGTAAAAGTATAAAACAGTTTTATAATGTAAAATTATAATTATCGTATAATATTTATAATTTTTTTATGTGCGTGTTATTAATGAGTATAATTACTAATTAGTTTAGTTATAAAGACTGACTGATCAATATTTTTACATTTTGATATTCGATTGAATTTGAAATAAAATGATTAACAAAAATTATGAATGGTCTTATAATTTGAATTTAAAGAATTTCTTTTAGTAATCCACATCATAGTTAAGCAAAGACTCTCACGGTATTTGTTTTTGCTATTGCGATAAATATAACTCTCTAGTGACAGGCACAATAATAAACTCTAATTAAATGACAAATTTAATATGTTATGATATATAAATAATATATAAATATCATATTTAATTATATATTAATTATACTTTTCAAACGACATTTAAATTTAAAGATCATATGCATTATAATTATACATATTATTCAGACAACATTTAAAAAATTAAAAGAAGAAATCAAATTATATTCATTACAATAGATTATTATAGTTCACGTCAATTTATATAATAACTTTAATTAATGACATTTAGAATTAAGGCTATAAATGTAATATTACATCAGATACAATTACACTTACACACGCACACACACACAAAATATCACATATAAGGATTCTGGTCAATACCTATCCCTTGGGCAGTGTTTTTCCGACCACGAATGAAAACGTGTTATTAAAAAAGCGAGTTTGAAGACTACGAAGACAATCTATGTTAATTTGTTAATATATAACATAATTTCGTAGTTAGGTACCTACCTATATCTTCACACTCTCAAAATCATTAAAAATATTTAAATAATACTTTACACCGACCTTTCCTTGATCTCCATTGACTACATTGTATTTACCATTCCAATCAACACAAACAGGTGAAACACCATTACTAAAAGAAATTCTGCTTTGTAACACAATAATAGCTATATCTTGAGCATGAAACCCAGTAGGTCCATAATAATCTTCATTCAGGTGAATCATTACAACCTGCACAATTGTTTTAATTTATATTATAATAATAATACAAATAATTTTTAGACTTTTGAATTATTGATATCTCACATTTATTATTTGAGTAAAATCATTGTCAATAACAGTAATATTTCTATCATATTTTCCAACAGAAATTTTGTATAAACCATCGTTTATTGATATTCTCCTAGATAGCATACCTTTTTGCCAAAAACAATGAGCCGCTAAAAATAATATTAATTTATTTTACAGTCTTGCTTCTACTATTGTTGTATAAAGACATTACCAGAAACCACTAAATTTGGAGTAATAATTGATCCTCCACAAATCAAGTCATAATTGGAATTTTTTTTATTTAATTGATATATTCCAACATTCCAAGGTGCAGTTCCAATAGGTGCTTTTTCACCGTTTACGATCAATACTTGGTTTATGATATATACTCGACCACAATCTAAGATGATATTTGAAATTAATATAAACGATAGGTAATAGTTAATAGGTAACAACATCTATAGAATAAACAAAACATTTAGATACTGTAATCCGTAAAAAGTAAATAAATTTTTTAAATATATATGAATTAGAGACCTAAATTTATGTGACATATAAAACTATTACATGGAATGCAACTATACAGGTATTTATTCCACGTCCCATTAGGCTGACAAAGTAATTCAAGCGGAGTCTCATCTTGTCCATTTGGTGCAGTATATGTTGGCTTACATGATGGTGTTGCTATTGTATTGGGTATCGATAAATTTGAACAATTCGCATATTTACCATTATGACTACATTTTATATTTAAACTATCTGATTCTAGAGGTGGACACATTTCTATAAATAAAAATAATTATACATAATTATAAAAAACCATAATTTAGACTTTCAATATAATAATAATTTAGTAACTATTATGTCTTTGGAATGACTATACAAAAAACTTACTTAAACACAATTTATCAGAGTTCGATAACCATTTTCCATTATCTTGACAAATCCCAAAACCATTGGGATAAGCCTTATGATATCCTACTTCACAATTTTCAATAATAGTAAGCTGATGATTAATTAATGTCCCGTGAGACAAAGTTTCATTAGAATCTTCATAAGAATATACAACTCCTTCGACAGTTGGTAAAATGCATGAAATCGCTGTAATAAATTAGTAAAATATATATATATATAAATTAAAGACTTATGTTTAATCTATAAAAAAAAAAACAATTACATGGATTGCATCTATATAGTTGTTTATTCCACGTCCCATTAGACCGACAGTATAACTCTTCTTTTTCATTTGGTGAAGTATATGTTGGCTTACATGATGGTGTTGCTATTGTATCTGGCATCGATAAATTTGAACAATCAGCATACTTGCCATAAAGAGTACATTTAATATCTAAAGTTTCTGATAGTAGAGGTGGACACATTTCTATAAACGTAAACAAACATCTGACTTATAATATTTAAATAAGTTTAAGATGGAAATCTTTGTTCATAAATGGTTGCCATTTGTTTTTAAGCTATTATATAATAATAATAAAAAAAAAACCATTTGCTTTACTTTTTAACTATAAATTAGAATAGAATATCTAACTATAAAAACGTGAAATGAAAATCTCTGTACAGGCTGAACTCTGGAACTACTCATCAGATGTTCTTGATTGTTTTTTAACGATAGAGTATTTCACGGAGAAGGTTTATATGAAAGAAAATTTTAGGAAAATCCACCGGTGCATAACATATGGGTTGCTGTTGGTTAATCGTGCATATTTGTTGATTTATATTATTATCTTTTGTAAATATACATATATATATATAATATATTCAAGAAGATCTGATATGTAGTTCCAGAGTATAGTCTGTATAGATATAGTATGTGTATTTATATAGTTAGGTATATATATATATAAATTAATGTTTGTGGCTATATTAGATCTCTGGGAAGAAGATAGGTTAATTTACAAAGGGTTAAATTTATTTTTTGTTTTATTCATCGGATTTTAGTACTGTTAGGTTAGGATAGGATTTTGTATAAATTAATTATATTAATCCAACGTAGGTGGAATTAAGTAAAAACGACAAACTTGGTATAACTTTGATACAGTCAAATCATACACTTACGTGCAAACAGCACGGGGTTCGCGATGTACCGCAGGTAGATTGCCTACTGATAATGTACTTCTGCGAATCAGAATTTTTATTCCGGGTAACGGAAAAGGTAAGATAAATTTTGAACAACGTACACCGAATATTAAATAACTAATTAAACAAAGTTTGAGTCATATAGAGTTGATACATTTAACGGGAACGAAGTTCACGGGATCAGCTGGTTGAATATAATATTATCAATAATCTCCTTCATTCCTAAATTCCATCCCTTTGATGTTCCTACTTACAATAGCCACTCAGCTTCTGTTTATTTTTTTTTATATAGGTAAACTCATATTGCAAAAACTATCTCACTAACTCTCCACTTCCAATAGCTTTGTCTCTTTACAGAACTAGAACACCAACATCGACTTTTTGTTCCCACCTCTATTCTGAATTTTAAATTTGCATTTTGCTATCTAAACCAACCAAGTTATTTATGTTGTTAAATATTATTAATTAATTGTATGTTTATTTTGTTTTTATATTCTTACTCTATATTTATTTGTCTTAATGTTTTTATGTAGTCATATCTATTATATAACTAACCAGTGACACTGGTATTTAGCCCATTTTTGTTCAGATAATATAATATATTATATATTATTATTATCTATTTGAATAAAATCTCTATCTTTATATATATAATTCTACTGTACGTATATATGTCACTGAACTTCTCTTAAACGGCTGGACCGATTTGAATGAAATTTGTTGTGTGTACTTGAGTGGGTCCTTGAATGTTTTAGATCAGTGGTTTTCAACCTTTTTAACAATGTAGCACACTTAGTCTCCTACAAAATTTTCGCGGCACACCAATCCATATATTATATTTATATATATATATATATATATATATATAGGAATACTGTTTACAGTCTACTCTATTGGAGGGTTAATTATTGTGAAATATATTAATTATTAAAGTGTTTGCAGAAATATTTATTTTATATTATAATTTATAATGAATTATAATGAAATTGCCGTTTGGCGTTTATATATTATAAATAAAATAAATAAATAATGTTGGACAATGAAATACAAATATATCAATTAATGAGAAATTGGTGTTTGACGTTTTGTGCACAAACGTTTATTCGAGGACGAACTGTCAACAAGCTTACTCTCAGTTCTTCTTCTACTTATTGAAGTCGTTCTCTATTTTTACTTTTTCTTGTTGTGACTGCTGAGAATCCTTGGTCGCATAGATACGATGTGGAGATTGGTGGTGAAATTGCTATTGCTTTTTTAGATATTTCAGGAAATTCTGTTTAAGCATAAATCCAAAATTTGTTTACGGTCATTTTTCGCTCTGCAGTTCGTGGGAACATAGTCAATTTTTTTGGTCAACTTGAGTTTTCCACGGAGTTAATTTTTCATTAAAAGCCATTATTTTGTCAGTGTTGTTAGGATATTTTCGTTACGACCTTGCATACTTGTATTTAGTTTATTTAAAAGTTCAAAAATAGAATTTAAAAATAAACTTTTGTTAGCCACTTTTTATCTCCAAGAAACTCGTATTTCGTATTTTCTTCTATTGTTAAAAATGCAATTATTTCTTCACTCAAATCATAAAAACGTGATAATGATAATATCGATAATAGTACTGGTAAATACTAAATTATAAAACTATTAATATATGTATCACGGCAAACTTTAAGGGCACTTGCACCAGCGGCACCCCGGTTGAAAACCAGTGGCTTAGATTCACAATTGGACCCAGTAAGCCCAACCCGGGGAGGTGCTCGAACAGGGATTTTGAGATTTACGATAGAAATTTTTGTTTATTAATGGTTGCCATGGGTTATAGGATTTGATTATTATTATTATTATTTAATTATTATAAATAATTTGAATATTTTCTATTTGTTTGTGTTGTGGAGGCGCAGCCGTCACATGATTTTCCCCAGGACGACACGAGCACTGTTAGGCGTTGGTCACCCCCCTCAGAATCGACGAACAACTTCACGCGAGCGCTACCGAACCGCTCTCTCCTCAAACTAATGCACAACAACCTCGTGATCAACGTTATCCGTGTTTGGCTTCATTAAAAGTGCAACTACCGGAAATTGAAACACCACCTGAACCATTGAACGGTTTACTTATCGGCAATTCAGATTCTAACCTGTTCATGAGGTCAACTCGAACATTCAATTCATGTTTCCAAATAACATCGTTTGGAGCAATAGTTAAAAATAATTCTTCAAATTATCAAAAATTTAATTCAACTTTCAAAATCAAAGGTAAAGTTTATCACAAAGTGAGCTCATTGATACCAATGCGAAACGAACCACATACATTTTTACTTTATGGGCGGTGAGGACTCCGAAAGCGCACTCACCAATCGCGTGGGTGCACGTTGTAGATACAATAACCTTTATATATTATATGTTATTGTAATTTATAATAAACATAAATAACAAATGGAACATTATTTAGTTTCGGTCAAGCCGAATTCAATAACAAACACAGTGACGGGACATTATATATATTAGATATACCATATTATACATTTCTACTTAATATGCTGTCGTACTTTATCCGCGATCCGACGTAGTCGGATTGCCTACCAGGGTGGCTGAATTTCACTTACTGCTGCGAGTTACATCCAAAAGGATTTGAACAATCACATTTTTTTAAAGGGTTGTCATTTTTTAATGGAAACGAAGTGCTTGTATTATATAAAAATCCTATGTCATGGCATCACGCGTGAATGGCTGGGCCGGTTTGGTAATTCTTTTTTTGTTGTGTTCGTAATTGTCAGGACAAGGTTCATATAAAAGAACATTTTAAAAAAAGCCACCGGAAAAGTAGGAAATCTTGGTGTCAAAAATACAAAAGTGGCTATAGAAGTAGAGATAATAATAGTAATACTGATAATAATAATAATTGTATTAATAAAGGTAATAGTAAATAATTATTATATTCACAAAACTTACTGAAACATAATTTATCAGAAACCGTTATCCATTTTCCATTTTCTTGACAAAATCTAAAACTATTAGGATAAGCCTTATGAAATTCAAGTTCACAGTTCTCAATAACGATAAGATGATGATTAATTATTGTCCCATGAGATAAAATTTCATTAGAACCTTCATAAGAATATAAAACTCCTTCGGCAGTTGGTAAAACGCATGAATTCATTGTGACCCGACCTACCTAAATGTTAAAAATATATATTCTTTCTAAAATATCTTAGTTTTGAACCAAAAGTAGTCATTAAAAATAAACCAAGTCAATTTACGTATTTGTTGAATAGTCTACGAATCCATTGAATGTGATGATTTACTTCTGTAAAGGTACTGATTGAATTTGTATTTGGATACTCAACACTGACTATTCCGGTTAAATAATAAGAATTCGAGTGAGAAAATGTTAAGCCTGCACCGCTGTCTCCACTATCCACTGCTTGTCCTGAAATTAAAAATATATTATAAATAGTACAATACAAGTTTACCTTATTAATTAAAAATAATGTACAAGTACTATATTACAAGGATATGGCAGTGGAATTCGTGATGAAAGTAACTGTTAGCCAATAGTTCAATGAACTTAAAACTATGATTATTGTAAAAAATTGTATACTAATAACTAAGGCATCAACAGCCATTTTGTTCTGTCGTATACTATTCGGTAAATATATTTCGGGAATATATTTGTCTGGTCTGCCCAATTCTTTTCACCCCCTCACCCAATTACCAACAATAACTAATAAGTGGGTGCAATATAAATATTTTACATTATTAATTACAGATAATATACAATCACCTCATTATAGGTATACCTATGTGATATTGATATAGAACAAAAATTCACACTAGGATTTTGGAAAGGGGCAAATATTATTTTTGAAAATTACTCGTGGGCCACATGCAGTAAGTTTTAATTTGCGCATAATATTGACCGAAGTCGTATTATTTTTCCCCGGAACCCGGGTTTAAAGATTCCTAGTTCCTAGTTAAATTTTGAATAATAATAATAAAAAGTTATAAAATTAAAAAAAAATATTATTTCCATGCAAGCATTTTATTTTATTTACTAAAGTGTAGAATATTGGATTTTAAATCTAAATTCAGTTTTAGTGCGGGCTACACAACATTAATTGTTAAAAGGCCACATGCGGATCGTGGACCACGTATTGGGTAGTGGGTACCTACCATTGATATAGAACCTACTATAGCTTAAATATAGTAGCAGTGGCGTAGCGTGGGTTTCAGCTTAACTTATGCATTGAAATGGTGAGTTAATGAAATCGTGAGGGGCTACTCCCCCCACACCGCCACCATACTGTTTTTAAAATTTTACTTTAAATATACAAAATAGTTACGTATTTATTAATATATATTACATTACCCAGTACATAACAAAATATTATATTAAATAAATAAAAAAAATAATCACTTTTTAAAAATTATTTTATTTTAATAATTACATTTCATAAATTTAAATAAAATAAAAAACGTACTAGCTAAAAAATTACTTACATAATATTAAATAAATTCTTCTATTTTTAGTAAGGAAATTTTCGATTACTTCATCATGAAACGTAGATTTTTTTGTCAAAACTTACGCACGTCAAAACTTAAAATAATATATTGTCGACGATAGCGTATGCAATACTGAACCCGCAGACACGAGTGCCGAATACACGACCGCAAGCGTTCTATGTTTTGTTATAAATATTATCGATAAGAATTATAAATAACTGTCGCTGAATGTCTATACTCATATGCAATCGCCAACGTGCATACTGCTGACATACTACATAAATACAAAATAAATATGGTAGGTACTTGACTACTAGCCACTGCCCACTAGATATAAGGACTATAGCGAGGCGTGGCCGTGGTGTTGCGGATTAATCAATCCTAATGAATAATGATTAATGAGCTTGGAAGAAAATCCACAAAATATTATATTATAAAGTACTAAATTAGTGGAATAAAATTTAAAACATTTTATACAAATATATCATCATTAATATATAAAAAAAAATTATTTTTTCAATTAGTGAAGTGTATGATGTGCATATACATCGTACGCATACTCTACGCCACTGTATAGTGGGTTATTGCTATAACACCACCACTATATCATTTCATCACGTTAAAGAATGACAATGGCAGCGTAAGGGGATGACCTATACTTAAGCTACGGTCTGTCCCCTTATGCTGCCATTGTATTTTGTGTAATAGGCATATGTACAATAACCTTGTACATTTAAGCAATGCTATTACCTATACACCATGTAAGAGTTGGTTGGAAAAATGTGATGTATAAACATTAAGTGTTGCAATATGCCAATATTGTAAATATTTTCAGTTATGACTGTAACTATATTAATCAATTATGAGAGAATTCATGGTAGGAGCAACAGGAATCAAAATCGGGAATGACCAGCAACTAGTAGGGGCAGGATACGCAGATGATGTTATAATAATGGCGGAGAGAGAAGAAGACCTTAAGAGAACTACTAGTAAACTGATAGAAGATGGTGAAAAAATGGGATAAATGGTGAATGAGGGTAGTACAAAGTACATGATAGTCACGAGACACAATCGTGTAACAAAACTTTTGGAAGTGAATAATTATAATTTTTAAAGTGTAGCAAACTCGAAATATCTATGGGTAAACATCAATGAATATAATGACACCCACGAAGAAATAAGACAATTAATACTGGTAGCAACAAAGAAA
This sequence comes from Macrosiphum euphorbiae, assembly GCA_949089665.1. NCBI lineage: Eukaryota > Metazoa > Arthropoda > Insecta > Hemiptera > Aphididae > Macrosiphum > Macrosiphum euphorbiae. The sequence continues at coordinate 113,715,288 of CARXXK010000001.1, read as the reverse complement.
TGCTACTTTGGACTAGTACCCCTTTTCAAATCAACGATGCTATTAAGGAGAACAAAATTAATGTTGTACATAGTTCTGGTGAGACCGGTTGCACTATACGCCTGTGGCGCATAGGCAACAGCAAAGACAGATGAAAATAGGCTTGCTACAATTGGAAGAAATTTCCTTAGAAGGATATTTGAGCCAAAAAGAAACGCTTTAAAAGAATTTCAAATGAGGAACAAACCGAGAATTAGAAGAATTGTATGGCAAAACAAATATAATTGGAGTCTTTAGGAGCAGTAGGCTAGGATGGGCTGGACACGTATGGAGGTCTGAAGGCCCTATAGGGTTGACCACAAGTTGGAAACGTGACACAAGAAAACCAAAAGGACGACCCAGACAGTGGTGGAAAGACAGGATTACAAAAGATGCATCGAGTTTGGGAATAAACGACGGAGAAGAACTATCTCAAGATAGAGATAGATAGAGGCAAGTGGTTGTTGCGGCAATGGGCTTAAATTACCCGTAAAAGCCAACGAAGATGAAGAAGAAGATGTGCCTTAGATTGTATTAGTTTTTTTACTTTTCCAGCCACAATTGCTACTGCCAATATATCATTCTTTAAGCTGAAAATAATTAAAACTTATTTAAGGAACTCATTGGACAGAACTGACTATCTCATATATTATAAGTTTTAAACATCGAACAACATCGTACTAAAGAATTATCTTTAGATAAAATTATAGCAGACTTTTCAAATATATAGGCAAGTAGGATGAAGTTTTAAAGTAAAGATTGTAAAAGTAATACTGTTAATAGTTAGGTATTAAATTACATGCATTTCTTTATTTTGTTTTTATTATTAAGCTACCTGAGTGAGTAGTTGTATATTTCTAATGATACGATTTGTGATCTTTATGTTTTTAGTTTTTTTTACAGAACACGCTGGTGTAAACAAATTTGAGAAACATTCTATGGTATATCATGGTTACAGTATAATTATGGTATAGTGGTTGAAAGCAATTTATTACAGTAGGGTGGTAATATGAAGTACGGACAATTAGTGCAAAACAATTTCTGCTGCCCTGGGGTCTAAACAAATTAAGTTACGGCACTATTCACGAAAAGAAGTCTCTTGTGAAAGCATAGCAAATTTTTAGTTAAATAATGAAGTTGGAAATACAATAATGTAATTGGAAATTTTAAGTAGGAGTGCATGATGTAATTTTCAAATCATTTTGAATAATATAAACAGAGTTATATCCAATTTAATTAGAAATTATTGTAGCGTATTTTACACATTTTATTAGATAATATTAGATAAGAGAACAAATGACAATGCGGAATACCACTTCCCCGTGGCCCACATTACAATGCACAATCCGACACCTATAATGGCAACCAATAAACAAAATAATAATAAAATATAATAATATTTCTACTATTACTATTATAATCTGCTAAAAAAAAAAAAAGAAAAAAAAGATCATTGTAAAACCAATATGTTCCCGAAATAATAAGCTATCAACAAAATATGTGTGATATACCAACAAAAAACTCCTCCATACTTCGTGTAAAAAAACACCAAGTATAAAAAAAACGGCTCTACAACTTGTGATATCATTTTATAGCAGGCCCATATTTAGGGGGGGCAGGGTGGGCCATTGCCCCTCCTGGTGGAACTTGTGGGGCGGTAATTTTTTCATAAACTTTTTTTATTATTAAGCCAACATAGTTATAATTTAAAAATTATGTAAAATGTTTTTTTCCTTATGTATTGTGATTAGGTGGAGATTTCTCCAAAGCTTATTTTAGGATGATATTCTCTCAAATCTATTTTTATACTAACAATAATAATTCCTTGGATAACTTAGGTATAATGGCATGATAGCAGCCCGCAGCAAGTGTTATTGTAAATAAGTAAAACACAACATAATTATAATAATGTCTATTTTACTTTTACGTTATACCTGATATTTTATCAGTTAATTAATTATACTGATTATTAATAAAATTAAGATCAGTAAAAATGCAATTAAAATAAATAATACATTTTTTTCAGTTTATAATTTATTTTTATAATATGAGTATTAACCTTAATGGTTCGGATACCAAAGATACTAGAACTTTCAATTAATATGTACAATAATTATTATTTACAATAAGATAAAAAAAATAAACGTTTATAAAGAAATCATTGTAATATTGTATTCATTTTTATTTTACTTAAGTATACAGTATACTGTTTTTATAAAAACTATAATATGTTTATTTAACATGGGTTTTCCTAGTGATTTAAGAGATAACTAATAAATGAAAGTATGAAATATTGGAAGGAATGGAGTTTAGATGGAAATCGATTTTCGTGAATTTTTATTCTTCAAAATGTGTGTTTTCCACGCTTAATGATGGTACTATAAAGTTGGTCAAATTTTCTGTTGAAGTTATAAGATTAAAAAAACTTCAAAACCTTAAAATCTTACATCATCAAAATACCAAAAATAATATTTTTATTTATTTTTTTTTAATGTGAGTTTTTTATCCTTATAATTTTGGTGAAATCAGAAATTACCTATTACTGTATATTATATATTTATATTATTAATAAAGAAATTTAATAAAACAAACTTCCGATGGATGGGAATTCACACACTCGTGTATAACGTTGAAATTAAATCCGATCGACAAATTCTGTTTGAATCACTGATTGAACTCATTGAACAAAAAATGTTTCCAAAAAAATAATTTCAAAATCTAACCACATTTAAGGGTCATAAATAATGAACCAAAATAATAGGTTCCTTACATTTTAAGAAATAACTTTTTGGGGGGAGGAAAAATATGTTGCCCAGGGGCGGAAAATGTTCAAATACGGCCCTGTTTTATAGATAGGTAAGTCTTTGAACTGTAGGTCAGGGACCAGAACCGGAACCGAAAATAACCGGTTCTTGAACCAGTTAACCTTAAAAATGTAGGAACCGTAACTAGAACCGGAACCTTTATCTCCAAAAATAAAAAACCGTAACTAATACCGTAATTATAAAAAGGTTATTTAGGTTAGGGCAGACTAGTTATTTGGACTAGTCTACTTCAATTAAATTAAAAATATTTATTTCATCAAATCATAATATTTCACAATATTACAAATATGAAATATTACATAATATTTTACAAACTCTTATTATGTGATGGAATAAAATAGCTTAACATAACCCAAAGAAATATTTACAATATTATCTTATATTAATATAGATTTCGTATTGACTGATATTTACAGTGGAACCTCGATTATCCGGGGTAATGGTGGGGAGTCACACGGATAAATGAAAACTACGGTTAATCGGGACTTTTTATAATAATACAATTCATCATTTTCCCGTTTTTAACATGACTTTCTTTTTGATTTATTTAGAAGATTATTTGAACATAAATGATATCTATAGTTCAAAGACTTTGCTACCTATAAAATGATTTCACAACTTTTAGAGCCGTCTTTTTGGACACTTAGAGGTTTTTTTCATACGGAGTATGGCGGTGGGTTTTTGTCCGGACACATAATATACAGAAATACAAAATTACATTATAAGTTAGCTTTTTTTTTTGCAAAAATTAATGAAACCTACAGTATTACTATACCTAATGTCTAACAGTAAAATAAATTACTTTTATAGCATTAATATCATACAATTTACTTAGTTATATAGGCTAACAGACGGTCTTTGCTCAAAATCAATTTGAATAAAACACGACTTCATACAATGAAATTCAAATTGAACACATATATTACAATGACTGACATAACACCTAATGTAGGTACAGAATAGTGGTACCTATTTTCCCATATCTTTTTTTCTCAAATAATAAAATAACCCCCAAAGTACCAACTAGGTAGCTCCAATTTGATAGTGAGGCCACCATTTAAGTGGAAAATCATATCATTTTAACAGCAGACAGAAAAAAAAAAAAAAAAAGGTGGGTAAGTGGATGTCGCTCTGCTGTACAGTAGGTTACAAGTGGGTCACTGTATAATGGATGCTATTAAATTTGAATTCAATGATACAATATCATTGTATAAGAAAAACGATTCTGAGCGAAGACGGTATGTCAGTCTAGGTTTAAGCCATATTATATAGATATCTATTTTATTAAAAAAAAAATTGACCTATAATAAATTCCAAATTAATCATATCACAATATCCATTAGGTACTTATAACACGTTATACATCAATAACAAACCCTGATACTATCATAGATATATAATATAGTGTACTTTAGAAGTTTAAAGTACCCACGAATAGTATTATACGCTCACAACAAAAAAACTAAAATAGGTATGCTAGGTTTTTTAATATGTAATTTCGTCCCAAATTTGAACTTAAAATACCCATAAAAATAAACTGTGCTTGTGTATTTTTTAGATTTTTTGGTAACAGAATTAACTACTTACGTGGAATCTTGTTTTAAATTTTCAATCCTTAGCTATAAAAACTGAACATTTTATAATTTATTAATTACGATGATTGATAATTTTCGAGATTTTGAAAAATTCTGTCAAAATTCGATCTTTAAATGCTTATAAAAAAAAAAATTGTGGCTATGTATTTTTAATATTTTTCAACTGATATTGTAACAATATATCAGAAGCCTTGTATTAAATTTTTACACTTTTTGGCCCATCAGATAAAACTTTATTGATATTCATAGACAAAAGAAACTAAAAAAATTGAAAAATGAAAATATCCGTAAACAGCTCAAAAAGAGTCAAAATATTTTCAAAATTGTATGGTGTATAGGAAATGCTAATATAAACATTCAGTGAAATTTTCATGTATCTATAGGTATTCGTTTATGAATTACAACAAAATAAGGAAATCGCTACATGAGAAATCGAGTGAATATCCAATGTTGTAGAAATTTGAATTTCAAACGCTCATAAAAATTTAATTTAACTGTCCGGTAGAGATATTTTTATTGATAAAGGTAGAGAAACTTATGAGTAATCTTGTATTAGATTTTCAAATCTTAGATTTAAAAAGAAAAATTTTTACGAATTCTTAACTCTAAATAATTTGCTATTTTTCGTGATTTTTCCATATTTTGTCAAATTTTGAACTTTAAATGCTTATAAAAAAAAACTGTGATTAAGGATTTTTAAAATTTTTCAACCAACAAATAAAATTGTATTGATATTTTTAGAAAAAATACTAAAAAAAAATGGAAGATGAAAATGTCCGTAAAGAGCTCAAAATAAGTCAAAATATTTGGAAAATGTTATGGTGTATAGAAAATGCTAATATAAACATTCAGTCAAAATTGCATGTACCTACGGTCATTTGTTTAAGAGTTGCATGAAAAACCAAAATCGAATTTCTCGAAAACAGATTTTCCGTAAAAATTCCCGGTTTTCCTTAAGTTTTATGTTGTTTTTATCGGTGTTTGTGAAAATTATTGGGAAATTTAAATTTTGAAATCCCCAATGCACCAACTATATTCACTTTCGAATCGAAAAAGATACTGAAGTTGAAAATCGAAGCATTATTTCGACTACTTATCGTGTACACAGACACAAAAATAAAAAAATATAAAAACACACATCATTGTAAATTCAATACATTCATCGTTTCACTCAGAATCTAAAATTGCTATAAAATAAATACTTTCAACTCTCCATTTAAAATCTAAATTATAAAATGAAATTTATTAAGTTAAAAAAAAGTAAGATTATCTTCATTTTTAAAAGTGTCTACCTTCAACATTTAGTGGTTAAAAAATATAAGGTAACTTGGTTCAACAAATTGATGATTTCATAGTTTATGTTTAGATATTTTATTACCCAATGCAGAACCAGCACAAAATTTATCAACAGTAATAAATCTTTCAAATCCGTTTGCATACATATCCCGACAAGAACTTCGGTCGATATATGATAATGATTCTTCTAATAAAACCGGACTTGGAATGTTTTCTTCTGTTATTCCCCAACCAACGATCTGTAAAAGTATAAAACAGTGATATCATATATAGTAATAACTTATAATATTAATCACTTTTTAGGTGAGGACTGGAATCTGTATAATTTATTAATTAACTCTGAATGATTGAATATTTTTAATTTTGGAATTCGATTAATTATTAAATAAGAATTACGTTTAGTGGTCTTACAAATTTGTATTTTGAGATTTAGTTTTAGATTCTAAGCAAAGCGATAAATGTATTGATTTTAGAATTATATGTTGTCAAGTTTGGTTATCATCACGTTTTAGGGCTGTGAGAATGTTTGGATTTTCTACTTCTGCATATTTTCTGGTAGAAAAAAATAGTCTAATTGGTACTTTGAGGGACCAAAAGTAAAAAACTCCCAGTACTCTTTTCAAAACTGTCGGCAAAAACAAACAATAAGTTATGGAAAAATGAAAATTATACTCAAAACCTGATTTTTTTTTTGGTTTAACTCTCAAAAACCCATAATACCTACATAAAATGTTCAATTAATGTTTTTATTTTGGATTTTTCAATCATGTTAACCAAAAAGTAAAATACATGGTTTATGTACTGTAATATGACTATATTTATGTAAACTATAGCAGAGAAACTCGCGGTATTTGTTCTTTGCATACAAATGGACGATAGTGATAGATAAGATATACCTGTAATTAAATTACAATTGAACTATTTAAATAATACTAAAAACCGACCTTTCCTCGATCTCCATTGGCTATATTGTATTTACCATTCCAATCGATACAAACAGGTGCAACACCATTACTAAAGGAAACTCTGTCTTTTAACACAATAATAGCTATATCTGCAGCATGATACCCAGAAGGTCCATAATAATCATCATTTAGGTGAATCATTTCCACCTGTACAATTGTTTTAATTTATATTTATAGTATTTTGAAATATTAAATAACTTACATTAATTATTTTAGTAAAATCATTGTCAATAACTTTAAAATCTCTAGTATATTTTCCAACAGCAATTTTGTATAGACCGTCTTTTATTGATATGTTTTTAGATAAAAAACCTGTTATCCAAAAACAATGAGCCGCTAAAAACGTTTTTAATTAATTAGTTCTTTCTTAAATACGTTTTACAACAAATTTACCAGAAACGACTAAATTTGAAGATATTATTGATCCTCCACAATCCATTTCGTAATTGGAATTTTCTTTTTTTAATCGATATATTCCAACATTCCAAGGTGCTGTTCCAATATTGGCTTCATAACCATTGTTAATCAGTATTTGGTTTTTGATATATACTCTACCGCAGTCTAAAATAATATTTGAATATACATTTACAAGATAATAATAAATAATAATAATATTAATAATAATAATAATAATAATAATAATAATAATAATAATAATAATAATAATAATAATAATAATAATAATAATAATAATAATAATAATAATAATAATAATAATAATAATAATAATAATAATAATAATAATATTAATAATAATAATAATAATAATACCAATAGAATAGATACCTATTAAAATGTTAACGGTTTAAAAATGTACATCAAGCGTGAAACGATTATGCCTAACCATACCATTATTAATTGTTCTACCTTAATTTATAATACCAACAGAATGATTTGGATACAGACAAATTAGATAAATTACAAATACATAGGTACAGAATGATAATTGTATGCATAAATTATGCATATATTCAAAGGTTAATTATTGGAATATTAAAATACTCTCTAGGAACATATTTTATGTAAATATTTAAAGTAGAGTTTGGGGCATATGCGATATAAAATGTTGGGAATAACCTACTATTGATTTATTAAGATAAATAACTATCAAAAATAATAAAAATTTAATACCTATATTAATACATACTGTATATTACATATTAGTTTATATTTTAATAAGCCCAATTTCAAGGAGAATTATCCTTTGTATACCACGCAATTTAAATATCTCAGAAACTAGGTAGGTACTCATTAGAACTCTTATTTAGATAAATCAACATTTTCAAGAAAATCATCCACTAAGAGCGTGTTCTAAATTGTAAAACAAATTGTACTGTATGACAGTTTATATTGCTACAGGAAACTCATTAAGTAGTACAAAAAATATCAGAAATGTGAAAATATGGTATTCAAGCGAATTAGGTTAGGTAATACAATGGTACACAAGGTAGGTACATAATACAATTCTAAAAACCAGAATTTGAATAATTGTACTATTAAAAGGAAAAATGGTGGTGAGAAAGCAAAATATTATTCTGTATATAAATTATGAAATTATGTGAATATGGTAAGAAATAAAATTACACGGATTGCATCTATATAGTTGTTTATTCCACGTCCCATTGGACTGACAAAGTAATTCAAGCGGATTCTCATCTTGTCCATTTGGTGCAGTATATGTTGGTTTACATGATATTGTTGCTGTTGTATTGGGTATCAATGAATTTGAACAATTAGCATACTCTCCATTATGACTACATTTAATATCCAAACTATCTGATTTTAGAGGTGGGCACATTTCTATAAATGTAAATAAATTACAATCAAACATAACTATACTTTGGACTTTTTATGTAGGTATCAATAAATAATTAATTATTACAGCATTCGAATTACTATACAAAAACTTACCTAAACACAATATATCTTTGAATGAAAACCATTTTCCTTTTTCAAGACAAACCCTTACACTAATAGGATAAGCCTTGTGATATCCAACTTCACAGTTCTCAATAACAGTACGATGATGACTAATTAAAGTCCCGTGCGATAAAATATCATTAGAACCTTCATAAGAATATACAACTCCTTTGACAGTTGGTAAAACGCATACATTCACTTTACCCTGACCAACCTTAAATGTTAAAAATATATATTCTGTATATTATATCTACTTTCTCAAACAGAAGTTGTTATTACAAAAAAACAAAGTAAATATTACAAAAAACCAAAATTAAAATTTACGCTTTTAAATAATTATATTTACGTACATGTACTTCGAAAAATCCACGAATCCAATGAATATGGTATTTAATGTCTGTAAAAACTGTGATTGAATTATTTGGATCACTGACGCTAACTAAGCCGGTTAAATAATAAGAATTAGAGTGTAAAAATGTTAAGCCAGCTCCGCTACCACTTCTACCTACTCCTTGTCCTGAAACTATATATATTTTATACATAAGACACAAATTAAACATATTCCTTTTATTATGTAGTGGCCGCATGATTGGATATCAAGTGGGAAGTGTAAAATTTTTCATTTATTTAAATGTTAATTTTAAATTCTATATAAAAATAATATTATTTATTATAATATTAATTTATTTTATTTTATTAAACGAATTTCTCCACAGTACGAGTTTTCTTTGGTTACCATTGAGAATTTGTAATATGGAAATTTCATTGTATTTAATTTAAACTCAATTTGGAAACTATTGGATTTTACTGTAAAATTCCCGTTTTTTTTTTTTTTAAATTTTTGTTTCTGATCGAATCAATATAAATATTGATTTAAAATGATGCGTGTTTTTTATTTTATTTCTATTTTTTGTTGAATGTAAATGTAAATCTACTTGATATCACCGGGAGGTATCCATTTCATTTTCCCTGTTGATTTCAAAAGCGCCAGCAATGAAAAAAAATTTTTTACGAATCCTTAACTCAAAATAATTTGATAATTGTCTTGATTTTTCCATACCTATTTTGTCAATTTTTGAACTTTATATGCTTATAAAAAAAACCGTGACTAATAATTTTTAATATTTTTCATCTGCCTTTGAAACAATATACTAGTAGGCAGTAGCCCTCTATTATGATTGTATACTAAAATCCCATCATCCACTCGGTATACAGTCATGTACTATAGATAGCTTTTAACATTATAATATAATACCAATATGACATCACTTATGTTACATAGGGCACAATATGAATAAATATTTCAGTAGGTACCCAGTTTAGAACCAGCACAAAACTTATCAGCAGTCACAAATGTTTCAAATCTATTTCTATACATTTTTTGACAAGTTTCATGGTCAATGTAGGTTAAAGATATTTCAAATAAATCAGGATTTGATATATTTTTTCCCATGTTTACCCAACTAACCATCTGTAAAAATATAAAATAATTATATAGTTAAAAATTGGAGTATATTCATAATATTGATAATTTATTATTTTTGTGTAGGTAATGCATTCAGTTAGTTTAATAAAGCCCTAGTAAATCCTCATCACTCAAAAATTAATCAAAATAAGCAAAAAATTGAATTGTATGTGTTTAATAAGAATACAAACTATACACTACAACAAATTTACCTTTCCTTCATCTCCATTGACTATATTGTATTCACCATTCCAATCAACACAAACCGGTGAAACACCATTACTAAAAGAAACTCTGTCTTGCAACACAATAATAGCTATATCTTCAGCATGAAACCCAGTTGGTCCATTATAACCTCGTTTCAGGTGGATCATAGACACCTGCAAAGTAATTGTTTTAATTTATATTATATATACCATAACAAATAATTTGTGGACTTTTGTCTTATAATAACATACTTACATTAATTATTTGAGTAAAGTCATTTCCAATAACCGTAAAATTTCTCTCATATTTTCCAACAGAAATTTTGTATAAACCATCGTTTATTGATATTTTCTTAGATAACATACCTTCTTGCCAAAAACAATGAGCCACTAAAATATATTAATTTAATTTTTATTCTTGCTTAAATTCGTTGTACCAAGATATTACCAGAAACGACTAAATTTGGAGAGATTATTGATCCTCCACAAATCAATTCGTAATTGGAATTTTCTTTATTTAATCGATATATTCCAACATTCCAAGGTGCTGTTCCAATATTTGCTATGTATTTTTTGAGTGTAACTTGGTTTTTAATATTAACTCTACCGCAATCTAAAGTTATATTAGATTTAATATTAAAAGTTCCATATTTATTTTATTTTTATTATTTTTATTTTTATTTTTATAGAGAGGTTCTCGATACCTAGTCGCATCATTCGGTGGATAGCGTGGTCACGACCACCATTTGTGTTATTTTGATGAACATAGTAAGGAAAAGATTACCTAGAGGATCTACTAGGAATTCTAAAATTCACCTCTGCAAGAAAATCAAATACTTTAATGGAACCGTTTACAAGTTTATTGAGAAGGATAAGGTTGGCTAAAACTATTATGTCGGAAAGTCTACTAAATTATAAGTGGTGTAAAACGTGGAAATATTGTCGTGTTTAAACAAAACAAAAGATTAAGAAACTTTAGCTGAACTTGATCTAGTTGAAAAGTGTCATAGAATGTTTAAGGATCACGAAGAGTTGAGTCATATTCAACTATCGGTCTCATAAGAGTACACAATAAAGGGTTTTTTGAGAATAAGATAGTTTGAAATTCAAAGAGGTGATGAAACCTAGTGTTTTTAGAAACTTACAGGTAATGTGCAAAAATAGTAATTTAAACTATAAGCTAGGAGGAAACCCAAATATTTCTTAATGGATACTCTTGTTAGAGAATAGTTTCTTAATGAGTGATCAAAAGGGATGGTAGAATAGTGTCTCGTAAAATACAATAAAAGGCATTTTTCATGTTTATTGATAGTAGAGAATTATTCAACCATAAAGATAAAGTGCTGAGTTTGATTTGAAGTACGAAAGAGGTAATCCTTGTGGAAGTTTGTTGGAAAATATTTAAACCCAGCACGCAGTTGAGAGAATGCTAAATAATCCTGCTGATTGTGTGATGCCTTGAAAGCAGCATTTAGTGCTTAGTGAACACCGTTTTTAGTGAACACCTAAGTTTTTAGCTACCTCGTGAACCAGGGAGGAAACTTAGGAGGAGTAAAAAGAATTTCAGGAGCAACATTAAGAGGACGCTACCCATACATTTGTTGTCTTCGTCTTACACACGCACGACATAGCAAATTGTCGTTCACTAGTTTCAATAGTATGCAGTTAGTTTTGATACTAGGGTAAATTGACCTATTGTAACATATTTAGATAATAACATTATCTGTGCTTAAGCGTTGGCTTTTATTCGATATTTTAATTTTCAAGCGAGATATGAGCATTTTAAATTTTTTATATTTCACGTACACATATCCTACTTGAAAATGAAAATATTTAAAAATCGCCAACGCTTAAGCACAGATAATATTCTTACCTAATAGTATGGTAATAGGTAAATTCACTCTAATATTAAAACTAACAACACACTATTCAAACTAGCGAATGGAAATTTGGTATATCGTGCGTGTATAAGACGGATACAACAAATACATGGGTAGTGTCCTCTTAAGAAGGAATACTGCAAGCCGCAAGGTGACAAATAGGCAATAAGTGGCTGAATTAACATTTAGGTTCTGTAACATTAGGGATAATTGAAGGAATTTAGGAAAGAAATTTTTTTGGAATAGTCAGCCCTACGAGCTTTAATTTAGATTAATATGAAAAACTCATCCACCTTTAGTTATTATACAAACATATAAATTATAGTAAATGTCATATAGCAATTATTTTGTACTCATTGGCATATTTGGTGCATATCCGTATAGAGCACACAACTCTTTGTTCTCGTCTGAACCATCTGAACAATCCTTATGACCATCACAAACCCACGACGATTTGATACACGGTCCATTTGAACAATAAAACTTATCTTCGTCGTTTCTATAATTTTATTAAATTATGCAGTAAATGATTATTTAATATGAAAACTTATCAAAAAAAAAAAGGTCCAATCAAAATATTCAACAGTACAGTAGATAATTATGCCAAATCCAACTGTTACTATACTTATGTGCCGTCAGCGAAAAGTTATATAGTTAAAAATGACAAAAATCGCTTGAAAAACAATTGTCTGACACATTTTTATTTTAACTAAATTAGATACTGTGAATGTCAGTGAACAAAATATTTTAATAATAAGTTAAGGTATTCGTAAGTTTTAAATTAATATATAATTTAAGACGATAATATAAAATAGATTCAAGATAATAATAACAAATTAGATTTCCAAGCATATCAATAAATTGTATATGACAAGTCGGAATCCGATCTGATATGTGTAGTTAAAATAGAAAAATTGAAAAAAATGAGAGAATAGATAAAGTTGATTTGTAAATAAAAAAGAGGTTTTGATCTTCCTGATCATAATATTGTGTAGTTAGTACTAGCTTCGTAGTAAAAATACATTATATTAAATTTAGATCATAATATATTGATAGATGGTGCCTATTAATTGGGCCACATTTTATCTACCCACATTATATATAATATATAGGTATGCTTACATTTTATTACCCGGGTATTAGACGAGGTATGAAAAATATATTTTTATTTATATTTAAAGGGTTACCTGGAGATTTTATTACATAATATATATATCACAAATATATAAATACACAAATATAACCACTATCAATTACAGACTAAATATATAATGTTGTTTTAAATAATGAGATACACATTTTAGATTTCACAAATGTAAATCTACAGATATTTTTCTTTTTTTCTTTTTTTAATTTCATTCGAATATATTTTTTTCATATTCAAATAACTTTCCTCACGTTTGTTGTTCCAACGCTTCTAATAATTGTACCTAATATAAACTTCGGCTTATCGGATACTTGATTCAATAATAAAATTAAAAATAAAGTAGTTTTTCAATCACCTGGTATAATTTTATAAATGTAAAATTTTAGTAGCACAATATTACTAAACACCAAAAAAGGCTTATTGTAGCCCAATTCCCAAGTGCCCTAATAAAGATCGTATATTGACTGATAGTGCTCATTAAACTTTTAGGGCTCTATGCGCCAAGGCCCCAATCAACACTAATTTTGCCACTTATAATCACATAATATTTATTAATCATACTACAGTTACCAACATTGAGCAAGAATCATCATCTTTTCTGTCACACAAAATGCCTGATCCTGAAATAAGGAATTATTATGCATTAAATATGTATACTATGTTTTGTGAATGAAAAATATTATTTATTGTCTTAATCAGCATTTTCAGTTTAAATTCAATAGCATAATACAATCTTATGTATATTATTCATTCATAATAAAGTATAATATAAATGTAAATATACAGTTTCATAAATTAAGTTAATAATAATTAAGTACCTAGTGAGTTGTGGCTGAGGCCTGAGAGGAACAAAAGTTTTGACCACCCAATAAAATGTAAAAAGAAAACCACTCATTCGCTCACAATAAATTATCTAGGTTCTTCCAATTTTTGCCACAATTCAACCGATATCTTATATTCTTATAATCTTATGTATATTCCATCATAAGAACAAATTCAGTTATAACGACTCTGTTTGTAGTTATCGCTGAATATTAATAGTAGTGGCTGTTTTATTTCAGAATTTTTATTTTGTCAGATGATATACATCATCGAATGGTGTTTGAACTTATTAACTATAAATAGGTGTTAATTTGTAATTTGACAATTATTTCCCAGTACTTATAGATAGTTACAATTTTATTATATTTCTTAACACGTTCAACGCAGCCTGTAATTCCAGGAACAACGGAAATAACAAAAACTAAAACCACCCATACCTTAAATTTTAAAAATTAGAGTTCATTTTCAATGGCCTATCTAAGTTTCAAAGTTTATTAAAAAAAAAACGATTTAATTATAGCGTATATAAACGTATACGTTTTGTCACCGACCTGTTTTAATAAATGCTGTTGACGCGTATATAATATATGTGTACCTACTACCTACATAGATCATAGTAACGTTTCTCACCAAACAACCAGTCTATCCTGTTGCTTTTCAAACATGTATATAAGAAAAGACCCAACATGTCGCCCCTCACACACATTTAGGATGTCTATGAATCCTATGAGTATTTGATATATATAATTTTTGGTTTTGGATAAACACTCAGTTGTGTTCAATCAAAATATGTATACCTACCATAGATATCCCTAATTTAATATACTAACTAAAAACAGAAAATGTCATCATTGGGGGTAGCTTTTTTCTTTACATAATATGTTATAAATTATATTATACTAAATGTCTAAATACTTTGATGTGCCTACATTTTTTTCAAATATCAGATTAAAGTTAGTAGGTACTGATTAGTAATCATTCCAATATCATACGAGATGATTGTATGTAATACTTTTTAAAACAAAAACGCTGTAGTTATAAAGAAATTATATAAAACAATAAAACATTATCTTTGGAGTTTAATTGTTACACCGTTACAAAATGTTTTCTTAGAATATGCACACATCCACACACACACACACACACACACACTTATTATAATATACTATTATAAATTAAAAATCAAAAATTAAATCCGACAAAAATAAAAAATAGTATTTCTATATATAACTAGTTATATCCGTATAATTATATGAGAGATTATTTTTTACTATAAATATTGTAACGAAGCTCTTCAATATAGATGTATTGTACCATGAAAAATGTAGGTAGAGGTAAAACTGTAATTTTCACGCAAAATCGGTAATCGACGAGATTGATTTTGGTGTTTGCTCTTAAATATTTCAGTAGATACATGCAATTTTCACAGAAGGTTTATTGAAAATGAAAAAATGAAAACTTGAAAGTAAATCTTCGATGGTTTTTTACGAGGGTGTTAAGTTCGAATTTTGACAAAATTTGTTAAAATCACGAACATTTTCAAATTATTTAGAGTTGTAAATTCAAAAAAATAATAACATTAATATTGATATATGATATGATATTATATTACGTACCGAAAGATAAACATGAGTATATTAACCAGGAATACGTCACCTTCATGGCCAATGATGAGCTAAGTTATCGAATATATTTAAAAATGTAAATTGTATATGTTTACACAAACTTAATATCAAATGAACTTCACTATACACCAAATAATATTGTCCGCAAATTAACAAATTTAGATATAGTAAAATATACTATTTTTATATACTAATAATTAATACAAGGCAACATCTGTAAATAATTAATTAATTTTTAACACAATAAGATAACAATAAGTAAGAGATGATTACACCAATATGACTTTATAACGTAAGTCACATAATGTCGGGTATTCTATACTACTAACTCACAGTGTGCGTCGTCGGTGTTGATAAAATGTACTTACCTCCTACTAGCTGATAAAAAAACACGATGGATTGAAGGACAAACTACGTAGATAGGTGGTAATGCAAAAATTAGTAAATTACAAACTTGTTTTAAAATTAATTATTTGTCGATCCTACTACTACGTCAAATACAACTTCGGTTATTGGACGTACCTATACTAAATATGACTGCGACTGATATTCAGATTATGTTGGTACATAGTACAATATAAACATAAGCACATTATAAAATATTATTTTTGTTTAAATTTAACTGTATAGCAATAATTGTGTATTGTTTTTTTGTTTTATTATATCATATTATAGGATGTAAACCTATAAGGTATTCCTTAATAACAATAAATTGCATCTATAAAAAAAATTATACGTGCCATAGTACTGTAAAAGTACTATTGTAAATATAACTATACATAATATAATATATATATATTTAATAGTAAATTCAATATTATACTGTAACATGGGTTTTCTCCAGTAAATAGCGATTAGATACATGACTTTATGAGTAAATTACTATAGTATAAGGTACTCATATGATAATATGATAAGTATATTATACTACGATCTATAGAACATTGAATTATTCGATAGTCAGTTAGAAGGTATCCAGAAACGACAAACAATTCAAATGGAAGTTAGTGTAATGTAAAATGGAAAAAATTAAAATTATACATAATTATATTTTGCTTTAAATTTAAATTTAACAAGTTTTTAAATAATAATATTTAGGGATGGGCATGCACAAATCGAATGTATAAATCGTATTTTTAATTAAATGAAAATATTGAAATTTTTTTAGTGTTTTAATTTACACCCATGAAATAGATTATGTAAATATTTTAATTTGACAAAAAATAAGCAATAAATTAAAACTTAAAGCTCTGGATTATTCGTGTGAAAATCCGTGTAAGATTTTACATCTAGTAAATAATTCTGTACATAATTTTATCAATTATTCACTTAGATAAAATGCAAATTATACACCATTAATATTTTTTTTATTAACATTTAAAACTACAGATTTTTCCGATTTATTAGATAAAATAAGTGAATTAAATTTGACTTCTACACCACGTATAATTTACACTGATTTCAAACAAGCCATACACTCGGCAGTTTCGGAAATTTTACCTGATGTAGTACGTTAAGGCTGTCGTTTTCACTTAGGTCAGACAATGTGGAGAAAAATTCAATCTATAGGGCTTAGTAAAAATTTAAAAAATAAATCAGAAATCAGTTTAATGCTTTGTTCGAACTTGCCACCTTTTATCCTTTATATACACGTCGTATCACTCTGTTCGACAACGGGTCCGTGAGACAGCCCTCGAAAAGCGAGTCGCGCGGCCAGTGGCCTCCTGCCAAGTGGCCAGTGACCACAAACTTTGTCTTTTCCGTACGCTCGAGTTGAGCAGACTGTTGTGCGTCGTATCGTGTAGTTTGTTATAGTTGCGACCACCTCGTGGCAATTCATTTTTTCGCACAATGATTGTTTAAGTGCCTTTATTACGGTGTGTTAGTCGACGGTGGTGTCGTCTGCCGTGTCTTATTATTATCGTTCTCGCCGTCGTACCGACCATCGTCGAGTCGCTACCGTCCAAATCGACTATTATTGAGTTTTACGTGTTCACCGTCGAGATCGGCGACTGTATGTTGGCTCATTTTGTCCGTTTTATCGACGGTTTCCGACGTGCTCCAGTGAGCGCCACGACAGAAAAATAGGGTGAGTATTCGGTAACCGAGTTGGGTTTCGAGTGCGATGTCGCCTTCATCGTCGTATTACGTAATCCGGTCCAGCGCTGCCGTCCAAAGCCGCCGTCACTATTCGCCTTCGCCACCGTCGACGTCGACGCAACAGCTGCAATCACGGACACCGCCGATACCCCGTCCCGACCGCCATGCATAATATGATGATTGATGACCGGTTTTTATTTGTTATTATTGTTCGGTTTTGAGCTCGTGATGAGACGTTTTCGCCAGCCGTTATTAATTATATTATTGTCGCGTGTTAATACATTATTCAATAATTACTAAATTCGTCTTGTCGCAAACTAATGCACGTTTATCAAAACCACGCAAATTACACTTGGAATACCTATGAAATACCTATAACATAGATGCATTATAAATTAGTATTGTTTAAATTTAAATGTCTAGTAATAATTTTATATTGTTTGTATATTCCTAAATAGCAATAAACCGTGTCTATACTCTGTACTAAATTTATAATCAATTTATATGACATATTTTATACTGTAACTCAGCAGTGATCTCCATTATTCATCATATTAAACGAAAAATATAATGTAATTTATAGTAAGTTATATAATTATATAGATAAATGCTGTTTAATTACCATATATTATATCGTGAGTTAAGAATAATTAGGCAAATAATAGTACCAAATGATATCCATCCTTGGTTTGCGTCACCAGATTATTTGTTAATACTAATTAATAGGTGTGATCTTAAAAATTAAAATCTGTATTATAAGCAAGTAAAAACAAAGAAATGTTCTCTTTTTTCGTATCGGTTATTAGGTCAGTATTTCGATTATAATTTTTTTTCAATACACTACAATTATTAAAATTACCAATCATGAGCATCTTCTTTCTCGTGCAACTTAAAGTTACATAACTAATACTATCAGATACGCAAATCATATATTGTCTTACATTATATAAATATTGTGTATCTACTATCTATCTATTAAAAACATTTAAATAATCTAATTTGTAACAAAATAAATAAATGACCAATGACTGTTTTTTTTATGTTTCATCCCAACGTTTGTTAAGTATTTAATAAATGTTTTGTTGTATCAATCTAAAATTATATTATTTATTTTCCAATACTTACAAGTTGTCTTACCTATCTATACTATTTATTTATATCACACGGCACAATAGATAGACTAATTAGCTACACCGGTGATTTGGGTTATATAATCAGTATCTCATTTTATCTATTAGCATTGCAAAATAAAATAATAATATTATTAGAAAAGAGTTGCATAAAGATGTTTTTTGATACTTCACGGAATTGCCCTGGAAAAATTAGGCTCCCAGGGATTTATTTCTACTTAATCTCAATTTTACCTAAACTGCGCCCCACTTTTTATTTCTTAACACTATTATTTGATTGTTTCGAACATATTATATTAAAAAGTACGAGTCTAAAATTATATTTAATCATTATAACTATTTTATTTACCGTGCAATAAAATACATTTGAAATCCATGTTTTGAAATTTCATGTACTTTTAAAATATCCACAGCGTATAGGTCTGTACAATTTGAATACTTTTAATTTTTGATACGAATGATATAAAATCATTGTATTGGAAAATCGATTCTGAGCGAAAAGTGAACATGAAGTACGAACCGTCTATATTAAAGTATATTAATTTATGACATAGTTGTAATTAAAGTCATTTATTTTCCTATTAATAATACAATAAGTTGAATCGGCAACAATTAAAAAAAAAAATATATATATAAAAATTGTAATTGTCTTATGCTTATTATTAATAGCTTGTTGTGAACAACTGCCTGTATGCTATACGCAGTATAAAATTGATTATATTAATAAAGTATTAGTAATAACTCAAACACCTCATATTCATTTACTAACGAACAAACTCGGTTGTGGGGATGTCCACAACAAGCTCAACAATGTCAAAATATTTTGAAAATTATAATAAAGTGTACTGAAAATATTAATACAAACACTCAATAAAAATTTCATTTATCTGCGGTTTTGAGTCATCAAAAAAATTGATTCAGTTAAACATTGGTTTTGCTCACAAAATCACACTTTCCTTAAATTCTTTTAAGAATTGACTATTAGGAGTTTTCAATTTTGATCTCTTAAAAGTATTAACTACATTTAATTGTCCGCATAAAAGATATTAAAGTAGAAAATCAAAGTATATTTTCTAATAGAAAAACCGTTAAAAAAAAAAAAATAACAAAATATAATAAACACATTTTTTTATGTGGTCTGTATCAACTGAGTTTTAAGAACTGTTAAACATTATTACACATAAGTTAAAACCTACTTATACAAATATTATTTTATTTACAATTAGAATAAATTATTTTTATGGCATTACCAAAATCCTACTGTTCTTAATTATATTTGTTATACAATCCACGAATCCATGAAATGTGATGCTTTACTTCTGTAAAAGCAGCAATTGAATTTGTTGTATTTGGATCCTTTGTACTGACTATCCCGGTTAAATAATAAGAATTAGAGTGTACAAAGCATAAGCCTGCACCACTATCTCCCTTACTAACCCCTTGTCCTGAAACTAAATAATATATTTTCTACATTAGGCACAAATATAATAGTACCTAATTAATAAATTTACATCTGTTATTGGGTACGCAGTGGTTGAATACAGATTAACATTGGGTATTAATTACAGAAGGAAATTATCAAATAATGGGTACGTCGTATGTGTGATATAGTACTTATAAAACAAAGCAAATGTGGTTATCAACTATGAAAGTATAAGATTTAGTTTTGAAAACTTAATCGATTTCAAACCATAGTTATTATTGTTTAATTATTTGGAAATTTATATTATAATACAGCGTGGTTAACAAATCTTTTGGGAAACTGGTGGTAGTCTGCTCGCGGTCCTTCCTTTATGCGTTAAAAAACCTATAATATGACAGCTTGATTGCAAGAAATTCCATTTTTACACAACTAACACTTCTACCAATACACTGTTACCCAGCCATGACACGTAGGAACGGTAGCTCAGAGGCCGGGTTAGCCCAGGGGAGTATTCGAGCCAGGAATACTTCCCGCCCGGCCAATCGGATTTCCAATCCGTTGGAGTCGGGTTCGAGCGGGTTGTTGGTCTTTTCGCTGGTGTAGCCGGCACACACCGTAACCGGCGGGCGTCCGGGGATCACGCAGATCCGGTCGCTTTAACGGTAGGCGGGTAGCGGCCGCCGCCGGTGTGCCGTCCACCTCTGGCGGCCAGTCGCCGGGCTACGGGTAAACCGGGCTCGGCGTCTGATGCCTCCGCGTCTCTTGACTAGCGCTCAGCGCTAATATAAGGTACGCGGTTGTAGCCGCGAGGCATTAAAACCCGGGAGTCTTCGTGTTACCCAGCCAACACACTTAGGATGTACCACTTCAACATCGAGGGACGGAATAGTGAATAGTTAGGAAGAATCTGCATACAAGGACTGGAACCTTGATGATTTTTACGATCGAGTTCTGGTTCGGTTCCTAGAAGAACTAACATTTTGGTTTCAGTTCCTTTTCGATTTAAAAAAAAAAAAACAAAAATTAAGGTAATGGGCTATTTTGGTTCTTAAAAAATGAAAATATCGTTAGCTGTTTTGGTTTTATACTTATTACTTATGTATACGTAAAAGTATTGATTTTGGTTTAAATTAATTTAAATAATGGGTCAGGTTAGTAACAATAAGTTAATATTCCCGGAATAATTAAATTTTGTATATTATGGATCAAGTTGGCGTCAAGTGATTATAGTTATACACTTATATACCTCGTGCGGCAAATCAACGTACACTCACGCCACGCAGTGTATATGTATACTAGTTTGTTTGATGGATTTGTAAAAATATATTTTGTATTATTATACAAGTTGTAAAATTTAATTTATTAATTAAATACAAAATTAAGTTAACCTTCATATTCAATAGTTACCTAATGCAGAACCAGCACAAAACTTATCAACCGTCACAAATAATTCAAATCCGTTTGTATACATATCTCGACAAGTGCTATGATCAATGTATGGTAAAGATGCTTCTAATAAAATAGGACTTGAAATGCCTTTTTCAGTTTTTCCCCAACCGACGATCTGTAAAAGTATAAAACAGTTTTATAATGAAAATTATAATTATCGTATAATATTTATAATTTTTTTGTGCGTGTTAATGAGTATAATTAGTTTAATAAAGTCTGACTGATCAATATTTTTACATTTTGATATTCGATTGAATTTGAAATAAAATGATTAACAAAAATTATGAATGGTCTTATAATTTGAATTTAAAGAATTTCTTTTAGTAATACACATCATAGTTAAGCAAACACTCTTACGGTATTTGTTTTTGCTATTGCGATAAATATAACTCTCTAGCGACAGGCACAATAATAAACTCTAATTAAATGACAAATTTAATATGTTATGATATATAAATAATATATAAAAATCATATTTAATTATATATTAATTATACTTATCAAACGACATTTAAATTTAAAGATCATATTATGCATTATAATTATACATATTATTCAGGCAACATTTAAAAAATTAAAATAAGAAATCAAATTATATTAATTACAATAGATTATTATAGTTCACGTCAATTTATATAATAACTTTAATTAATGACATTTAGAATTAAGACTATAAATGTAATATTACATCAGATACAATTACACGCACACACACACAAAATATCACATATAAGGATTCTGGTCAATACCTATCCCTTGGGCAGTGTTTTTCCGACCACGAATGAAAACGTGTTATTAAAAAAGCGAGTTTGAAGACTACGAAGACAATCTATGTTAATTTGTTAATATATAACATAATTTCGTAGTTAGGTACCTATATCTTCACACTCTCAAAATCATTAAAAATATTTAAATAATACTTTACACCGACCTTTCCTTGATCTCCATTGACTACATTGTATTTACCATTCCAATCAACACAAACAGGTGAAACACCATTACTAAAAGAAATTCTGCTTTGTAACACAATAATAGCTATATCTTGAGCATGAAACCCAGTAGGTCCATAATAATCTTCATTCAAGTGAATCATTACAACCTGCACAATTGTTTTAATTTATATTATAATAATAATACAAATAATTTTTAGACTTTTGAATTATTAATAACTTACATTAAATATTTTTGTAAAATCATTGTCAATAACAGTAATATTTCTATCATATTTTCCAACAGAAATTTTGTATAAACCATCGTTTATTGATATTCTCCTAGATAGCATACCTTTTTGCCAAAAACAATGAGCCGCTAAAAATAATATTAATTTATTATACAGTCTTGCTTCAACTTGTTGTATAAAGACATTACCAGAAACCACTAAATTTGGAGTAATAATTGATCCTCCACAAATCAAGTCATAATTGGAATTTTTTTTATTTAATTGATATATTCCAACATTCCAAGGCGCACTTCCAATAGGTGCTTTTTCACCGTTTACGATCAATACTTGGTTTATGATATATACTCGACCACAATCTAAGATGATGTTTGAAATTAATATAAACGATAGGTAATAGTTAATTGGTAACAACATCTATAGAACAAACCAAACATTTAGATACTGTAAACCGTAAAAAGTAAATACATTTTTTAAATATATATGTATTAGAGACCTATATTTATGTGACATAAAAAACTATTACATGGAATGCAACTATACAGGTATTTGTTCCACGTCCCATTAGGCTGACAAAGTAATTCAAGCGGAGTCTCATCTTGTCCATTTGGTGCAGTATATGTTGGCTTACATGATGGTGTTGCTATTGTATTGGGTATCGATAAATTTGAACAATTTGCATATTTACCATTATGACTACATTTGATATTTAAACTATCTGATTCTAGAGGTGGACACATTTCTATAAACGAAAATAATTATAATTATAAACAAAAATAATTTAGACTTTCAATATAATAATAATTTAGTAATTATTATGTCTTTCGAATAGGTAACTATACAAAAAACTTACTTAAACACAATTTATCAGAGTTCGATAACCATTTTCCATTATCTTGACAAATCCCAAAACCATTGGGATAAGCCTTATGATATCCTACTTCACAATTTTCAATAATAGTAAGCTGATGATTAATTAATGTCCCGTGAGACAAAGTTTCATTAGAATCATCATAAGAATATACAACTCCTTCAACAGTTGGTAAAATGCATGAAATCGCTGAAATAAATTAGTATATATAAAAATATAGTAAGTATATATATATAAATTAAAGACTTATGTTTAATCTATAAAAAAAAAAACAATTACATGGATTACATCTATATAGTTGTTTATTCCACGTCCCATTAGACCGACAGTATAACTCTTCTTTTTCATTTGGTGAAGTATATGTTGGCTTACATGATGGTGTTGCTATTGTATCTGGCATCGATAAATTTGAGCAATCAGCATACTTGCCATAAAGAGTACATTTAATATCTAATGTTTCTGATAGTAGAGGTGGACACATTTCTATAAACGTAAACAAACATCTGACTTATAATATTTAAATAAGTTTAAGATGGAAATCTTTGATCTTTGTTTATAAATGGTTGCCATTTGTTTTTAAGCTATTATAATAATAGTAATAATAATAATAATAGAAAACTATTTGCTTTACTTTTTAACTATAAATTAGAATAGAATATCTAACTATAAAAATGTGAAATGAAAATCTCTGTACAGGCTAAACTCTGGAACTACTCATCAGATGTTCTTGATTGTTTTTTAACGAAAGAGTATTTCACGGAGAAGGTTTATACAAAAGAAAATTTTAGGAAAATCCACCGGTGCATAATATATGGGTTGCTGTTGGTTATTCGGGCATGTTTGTTGATTTGTATTATTATCTTTTGTAAATATACATTTATATAATATATACAAGAAGATCTGATATGTAGTTCCAGAGTTTAGTCTGTATAGATATAGTATGTGTATTTATATAGTTAGGTATATATATATATAAATTAATGTTTGTGGCTAAATTAGATCTCTGGGAAGAAGATAGGTTAATTTACAAAGGGTTAAATTTCTTTTTCTTTTATTCATCGGATTTTAGTACTGTTAGGTTAGGATAGGATTTTGTATAAATCAATTATATTAATCCACCGTAGGTGGAATTAAGTAAAAACGACAAACTTGGTATAACTTTGATACAGTTAAATCATACACTTACGTGCAAACAGCACGGGGTTCGCGATGTACCGCAGGTAGATTGCCTACTGGTAATGTACTTCTGCGAATCAGAATTTTTATTCCGGACAACGGAAAAGATAAGATAAATTTTGAACACCGTAAACCGAATTTTTTTTTTTTTATTTTACAAATGCACATACACAATCTATACAATTTGCACAATAAGCGTATAGGATAAGAGTTAAAAAAAATATAAACATGGATTGCTTGAATAAGAAGCCACCCATTAGTGGCACTTACATACTTGATGTTATATTTAGGGTAATTGAGGGTTATTTAATTTAAATGGTCACGAAACCATTTCCTTTTGAGTCTACGTGGTGGATTTCCGGGGAGTGAGAAGGTATGTAGCTCTTTTATTAATGGGTTAGGGTGATTTTCAAGTCCGTCGAAAAAACGTTTGTAAAATAGTTTCGCTTCAGTTACAACAGGTAGAATACCTAGATCTTGGTGAAGAGTTAAATTTGAGACGTAGAAGGGAGCGTTAACGATTTTTCTAAGAGTAATATTCTGAAAGACTTGAATTTTGTTTAAATTTGATTTTTTGGCCGATCCCCAGAGTTGTAACCCGTATGTCCATATTGGCTTAAGGAGAGTTTTGTATACCAGTAGTTTTTTTTATAAGCTCGTAAATTTATTTTTTGATAATATTGTTTTTAGCGATCTAGATCGAGCGTTAAGGATCAATCTTTTAGCTCTTATATGTTTGTTCCAAGTTAATTTTTGGTCAAGGATTAATCCTAAATATTTAACAGCATTGAGTGGTGGGATTGGTATGTTATTAATTGAAACATTTGGGCATTGGCCGTGTCTAAGGGTAAAAGTTGTATGAAGCGACTTGCTGTGATTTACTTTTACACGCCATTTTTCATACCATTCGGATTGTAAATTTAAATGAGACTGTAAATTAGTCGAGGCTTTAATCGGATCGTTATGAATTGAAAAAATTACTTTATCATCTGCATAGTCGGCCACAGATGTGCTTGGAGTTGTTGGCTGATCAGAGGCATATATGTTAAATAGTGAGGGGGAGAGGATTGCTCCTTGAGGTACACCGGCGAAAATTGGGGCTATATTTGAAGTTGATGAGCCGTAACGTATTTGGAAGTGGCGATTAGTAAGGTAAGATTTAATTAATAGAAAGAACATCGGGGGTAAAATATTGCGAAGTTTGAACAGAAGGCCCTCGTGCCATACTCGGTCGAAGGCCTGGGATATGTCTAAGAAGACAGCAGTGCAATAACATTTTTTTTCGAGAGATGTGCTTATAGCATCAACCACTCTATGGACTTGGTGTATCGTGTTATGTTTAGCTCTAAAGCCAAATTGTGCAAGAGGAAGTATATTGTTTTCAAGTATATGGGGAGATAGTCGTTTAAGAATTAGCCTTTCACAGATTTTTGAAAGGTATGGTAAGAGACTGATGGGTCTATACGAGTTCGGGATATCTGGAGGTTTTTCTGGCTTGGCAAACATGACTATTTGCGAAAATTTCCAGATTAGTGGAAAATATGAGAGTCTTATGATTGCGTTATATATGTAGGTTAGAAGCACTACAGCCTTTTTTGGCAACCATTTAGCGACTTCCGCTGTTATCAAATCGAAGCCTGGAGATTTCTTACGAGAACACTTAATTATCATGTTTTTTACTTCATTGGGTGTGAAGTATTTTACATGATGAGCGGGTGGTAGTGGAGAGTTTAGATATCTTTCAACATTTTCTAGGTATTGTGGAATAAGGATATCATTATGAGGTTGGAAGGTATCATATAGATGAGATTGAAATACAGTTGCTTTTTCGTTATCTGTGATAGCTAAAGTATTGTCTGCATTTTTTAGTGGGCACGATGGAGTTTTGTATTTTAGCATTCGCTTGGTTTCTTTTCAGAGACTACCATCTGTACTAGATAATGATTGTAATTTTTGGTCGAGTTCATTTGTTTTATGTTTGGCTAGAACCTTTTTTAATGAATTGGCCAATTTATTATATGCTGATTTGTGGGATGGGAGCCGGGATTATTGGTATCTAGCTCTGGCTCTGCGTTTTTCAACTATAAGGCTCCGAATTTGTTCGGGAATAATTTGGAAATTAGAATAAGTGTTAGGTGGTTTGTCTAGTTTGGTAGCTGCCCAAGCAGCTGACTGTATGAGAGTGGTTAGATTATTTACTGCTTCGTCTATATCCAGATTAGATTTTAGTTTGACTTTGAGATTTACTTGTTCGTTTATTATATTTTGAAATTGTTCGCGTCACGCGAAGTATTTTCTTAAATTATTCAATGTGTTTTTTCTTAAATAAAATTAACTATTCTATAATATTTCTTAATGGTATATATTATGTAAAACTGACATCACACTGGGCAGTCGGCCAACTAGTTGTGTGCATAATATGATGAGATCCGGAATACAGTCGGTCGGCACTATCGTGAGTCGTTCGTCACGAATAAAATGTTGCACCAAGCACATTTGACGTTGGGAGACGTACGACTGTATCGGCCGGATCTATATAATATTATGTACGGCGCGGGTCAGATCGGTTCGGTCACAAGGGACACCGGTTGCAATAATGTACAGTTACATAATTGCTCAAACGAATCTTATTGATGACCCGCGTATTCGTCAAAAAATTAATAAATAAGCACGCGACGACAGAACGCTGTGGGCGTGGCTTCGAGAGCAGCAGCGGCCAACCAGCGTTATCGCCGCCATTTAACCACGCCCAATCACCAACCACAGACATTTCATGGGCGGTTCCTGCAACGACGCGGAGTGCGAGACCAGGGTATAAATGCCAGTGCGGAGCAAGAAACGGGCAGTCTGTTCAACGGAGCCTCCGAAGTAAGACCTACAAAGGCAGACTTACTCAGAGACTACAAGCAACATAAAAAAATTATAATAATTTATTTAATTCGCAAATAAAACCAATTACACAAATTACAGTCCACTCTTATTTATTTCCTCGCCGGAATAGAAATTGTAAGCGGTTTGTTTGAGGAGAAAATAATCTAGGTGCTTCAGTACGAGTTAATGGGGTTCCGGAAATATTGAGTAGTACTGAGGAATGATCTGAGTTTAGATCTAATATATTATTAACAGAACCGTATAAACTGCTGGGTATTTTTGCAACAAAGATATCCAGAATATCTGGTTTTTTTCTAAGGGATGAAGGGCAGTAAGTGGGTTTTGGTGGAGAAAGTATATTAAAATTATTTATGTTGATAAAATTATGCAAAACGACGCCACGAGTGTTGTTTGCGCGACAGCCCCAAGCATGATGCTTGGCATTAAAGTCCCCTCCTACAATAAAATTATTTTTAACTATGTTAAAAAAGTCAGTAAAGATGATATTAGTAATATTATATCGGGGAGGAGAGTAGAAAGCTCCTATGGTAATTGGAATACTATTTAGTTTAAACAAAATCATACAAGATTGTATATGATCATGACAATAGTTGGGGAGTGGTTGAAAAAGAATAGTGGATTGGTAGAAGATTGCTACACCACCATGTGCTGTGTTGTCTGGATGGTTAAACTTTCAGTAAAATGTACCCAGGTATGTAGAAATTTGAATATTTGGTACAATGCGTTTCGGTATTGAGCGCAATGTCTATACGTCTATGATATAATACATTTTGTAACTCGCTAATATGGTTTTTGAGGCCGTTTGCATTAAATTGTAAAATTACAAGTGATTTGTTAGTGGCTAAGCTATTCATTTTTTTTATCTAATAAACTGGAAATAACTTTAGTAAGTAATGTAATTAATGGGTTAATTAGGAGTTTAAATTAATGTAGGAAGCTTGACATTTGTGTATTAGGAATTAGGATTTATAGTTATTGGAGGAGTATTTTGGGGGGGAGGTTGATTCTGAGTGGCTTGAGCATACGTTTGAAAATGAGTTGGATGATTGGGTGAAGTGTCAGTTGGTGGGTGGCTGTCTTTTACATTATTTGGCTTAAACTTAAGATTATGTAGGTTAAGATTATTTGTATTTGGTTTCTTACGAAGCTGGAGCTCTTTGTATGTTGAACAGCCCTTATAGTTAGCCAGACGGTTGCCGGAACAGAGTGCACATCTCATAGGATCTTGGCGTGAATTCGGGCAGGCAGATGAGTGATGATTGTTTCCGCTGCGGACACAACGAGGCATATATCCGCAATATGCTTTGGTGTGACCATAAGCTTGGCAGTTTTGACATTGGCTTATGATCTTTGGCTTGTGAGGCTCTTCGATTTTAATTTTTGTATGTAATAAGGAATCCAGTTGGTATATACCTTGTGAGAAGTCTGTGGGTTCTAAGTCGATGAAGAAGAGTGGAAGGGGGTGTTTATTGATACGGTGTAATAATTGGGTAACTTGCCTTACTTCGAATAGTCGTACTTCCAGTTCGCTTTTAATCAGTTCAGTCGGAGTAGAGGGATGTAGATTACGCAAAACTACGCGAGTTGGTTTATCTTCATTTAATTGATAAGTGTGGAACTCGGCTTTTTCTTTCCTTAGAAAATGCACTACAGTTCTATAAGAATCTGGGTTCGATGTTTGAATTTTTAATTTATCCGTAGTAGATTTGCAATAAAAATTATCGACGCCAATCAAGTTGATTAATTCGGTACATAAGCCTGGGAAATCTTCGACCCCTTTAATAAATATTGGAGGAGGTGGCTTGTTTGTGTGATGAACAGAGACTGAAGTGGTTGGCTGTGATTCATCGATGATAATGTATTCATTGGATGTTTCAGCTGCGCTGAGTAATTCAAATCTGTTCGGTGAAGAGAAGAGTTTTTTTTTATGTTGCACATTTGGAGATAATGTGGAATCAGAATTGGAAGAAGAGAGATTTCTTTTCTTTGTTTCGATCGATTTATCATTTGTTGACATTGAACGCTTATCTAGTGATTGTTTATTTTTTTTGTCCTTAGATATTGAGCTCATTATTATCCAATTATTTTTAATCGGCTGTTTAATCAGTTAAATTGTTATTATGATAGGAACGCGAATGTTATCGCAGGTCCAAAGGTCACCGCGAGTAACGGTGCCTTGGATGTGAGATTATTTATATATCAGACACTGTGCTATTTAGCGCACTTAAAGTTAAAATATTATACCGAACTGGGTACTCCCTGAACTCAGGGGTCAGTGAGTTGAGCTGACGGCGCAGGGTTTGAGGTGTTATTCAAAAACCACGTTGAATAGTAGAAAATACGAAGAAAACGGTTCGGATTAGAAGCAACAAATCGAACATAACACGGGACACCATAAAAGCCTGTGCGTACAGTACGACTGTCCGCGCGTGACTAAACCGAATATTAAATAACTAATTAAACAAAGTTTGTGTCATATAGAGTTGATACATTTAACGGGAACGAAGTTCACGGGATCAGCTGGTTGAATATAATATTATCAATAATCTCCTTCATTCCTAAATTCCATCCCTTTGAATGTTCCTACTTACAAT
Organism: Macrosiphum euphorbiae; assembly: GCA_949089665.1. Lineage (NCBI taxonomy): Eukaryota > Metazoa > Arthropoda > Insecta > Hemiptera > Aphididae > Macrosiphum > Macrosiphum euphorbiae. The sequence goes on along the minus strand of CARXXK010000001.1, from coordinate 113,684,712 downwards.
CTCTTACTCAGCTTCTGTTTTTTTTTTTTTTTATATAGGTACCGTCATACTGCAAAAATTATCTCACTAACTCTCCACTTCCAAGAGCTTTGTCTCTTTACAGAACTAGAACACCAACATCGACTTTTTGTTCCCACCTCTATTCTGAATTTTAAATTTGCATTTTGCTATCTAAACCAACCAGGTTATTTATGTTGTTAAATATTATTATATAATTGTATGTTTATTTTGTTTTTATATTCTTACACTATATTTATTTGTTTTAATGTACTTATGTAGTCATATCTATTATATAACTAACCAGTGACACTGGTATTTAGCCAGTTTTTGTTCATATAATATAATATATTATATATTATTATTATCTATTTGAATAAAATCTCTATCTTTATATAATATATAATTCTACTGTACGTGTATATGTCACTGAACTTCTCCTAAACGGCTGGACCGATTTGAATGAAATTTGTTGTGTGTACTTGAGTGGATCCTTGAATGTTTTAGATCAGTGGTTTTCAACCTTTTTAACAATGTAGCACACTTCGTCTCCTACAAAATTTTCGTGGCACACCAATCTATATATTATATTTATATTTATATATATATATAGGAATACTGTTTACAATCTACTCTATTAGGGCTGAAAATCTTCAGATGGCTAAAGCTATTGACAGTTTTATGGCCATGGATTTTGAAAAAAGTCAATATTTTATCCAGCATTATAAGGTGCATATTAAATAAGTTATTTAGTACCTAACAATACCAATAGAAAAATTCTATAATATTCTATAATTTCAGGATATAATAAATTCAAACACGGAATGCTTGAAAGCAGAAATGCTTGTAGGAAAAAACTGCTTAAAAAACAGTACAGATGGCATAAAAAAAATAGTAAATCAAGAAGTATTTCCTAACTTGTATAAGTTAATGCAGGTTGCATTAACGATCCCGGTCAGTTCTGCAACATGTGAGCGAAGTTTTTCCTTCATGAGGCGGTTAAAAAATTGGATGAGAACCAGCATGGTACAACAGCGTTTTACCAACTTAAGCGTAATTAATATTGAGAGAGATCTTGCAAACAAAATTGTTCCCGAAGAAATACTAAACACATTTGCTAAGATTGACAGAAGATTATGTTTAACACTTTAATACTTTAAAAACATAAAATACAATAAATAAAAATAAAATGTGTTAAAAATTTTAAATTTTTTAGTATTTGAATATACCTAATAATAATAGTCAAAATAAAATATTTTAAAGGTGTAATGGGGGGTGTGGGGGGCAGAGCCCCCCACGGCTATATAACGGTTTACCTTTTGTAGCACCCCCAAGATTTGGACTCTAGTTGCGCCACTGATTAGGGGGTAATTATTGTGAAATATATTAATTATTAAAGTGTTAGCAGAAATATTTATTTTAAATTATAATTTATAATGTTGGACAATGAAATACAAATATATCAATTAATGAGAAATTGGTGATTGAAGTTTTATGCACAAACGTTTATTCGAGGACGAACTGTCAACAAGCTTACTCTCAGTTCTTCTTCTACTTATTGAAGTCGTTCTCTATTTTTACTTTTTCTTGTTGTGACTGCTAAGAATCCTTGCTCGCATAGATACGATGTGGAGATTGGTGGTGAAATTGCTATTGCTTTTATAGATATTTCAGGAAATTCTGTTTAAGCATAAATCCAAAATTTGTTTACGGTCATTTTTCGATCTTTAGTTCGTGGGAACATAGTCAATTTTTTTGGTCAACTTCAGTTTTCCACGGGGTTAATTTTTCATTAAAAGCCATTATTTTGTCAGTGTTGTTAGGATATTTTCGTTACGACCTTGCATACTTGTATTTAGTTTATTCAAAAGTTCAAAAATAGAATTTAAAAATACACTTTTGTTAGCCACTTTTCATCTCCAAGAAACTCGTGTTTCGTATTTTCTTCTATTGTTAAAAATGCAATTATTTCTTCACTCAAATCATAAAAACGTGATAATGATAATATCGATAATAGTACTGGTAAATACAAAATTATAAAACTATTAATAGATGTATCACGGCAAACTTTAAGGGCACTTGCATCAGCAGCACCCCGGTTGAAAACCAGTGGTTTAGATTCACAATTGGACCCAGTTAGCCCAACCCGGGGAGGTGCTCGAACAGGGATTTTGAGATTTACGATAGAAATTTTTGTTTATTAATGGTTGCCATGGGTTATAGGATTTGATTATTATTATTATTATTTAATTATTATAATCAATATTTATTTATTATTATAAATAATTTGAATATTTTCTATTTGTTTGTGTTGTGGAGGCGCAGCCGTCACATGATTTTCCCCAGGACGACGCGAGCACTGTTAGGCGTTGGTCACCCCCCTCAGAATCGACGAACAACTTCACGCGAGCGCTACCGAACCGCTCCCCCCTAAACTAATGCACAACAACCTCGTGACCAACGTTATCCGCTCGTCGTAAATAACGGTAACTGTGTTAATTAATAAAATATTCTGTCGTACGCTTATAATCATTCTAATAAACATTAAAAACGTAACTAACAAGCTGTTGTTCATTTAAGAACAAGTAGTTCATAGTAGAACAAATGCAGTTGCAAGCATGAGAAATAGAAGAGCACAAAGAACAGACGAACAAAGCCAATTCTATAATACGTATGTTCGTGTGAGTATGTCGCAATTGCGTAAATCTCAATCAAAAGATACACGAGCTGAACGCAATGAACAATGATAAGTGGAGCAAAGACAAGCGCGTCGATTCGTAGTTGACACACGCAAAGCAAATGACCGAAAACGCCAACAAGTACATCGAGCATTTACATCCAATTCATTCCTCCATCTAGCATTTGAATATGTGCTCGATGTTGAATATTATGATAATTCGAAAGTAGAGATTGGTGCTATGACCTATCGACAAGGAATATTCGCATTAAATGAGCCAGCCGGTATGTGTTTGGCGTCATTAAAAGTTCAACTACCGGAAATTGAAACACCACCTGAACCATTGAACGGTTTACTTATCGGTAATTCAGATTATAACCTGTTCCTGAGCTAAACTCGAACATTCAATTCATGTTTCCAAATAATATCGTTTGGAGCAACAGAAATAGTTAAAAATAATTCTTCAAATAATCAAAAATTTAATTCAACGTTCAAAATCAAAGGTAAAGTTTTTCACAAAGTGAGCTCATTGATACCAATGCGAAACGAACCACATACATTTTTACTTTATGGGCGGTGAGTACTCCGAAAGCGCACTCACCAATCGCGTGGATACACGTTGTAAATACAATAACCTTAATATATTATATGTTATTGTAATTTATAATAAACATAAATAATAAATGGAAAATTATTTAGTTTCGGTCAAGCCGAATTCAATAACAAACACAGTGACAGGACATTATATATATTAGATATACCATATACATATCTACTTAATATGCTGTCGCACTTTGTCCGCGATCCGAGTATCCGACGTAGTCGGATTGCCTACCAGGGTGGCTGAATTTCACTTACTGCTGCGAGTTACATCCAAAATGATTTGAACAATCACAATTTTTTAAAGGGTTGTCATTTTTTAATGGAAACGAAGTGCTCGTATTATATAAAAATCCTATGTCATGGCATCAGGCGTGAATGGCTGGGCCGATTTGGTAATTCTTTTTTTTGTTGTGTTCGTAATTGTCAGGAAAAGGTTCATATGATAGAACATTTTAAAAAAAGCCACCGGAAAAGTAGGAAATCTTGGTGTCAAAAATACAAAAGTGGCTATAGAAGTAGAGATAATAATAGTAATAATGATAATAATTATAATAGTATTAACAGTGGTTATAGTAAATAATTATTATATTCACAAAACTTACTGAAACATAATTTATCAGAAACCGTTATCCATTTTCCATTTGCTTGACAAAATCTAAAACTATTAGGATAAGCCTTATGAAATCCAAGTTCACAGTTCTCAATAACGATAAGATGATGATTAATTATTGTCCCATGAGATAAAATTTCATTAGAACCTTCATAAGAATATAAAACTCCTTCGACAGTTGGTAAAACGCATGAATTCATTGTGACCCGACCTACCTAAATGTTAAAAATATATATTATTTCTAAAATATCTTAGTTTTGAACCAAAAGTAGTTATTAAAAATAAACCAAGTCAATTTACGTATTTGTTGAATAGTCTACGAATCCATTGAATGTGATGATTTACTTCTGTAAAAGCAGCAATTGAATTATTTGTTGTTGGATCCTTAATACTGACTATTCCGGTCAAATAATAAGAATTCGAGTGAGAAAATGTTAAGCCTGCACCGCTGTCTCCCTTACCCACTGTTTGTCCTGAAATTAAAAATATATTATAAATAGTACAATACAAGTTTACCTTATTAATTAAAAATAATGTACAAGTACTATATTACAAGGATATGGCAGTGGAATTCGTGATGAAAGTAACTGTTAGCCTATAGTTCAATGAACTTAAAACTATGATTATTGTAAAAAATTGTATACTAATAACTAAGGCATCATCAGCCATTTTGTTCTGTCCTATACTATTCGGTAAATATATTTCGGGAATATATTTGGCTGGTCGGCCAATTGTTTTCACCTCCTCACCCAATTACCAACAATAAGTGTGTGCAATATAAATATTTTACATTATTAATTACAGATAATATACAATCACCTCATTATAGGTATAGTGTATACCTATGTGATATTGATATAGAACAACAATTCACACTAGGATTTTGGAAAGGGGCAAATATTATTTTTGAAAATTACTCGTGGGCCACATGCAGTAAATTTTAATGTGCGCATAATATTGACCGAAGTCATATTATTTTTCCCCGGAACACGGGTTTAAAGATTCCTAGTTCCTAGTTAAATTTTGAATAATAATAATTAAAATTTATAAAATTAAAAAAAAATATTATTTCCATGCAAGCATTTTATTTTATTTACTAAAGTGTAGAATATTGGATTTTAAATCTAAATTCAGTTTTAGTGCGGGCTACACAACATTAATTGTTAAAAGGCCACATGCGGATCGTGGACCGCGTAGTGGGTAGTGGGTACCTACCATTGATATAGAACCTACTATAGCCTACTATGGCTTAAATATAGTATCAGTGGCGTAGCGTGGGTTTCAGCTTATAGAGTATGCGTTGAAATGGTGAGTTAATGAAATCGTGAGGGGCTACTCCCGCCACACCCCCCCATACTGTTTTTAAAATTTTACTTTAAACATACAAAATAGTTACGTATTTATTAATATATATTACATAACCTAGTACATAACAAAATATATACAGTGTGTAAACGGTAATCGAGAACACTCAATATCTTTGAGTAGAGACCTGCTATTTGAATTCCGTTTTTTTGGCAGTTGTTATGACATAAAAATACACATTTTTATGGTCTTTGAATTTTTTTTACTTAATTAGTCACGCGCATGCGCATGTCAACTTTTTTTTTTTTAAATGGCAACCCCCTGCTTTAACCACTACTTATTTTTTGCCTATTTTTTTAATGAATTTTGGTAGTTGAATCAACGTTCTAAAACCAAAATTGACCAAGTTACAGCCAATCAAAAAAAGAAAAAATTAGAAAAAAAAATGTGCTCGATTTTCAGCTTTTTGATTGTAACTCTGAAAATAATTATTTTAGGATTGTTAAACATTGACATTTTTGTAACTATTTATTACGGCGATATTCATAAGTTATTTTAACTTCAATTACCTACTGAATAATTTTCTCTTTAATTTGTGTAATAATACATATAACTTATTATAGCAGAAAAAACGTAAATTAGTATGTTGTTTATTTCTTTACATTTAATGGATCTATTAGAACGTATTAATAATTAATAACAAATTCAATTCTTATTTAAGTTACCAATTTATTTAGTTAATAAAAATCTAAAAATAAAAAAAAAAATCTAACGAATAAATTGTTCAAACTGTTCTCCGCCGTGAACAAAACATGATTCAGCGCGAGAAAATTATTCAGTAATTGAAGTTGAAATAACGTATGAATATCACCGTAATAAATAGTTACAAAAATGTCAATGTTTAACAATCCTAAAATAATTATTTTCAGAGTTACAATCAAAAAGCTGAAAATCGAGCACATTTTTTTTTCTAATTTTTATTTTTTTGATTGGCTGTAACTTGGTCAATTTTGGACTTAGAAAGTTGATTCAACTACCAAAATTCATTAAAAAAATAGGCAAAAAATAAGTAGTGGTTAAAGCAGGGGGTTGCTATTTAAAAAAAAAAAGTTGACATGAGCATGCGCGTGACTAATTAAACCAAATAAATCAAATATTATATTAAATAAATAAAAAAAAATCACTTTTTAAAAATTATTTTATTTTAATAATTACATCTCATAAATTTAAATAAAATAATAAACTTACTACCTAAAAAATTACTTATATTACTGTATATTAAATAAATTCTTCTATTTTTTGTATTGAAATTTTCGTTTACTTCATCATGAAACGTAGATTTTTTTGTCAAAACTTACGCACGTCAAAACTTAAAATAATATACTGTCGACGATAGCGTATGCAATACTGAACCCGCATACACGAGTGCCGAATATACGACCGCAAGCGTTCTATGTTTTGTTATTAATATTATTGATAAGAAATAAGAATTATAAATAACTGTCGCTGAATGTGCAATCGCCAACGTGCATACTGCGGACATACTACATAAATACAAAATAAATATGGTAGGTACTTGACTACTAGCTACTAGATATAAGGACTATAGCGAGGCACGGCCGTGGTGTTGCGGATTAATCAATCCTAATGAATAATGATTAATGAGCTTGGAAGAAAATCCACAAAATATTATATTATGAAGTACTAAATAAGTAGAATAAAATTTAAAACATTGTATAAAAATATAGCATCATTAATATATAAAAAAAAATTATTTTTTCAATTAGTGAAGTGTATATGATGTGCATACACAGCATACGCATACTCTACGCCACTGTATACTGTATAGTGGGTTATTGCTATAACACCGCCACTATATAATTTCATCACGTTAAAGACTGACAATGGCAGCGTAAGGGGATAACCTATACTTAAGCTACGGTCTGTCCCCTTATGCTGCCATTGTATTTTGTGTAATAGGCATATGTGCAATAACCTTGTACATTTAAGCAATGCTATTACCTATACGGCTATACACCATGGAAGAGTTGGTTTGAAAAATGTAATGTATAAACATTAAGTGTTGCAATATGCCAATATTGTGAATATTTTCAGTTATGACTGTAACTATATTAATCAATTATGAGAGAATTCATGGTAGGAGCAACATTAATCAAAATCGGGAATGACCAGCAACTATACTCCGCGCACCGAGAGAACGCTACTCGTTGGCGCATCTAACGACGGTGGCTGCGGCGCGCGTTGACGGCGGCCAGCATTCGACAAGGTTTAGTGGTGGGAATGCGCGAAAACGGACGTATTTTGGTCGCCGCCCAGTAGCGTTCTCTCGGTGCGCGGAGTATAGTAGGGGCAGGATACGCAGATGATGTTATAATAATGGCGGAGAGAGAAGAAGACCTTAAGAGAACTACTAGTAAACTGATAGAAGATGGTGAAAAAATGGGATAAATGGTGAATGAGGGTAATACAAAGTACATGATAGTCACGAGACACAATCGTGTAACAAAACTTTTGGGAGTGAATAATTATAATTTTTAAAGTGTAGCAAACTCGAAATATCTATGGGTAAACATCAATGAAAATAATGACAGCCACAAAGAAATAAGACAATTAATACTGGTAGCAGCAAATAAATGCTACTTTGGACTAGTACCCCTTTTCAAATCAACGATGCTATTACGGAGAACAAAATTAATATTGTACATAGTTCTGGTGAGACCAGTTGCACTATACGCCTGTGGCGCATGGGCAACAGCAAATACAGATGAAAATAGGCTTGCTACAATTGGAAGAAATATCCTTAGAAGGATATTTAAGCCAAAAAGAAACGCTTTAAAAGAATTTAAAATGAGGAACAAACCGAGAAGTAGAAGAATTGTATGGCAAAACAAATATAATTGGAGTCTTTAGGAGTAGATAGATAGAGATAGAGATAGATAGAGGCAAGTGGTTGTTGCGGCAATGGGCTTAAATTACCCGTAAAAGCCAATGAAGAAGAAGAAGAAGATGTGCCTTAGATTGTATTAGTTTTTTTTACTTTTCCAGTCACAGTTGCTACTGCCAATATATCATTCTTTAAGCTGAAAATAATTAAAACTTATTTAAGGAACTCATTGGGACAGAACTGACTATCTCATATTATATAAGTTTTAAACATCGAACAACATCGTACTAAAGAGTTATCTTTAGATAAAATTATTACAGACTTTTCAAATATATAGGCAAGTAGGATGAATTTTTAAAGTAAAGATTGTAAAAATAATACTGTTAATAGTTAGGTATTAAATTACATGCATTTCTTTATTTTGTTTTTATTATTAAGCTACCTGAGTGAGTAGTTGTATATTTCTAATGGTACGATTTGTGATCTTTATGTTTTTAGTTTTTTTTACAGAACACGCTGGTGTAAACAAATTTGAGAAACATTCTATGGAATATCATGGTTATAGTATAATTATGGTATAGTGGTTGAAAGCAATTTATTACAGGAGGGTGGTAATATGAAGTACGGACAATTAGTGCAAAACAATTTCTGCTGCCCTGGGGTCTAAGCAAATTAAGTTACGGCACTATTCACGAAAATAAGTCTCTTGTGAAAGCATAGCAAATTTTTAGTTAAATAATGAAGTTGGAAATACAATAATGTAATTGGAAATTTTAAGTAGGAGTGCATGATGTAATTTTCAAATCATTTTGAATAATATAAACAGAGTTATATCCAATTTAATTAGAAATTATTGTAGGGTATTTTACAAATTTTATTAGATAATATTAGATAAGAGAACAAAAGGCAATACGGAATACTACTTCCCCGTGGCCCACATTACAATGCACAATCCGCCACCTATAATGGCAACCAATAAACAAAATAAACAAAATAATAATAATATATAATAATATTTCTACTATTACTATTATAATCTGCTAAAAAAAAAAAAGAAAAAAAAGATCATTGTAAAACCAATATGTTCCCGAAATAATAAGCTATCAACAAAGTATGTGTGATAAACCAACAAAAACTCCTCCATACTTCGTGTAAAAAACGCCAAGTATAAAAAAACGGCTCTACAACTTGTGATATCATTTTATAGGTAGATAAGTCTTTGAACTATAGATCAGGGACCAGAACCGGAACCTAAAATAACCGGTTCTTGAAATGGTTAACCTTAAAAGTGTAGGAACCGTAACTAGAACCAGAACCGGAACCTTTATTTCCAAAAATGAAAAACCGTAACTAATACCGTAATTATAAAAAGATTATTTAGGTTAGGGTAGACTAGTTATTTGGACTAGTCTACTTCAATTAAATTAAAAATATTTATTTTATCAAATCATAATATTTCACAATACTACAAATATGAAATATTACATAATATTTTACAAACTATCTTATTATATGATGGAATAAAATAGCTTAACATAACCCAAAGAAATATTTACAATATTATCTTATATTCCTATAGATTTCGTATTGGCTGATATTTACAGTGGAAACTCGATTATCCCGGGTAATGGTGGGGAGTCACACGGATAAATGAAAACAAAGGTTAATCGAGACTTTTTATAATAATACAATTCATCATCTTCCCGTTTTTAACATAACTTTCTTTTTTGGTTTATTTAGAAGATTATTTGAAAATAAATGATATTTATAGTTCAAAGACTTTGCTACCTATAAAATGATTTCACAACTTTTAGAGCCGTCTTTTTGGATACTTAGAGGTTTTTTTCATACGGAGTATTGCGTTGGGGTTTTGTCCGGAACATAATACACAGAAATACAAAATTACATTATAAGTTAACTTTTTTTTTTGCAAAAATTAATTAAACCTACAGTATTACTATACCCAATGTCTAACAGTAAAATTAATTACTTTTATAGCATTAATATCATACAATTTACTTAGTTATACATATAGGCTAACAGACGGCCTTTGCTCAAAATCAATTTGAGTAAAACACGACTTCATACAATGAAATTCAAATTGAACACATATATTACAATGACTGACATAACACCTAATGTAGGTACAGAATAGTGGTACCTATTTTCCCATATCTTTTTTTCTCAAATAATAAAAAAAATATTATGATTTTTACTTTTGACCCCCAAAGTACCAACTAGGTAGCTCCAATTTGATAGTGAGGCCACCTTTTAAGTTGAAAATAATATCATTTTAACATCAGATAGAAAGAAAATAAAAAAAAAAATTGCTATAAAATCAATACTTTCAACTCTCCACTTAAAATCTAAATTATAAAATGAAATTTATTAGGTTAAAAAAAAGTAAGATTATTTTTTTTTTCAAAGTGTCTACCTTCAACATTTAGTGTTTAAAAAATGTAAGATTAATTGGTTCAACAAATTGATGATTTTATGGTATTAATGTTTAGATATTTTATTACCCAATGCAGAACCAGCACAAAATTTATCAACAGTAATAAAATTTTCAAATCCGTTTGTATACATATCCCGACAAGAACTTCGGTCGATATATGATAATGATTCTTCTAATAAAACCGGACTTGGAATGTTTTCTTCTGTTATTCCCCAACCAACGATCTGTAAAAGTATAAAACAGTGATATTATATATAGTAATAACTTATAATATTAATCACTTTTTAGGTGAGGACTGGAATCTGTATAATTTATTAATTAACTCTGAATGATTGAATATTTTTAATTTTGGAATTCGATTAATTATGAAATAAGAATTACGTTTAGTGGTCTTACAAATTTGTATTTTGAGATTTAGTTTTAGATTCTAAGCAAAGCGATAAATGTATTGATTTTAGAATTATATGTTGTCAAGTTTGGTTATCATCACGTTTTAGGGCTGTGAGAATGTTTGGATTTTCTACTTCTGCATATTTTCTGGTAGAAAAAAATAGTCTAATTGGTACTTTGAGGGACCAAAAGTAAAAAACTCCCAGTACTCTTTTCAAAACTGTCGGCAAAAACAAACAATAAGTTATGGAAAAATGAAAATTATACTCAAAACCTGATTTTTTTTTTGGTTTAACTCTCAAAAACCCATAATACCTACATAAAATGTTCAATTAATGTTTTTATTTTGGATTTTTCAATCATGTTAACCAAAAAGTAAAATACATGGTTTATGTACTGTAATATGACTATATTTATGTAAACTATAGCAGAGAAACTCGCGGTATTTGTTCTTTGCATACAAATGGACGATAGTGATAGATAAGATATACCTGTAATTAAATTACAATTGAACTATTTAAATAATACTAAAAACCGACCTTTCCTCGATCTCCATTGGCTATATTGTATTTACCATTCCAATCGATACAAACAGGTGCAACACCATTACTAAAGGAAACTCTGTCTTTTAACACAATAATAGCTATATCTGCAGCATGATACCCAGAAGGTCCATAATAATCATCATTTAGGTGAATCATTTCCACCTGTACAATTGTTTTAATTTATATTTATAGTATTTTGAAATATTAAATAACTTACATTAATTATTTTAGTAAAATCATTGTCAATAACTTTAAAATCTCTAGTATATTTTCCAACAGCAATTTTGTATAGACCGTCTTTTATTGATATGTTTTTAGATAAAGTACCTTTTTTCCAAAAACTATGAGCCACTAAAAACGTTTTTAATTAATTAGTTCTTTCTTAAATACGTTTTACAACAAATTTACCAGAAACGACTAAATTTGGAGATATTATTGATCCTCCACAAACTAATTCATGATTGCGATTTCGTTCTATTAATTGATATATACCAACATTCCAAGGTGCTGTTCCAATATTTGCTTCATAACCATTGTTAATCAGTATTTGGTTTTTGATATATACTCTACCGCAGTCTAAAATAATATTTGAATATACTTTTACAAGATAATAATAAATAATAATAATAATAATAATAATAATAATACCAATAGAATAGACACCTATTAAAATGTTGACGGTTTAAAAATGTACATCAAACGTGAAAAGATTATGCCTAATCATACCATTATTAATTGTTCTACCTTAATTTATAATACCAACAGAATGATTTGGATACAGACAAATTAGATAAATTACAAATACATAGGTACAGAATGATAATTGTATGCAAAAATTGATAAATTATGCATATATTCAAAGGTTAATTTATTGGAATATTAAAATACTCTCTAGGAACATATTTTATGTAAATATTTAAAGTAGAGATTAGGGCATATGCGAAATAAAATATTGGAAATAACCTACTATTGATTTATTAAGATAAATAACTATCAAAAATAATAATAATTTAATACATTAATACATATTGTATATTACATATTAGTTTATATTTTAATAAGCCCAATTTCAAGGAGAATTATCCTTTGTATACCACGCAATTTAAATATCTCAGAATCTAGGTAGGTACTCATTAGAACTTTTATTTAGATATATCAACATTTTCAAGAAAATCATCCACTAAGAGCATGTTATAATTTGTGAAACAGATTGTACTGTATGACAGTTTATATTGCTACAGGAAACTCATTAAGTAGTACATAAAATATCAGAAATGTGAAAATATGGTACTCAAGTGAAATAAGTTAGGTAATACAATGGTACACAAGGTAGGTACATAAAACAATTTTAAAACCAGAAATTGAATAATTGTACTATTAAAAGGAAAAATGGTGGTGAGTATGCTCAAAATATTATTCTGTATATAAATTATGAAATTATGTGAATATGGTAAGAAATAAAATTACATGGATTGCATCTATATAGTTGTTTATTCCACGTCCCATTGGACTGACAAAGTAATTCAAGCGGATTCTCATCTTGTCCATTTGGTGCAGTATATGTTGGTTTACATGATATTGTTGCTGTTGTATTGGGTATCAATGAATTTGAACAATTAGCATACTCTCCATTATGACTACATTTAATATCCAAACTATCTGATTTTAGAGGTGGGCACATTTCTATAAATGTAAATAAATTATAATCAAACATAACTATTACTATACTTTGGACTTTTTATGTAGGTATCAATAAATAATTAATTATTACAGCATTCGAATTACTATACAAAAACTTACCTAAACACAATATATCTTTGAATGAAAACCATTTTCCTTTTTCAAGACAAACCCTTACACTAATAGGATAAGCCTTGTGATATCCAACTTCACAGTTCTCAATAACAGTACGATGATGACTAATTAAAGTCCCGTGCGATAAAATATCATTAGAACCTTCATAAGAATATACAACTCCTTTGACAGTTGGTAAAACGCATACATTCACTTTACCCTGACCAACCTTAAATGTTAAAAATATATATTCTGTATATTATATCTAATTTCTCAAACAGAAGTTGTTATTACAAAAAAACAAAGTAAATATTACAAAAAACCAAAATTAAAATTTACGCTTTTAAATAATTATATTTACGTACATGTACTTCGAAAAATCCACGAATCCAATGAATATGGTATTTAATGTCTGTAAAAACTGTGATTGAATTATTTGGATCACTGACGCTAACTAAGCCGGTTAAATAATAAGAATTAGAGTGTAAAAATGTTAAGCCAGCTCCGCTACCACTTCTACCTACTCCTTGTCCTGAAACTATATATATTTTATACATAAGACACAAATTAAACATATTCCTTTTATTATGTAGTGGCCGCATGATTGGATATCAAGTGGGGAGTGTAAAATTTTTCATTTATTTAAATGTTAATTTTAAATTCTATATAAAAATAATATTATTTATTATAATATTAATTTATTTTATTTTATTAAACGAATTTCTCCACAGTACGAGTTTTCTTTTTTCTTTGGTTACCATTGAGAATTTGTAATATGGAAATTTCATTGTATTTAATTTAAACTCAATTTGGAAACTATTGGATTTTACTGTAAAATTCCAGTTTTTTTTTTTTTAAATTTTTGTTTCTGATCGAATCAATATAAATATTGATTTAAAATGATGCGTGTTTTTAATTTTATTTCTATTTTTTGTTGAATGTAAATGTAAATCTACTTGATATCACCGGGAGGTATCCATTTCATTTTCCCTGTTGATTTCAAAAGCGCCAGCAATGAAAAAAAATTTTTTACGAATCCTTAACTCAAAATAATTTGATAATTGTCTTGATTTTTCCATACCTATTTTGTCAATTTTTGAACTTTATATGCTTATAAAAAAAACCGTGACTAATAATTTTTAATATTTTTCATCTGCCTTTGAAACAATATACTAGTAGGCAGTAGCCCTCTATTATGATTGTATACTAAAATCCCATCATCCACTCGGTATACAGTCATGTACTATAGATAGATTTTAACATTATAATATAATACCAATATGACATCACTTATGTTACATATAGGGCACAATATGAATAAATATTTCAGTAGGTACCCAGTTTAGAACCAGCACAAAACTTATCAGCAGTCACAAATGTTTCAAATCTATTTCTATACATTTTTTGACAAGTTTCATGGTCAATGTAGGTTAAAGATATTTCAAATAAATCAGGATTTGATATATTTTTTCCCATGTTTCCCCAACTAACCATCTGTAAAAATATAAAATAATTATATAGTTAAAAATTGGAGTATATTCATAATATTGATAATTTATTATTTTTGTGTAGGTAATGCATTCAGTTAGTTTAATAAAGCCCTAGTAAATCCTCATCACTCAAAAATTAATCAAAATAAGCAAAAAATTGAATTGTATGTGTTTAATAAGAATACAAACTATACACTACAACAAATTTACCTTTCCTTCATCTCCATTGACTATATTGTATTCACCATTCCAATCAACACAAACCGGTGAAACACCATTACTAAAAGAAACTCTGTCTTGCAACACAATAATAGCTATATCTTCAGCATGAAACCTAGTTGGTCCATTATAACCTCGTTTCAGGTGGATCATAGACACCTGCAAAGTAATTGTTTTAATTTATATTATATATACCATAACAAATAATTTGTGGACTTTTGTCTTATAATAACATACTTACATTAATTATTTGAGTAAAGTCATTTCCAATAACCGTAAAATTTCTCTCATATTTTCCAACAGAAATTTTGTATAAACCATCGTTTATTGATATTTTCTTAGATAACATACCTTCTTGCCAAAAACAATGAGCCACTAAAATATATTAATTTAATTTTTATTCTTGCTTAAATTCGTTGTACCAAGATATTACCAGAAACGACTAAATTTGGAGAGATTATTGATCCTCCACAAATCAATTCGTAATTGGAATTTTCTTTATTTAATCGATATATTCCAACATTCCAAGGTGCTGTTCCAATATTTGCTATGTATTTTTTGAGTGTAACTTGGTTTTTAATATTAACTCTACCGCAATCTAAAGTTATATTAGATTTAATATTAAAAGTTCCATATTTATTTTATTTTTATTATTTTTATTTTTATTTTTATAGAGAGGTTCTCGATACCTAGTCGCATCATTCGGTGGATAGCGTGGTCACGACCACCATTTGTGTTATTTTGATGAACATAGTAAGGAAAAGATTACCTAGAGGATCTACTAGGAATTCTAAAATTCACCTCTGCAAGAAAATCAAATACTTTAATGGAACCGTTTACAAGTTTATTGAGAAGGATAAGGTTGGCTAAAACTATTATGTCGGAAAGTCTACTAAATTATAAGTGGTGTAAAACGTGGAAATATTGTCGTGTTTAAACAAAACAAAAGATTAAGAAACTTTAGCTGAACTTGATCTAGTTGAAAAGTGTCATAGAATGTTTAAGGATCACGAAGAGTTGAGTCATATTCAACTATCGGTCTCATAAGAGTACACAATAAAGGGTTTTTTGAGAATAAGATAGTTTGAAATTCAAAGAGGTGATGAAACCTAGTGTTTTTAGAAACTTACAGGTAATGTGCAAAAATAGTAATTTAAACTATAAGCTAGGAGGAAACCCAAATATTTCTTAATGGATACTCTTGTTAGAGAATAGTTTCTTAATGAGTGATCAAAAGGGATGGTAGAATAGTGTCTCGTAAAATACAATAAAAGGCATTTTTCATGTTTATTGATAGTAGAGAATTATTCAACCATAAAGATAAAGTGCTGAGTTTGATTTGAAGTACGAAAGAGGTAATCCTTGTGGAAGTTTGTTGGAAAATATTTAAACCCAGCACGCAGTTGAGAGAATGCTAAATAATCCTGCTGATTGTGTGATGCCTTGAAAGCAGCATGTGCTCCGTTTTTAGTGAACACCTAAGTTTTTAGCTACCTCGTGAACCAGGGAGGAAACTTAGGAGGAGTAAAAAGAATTTCAGGAGCAACATTAAGAGGACGCTACCCATACATTTGTTGTCTTCGTCTTACACACGCACGACATAGCAAATTGTCGTTCACTAGTTTCAATAGTATGCAGTTAGTTTTGATACTAGGGTAAATTGACCTATTATAACATATT
Source organism: Macrosiphum euphorbiae (assembly GCA_949089665.1). Lineage (NCBI taxonomy): Eukaryota > Metazoa > Arthropoda > Insecta > Hemiptera > Aphididae > Macrosiphum > Macrosiphum euphorbiae. The sequence goes on along the minus strand of CARXXK010000001.1, from coordinate 113,668,042 downwards.
TAGATAATAACATTATCTGTGCTTAAGCGTTTATTCGATATTTTAATTTTCAAGCGAGATATGAGCATTTTAAATTTTTTATATTTCACGTACACATATCTTACTTGAAAATGAAAATATTTAAAAATCGCCAACGCTTAAGCACAGATAATATTCTTACCTAATAGTATGGTAATAGGTAAATTCACTCTAATATTAAAACTAACAACACACTATTCAAACTAGCGAATGGAAATTTGGTATATCGTGCGTGTATAAGACGGATACAACAAATACATGGGTAGCGTCCTCTTAAGAAGGAATACTGCAAGCCACAAGGTGACAAATAGGCAGCAAGTGGCTGAATTAACATTTAGGTTCTGTAACATTAGGGATAATTGAAGGAATTTAGGAAAGAAATTTTTTTGGAATAGTCAGCCCTACGAGCTTTAATTTAGATTAATATGAAAAACTCAGCCACCTTTAGTTATTATACAAACATATAAATTATAGTAAATGTCATATAGCAATTATTTTGTACTCATTGGCATATTTGGTGCATATCCGTATAGAGCACACAACTCTTTGTTCTCGTCTGAACCATCTGAACAATCCTTATGACCATCACAAACCCACGACGATTTGATACACAGTCCATTTGAACAATAAAACTTATCTTCGTCGTTTCTATAATTTTATTAAATTATGCAGTAAATGATTATTTAATATGAAAACTAATCAAAAAAAAAAAAAAGGTCCAATCAAAATATTCAACAGTACAGTAGATAATTATGCCAAATCCAACTGTTACTATACTTATGTGCCGTCAGCGAAAAGTTATATAGTTAAAAATGACAAAAATCGCTTGAAAAACGATTGTCTGACACATTTTTATTTTAAGGCGGCTCTTAGTGGCTATTATTTAAGGGGAACAATTTAGGCAATTTCTAATCTTGTCGTCGCCGCCCGTAATCTATGTGTTAGTCGTAAATGATTATTAGTGTGAAATTCGAAGAAATTCGAACTCGATAACAATAGATTTTATATCGCCCGGCTGCGGGCACACGGTTCAATAGCACACGTACGCGCATGCACAAGTCAACGTAATCACTCTCGAAAAATATTTTTGTACACTCACAATAGTGAAAAATGCTAATAAGCTGGCGAAAAATACACATACTTCTAGTAGTCCAATTTCAATTTTGAAAAATTATTTGAATTCGTCAGCCTCTTTTCTATGATTTGTAGGAAACCGATTTTGGATATTTTAGATAATTTACGTATATTACGGTTCCAAATGACTGCTTGATTTCTCAAATTTAACTTGCACTTTTAAGTGCTAACTAGACAAAAAAATGAAAAAGTTTTTCCTACAGATCATAGAAAAGAGGCTAACGAATCCAAATAAGTATTCAAAATTAAAATTTGACTACTAGAAGTATGTGTATTTTTCGCCAGCTTATTGGTCTAAATGCATGAAAAATCATCCAATCGTTTAGAGCCGCCTTAACTAAATTAGAGACTGTGAATGTCAGTGAACAAAATATTTTAATAATAAGTTAAGGTATTCGTAAGTTTTAAATTAATATATAATTTAAGACGATAATATAAAATAGATTCAAGATAATAATAACAAATTAGATTTCCAAGCATATCAATAAATTGTATATGACAAGTCGGAATCCGATCTGATATGTGTAGTTAAAATAAAAAAATTGAAAAAAATGAGAGTATAGATAAAGTTGATTTGTAAATAAAAAAGAGGTTTTGATCTTCCTGATCATAATATTGTGTAGTTAGTACTAGCTTCGTAGTAAAATTACATTATATTAAATTTAGATCATAATATATTGATAGATGGTGCCTATTAATTGGGCCACATTTTATCTACCCACATTATATATAATATATATGCTTACATTTTATTACCCGGGTATTAGACGAGGTATGAAAAATATATTTTTATTTATATTTAAAGGGTTACCTGGAGATTTTATTACATAATATATATATCACAAATATATAAATACACAAATATAACCACTATCAATTACAGACTAAATATATAATGTTGTTTTAAATAATGAGATACACATTTTAGATTTCACAAATGTAAATCTACAGATATTTTTCTTTTTTTCTTTTTTTAATTTCATTCGAATATATTTTTTTCATATTCAAATAACTTTCCTCACGTTTGTTGTTCCAACGCTTCTAATAATTGTACCTAATATAAACTTCGGCTTATCGGATACCTGATTCAATAATAAAATTAAAAATAAAGTAGTTTTTCAATCACCTGGTATAATTTTATAAATGTAAAATTTTAGTAGCACAATATTACTAAATACCAAAAAAGGCTTATTGTAGCCCAATTCCCAAGTGCCCTAATAAAGATCGTATATTGACTGATAGTGCTCATTAAACTTTTAGGGCTCTATGCGCCAAGGCCCCAATCAACACTAATTTTGCCACTTATAATCACATAATATTTATTAATCATACTACAGTTACCAACATTGAGCAAGAATCATCATCTTTTCTGTCACACAAAATGCCTGATCCTGAAATAAGGAATTATTATGCATTAAATATGTATACTATGTTTTGTGAATGAAAAATATTATTTATTGTCTTAATCAGCATTTTCAGTTTAAATTCAATAGCATAATACAATCTTATGTATATTATTCATTCATATATATACAGTTTCATAAATTAAGTTAATAATAATTAAGTACCTAGTGAGTTGTGGCTGAGGCCTGAGAGGAACAAAAGTTATGACCACCCAATAAAATGTAAAAAGAAAACCACTCATTCGCTCACAATCATCTAGGTTCTTCCAATTTTTGCCACAATTCAACCGATATCTTATATTCTTATAATCTTATGTATATTCCATCATAAGAACAAATTCAGTTATAACGACTCTGTTTGTAGTTATCGCCGAATATTAATAGGAGTGGCTGTTTTATTTCAGAATTTTTATTTTGTCAGATGATATACATCATCGAATGGTGTTTGAACTTATTAACTATAAATAGGTGTTAATTTGTAATTTGACAATTATTTCCCAGTACTTATAGATAGGTACAATTTTATTATATTTCTTAACACGTTCAACGCAGCCTGTAATTTCAGGAACAACGGAAATAACAAAAACTAAAACCACCTATACCTTAAATTTTAAAAATTAGAGTTCATTTTCAATGGCCTATCTAAGTTTTAGAGTTTATTAAAAAAAAAAAAAAAACGATTTAATTATAGCGTATATAAACGTATACGTTTCGTCACCTACCCGTTTTAATAAATGCTGTTGACGCTTATAAAATAGATAGATCATAGTACATAGATCATAGTAACGTTTCTCACCAAACAACCAGTCTATCCTGTTGCTTTTCAAACATATATATAAGAAAAGACCCAACATGACGCCCCTCACACATATTTAGGATGTCACTGAATCTTATGAGTATTTGATATATATAATTTTTGGTTTTAGATAAACACTCAGTTGTGTTCAATCAAAATATGTATACCATAGATATCCCTAATTTAATATACTAACTAAAAACAGAAAATGTCATCATTGGGGGTAGCTTTTTTCTTTACATAATATGTTATAAATTATATTATACTAAATGTCTAAATACTTTGATGTGCCTACATTTTTTTCAAATATCAGATTACAGTTAGTAGGTACTGATTAGTAATCATTCCAATATCATACGAGATGATTGTATGTAATACTTTTTAAAACAAAAACGCTGTAGTTATAATGAAATTATATAAAACAATAAAACATTATCTTTGGAGTTTAATTGTTACACCGTTACAAAATGTTTTCTTTGAATATGCACACTTCCACACACACACACACACACACACACACACACTTATTATAATATACTATTATAAATTAAAAATCAAAAATTAAATCCAACAAAAATAAAAAATAGTATTTCTATATATAACAAGTTATATCCGTATAATTATATGAGAGATTATTTTTTACTATAAATATTGTAACGAAGCTCTTCAATATAGATGTATTGTACCCTGAAAATGTAGGTAGAGGTAAAACTGTAATTTTCACGTAAAATCACTTTTCGACGAGATTGATTTTGGTGTTTGCTCTTAAATATTACAGTAGACACATGCAATTTTCACAGAAGGTTAATTGAAAATGAAAAAAATTAAAACTTGAAAGTAAATCTTCGATAGTTTTTTATGAGGCTGTTAAGTTCGAATTTTGACAACATTTTGACAACATTTTCAAATTATTTAGAGTTGTAAATTCAAAAAAATAATAAAAATAATATTGATATATGATATGATATTATAATTTATTTATATTACGTACCTAAAGATAAACATGAATATATTAACCAGGAATACGTCACCTTCATGGCCAATGATGAGCGGAGTTTAAATCGAATATATTTAAAAATGTAAATTGTACCTATATGTTCACACAAACGTAATATCAAATGAACTTCACTATACACTAAATAATATTTTACACAAATTAACAAATTTAGATAATATAGTAAAATATATTATTTTTATATACTAATAATTAATACAAGACAACATCTGTAAATAATTAATTAATTTTTAACATTATAAGATAACAATAAGTAAGAGATGATTACACCAATAGGACTTTATAACGTAAGTCACATAATGTCGGGTATTCTATACTACTAACTCCCAGTGTATGTCGTCGGTGTTGATGTAATGTACCTACCTTCTACTAGCAGATAAAAACACACGATGGACTGAAGGACAAACTACGTAGATAGGTGGTAATGCAAAAACTAGTAAATTATAAACTTGTTTTAAAATTAATTATATTATGCTGATCCTACTACTATACGTCAAATACAACTTCGGTTACTCGACGTACCTATACTAAATACGACTGCGACTGGTATTCAGATTATGGTGGTACATAATACAATATAAACATAAGCACATTATAAAATTTTGTTTTTGTTTAAATTCAACTGTATAGCAATAATGTTGTATTGTTTTTTATGATAATATGATAAGTATATTATACTACGATCTATAGAACATTGAATTATTCGACAGTCAGTTAGTAGGTATCCAGAAACGGCAAACAATTCAAATTTAAGTTAGTGTAATGTAAAATGAAAAAAATTAAATTATACAAAATTATTTGCTTTAAATTTAAATTTAACAAGTTTTTAAATAATAATATTCAGGGATGGGCATGCACAAATCGAATGTGTAAATTGTATTTTTAATTAAATGAAAATATTGAAATTTTTTTAGTGTTTTAATTTACACCCATGAAATAGATGAAGTAAATATTTTAATTCAACAAAAAGTAAGCAATAAATTAAAACGTATAGCTCTGGATTATCCGTAAATGTAAAATTTTACACCGAGAATTACGTGAAGAAGATATTAATATCTTGACTACTAAACATGAGCATAAGAAAAAATATTCACTATGCACGTTTATATATGATTCCAAAATTGCCTATAAATTTAGATGAACTTCATTTGGCTTTAACAAATTTAGGTGAGATTAAAACAAATTGAGATGAAATATTTTTACTTATAAGTTATAAATAATTCTATATATAATTTTATCAATTATTCATTATTCAAAGAGCTAAAATGCAAATTATACACCTCTAATATTTTTTTATTAACATCTATAACTACAGAAATATATAAAAATTAAAAATGTATTCTCCGATTTATTAGATAAAACGATTGAATTAAATTTGACTTTTACACCACGTAAGGCTGTCGTTTTCACTTTTTTTTTTTTTCCGTTTGAACCGACAGCAAAGGAGGATCTGTGTGAACACTACTAAACACGTAAGGCTGTCGTTTTCACTTAGGTCGGGCAATGTGGAGAAAAATTCAATCAATAGGGCTAAGTAAAAATGTTAAGAAGAAAGCAGTTTAATATTTTCTTCGAACTTGTAGTCTTTTATTATTCATATTAATTATGTCGTGTCACTCTGTACGACAGCTGTTCCCTGAGACATCCCGCGAGAAGTGCCTCGCTCGGCCCGTGGCCTCCGGTCAAGCTCCAGAGACGAGAATCTTTGTCTTTTCCGTACGCTCGAGTCGAGCAGACTGTTGTGCGTAGTGTCGTGCCGTTTGTTTCCGTTGCGACCACCTCGTGGCACTTCATTTTTTCGCACAATTATTGTTTAAGTGCCTTAATTACGGTGTGTCAGTCGACCTCTGATTCTTATTATTATCGTTGTCGACGTCGCACCGACCATCGTCGAGTTGCTACCATTTGCGTCGACCATTATTGAGTTTTACGTGTTCGCCGTAGATATCGGGGCCTGTATCAAGTCGTTAGCTCATTTCGTCCGTTTTATCAACGGTTTCCAACGTGCCCGGTGTTTCCGAATTGCGGACAAAGTGACAAAAACCATGTGAGTTGCGGACGAAATCTAAAAAGGTAACATACGAATTGCGGACACAAATATAAGATACTAATTGCGGATAATGTTACAATATTCACGTGGTGAAATCAGTAGAATTTATATATCATATATACAGGCTGTTTTAAAAACTATGACGATAATTAATAATGACGATAATCTATAAATATTTTATAAACAATTTTTTCCACAAAATTAAAACAATCTATAATTCAACAACATTTCAAAAATAACGATTGCTCTTTTGCAAGACACAAATATTTTTAACCCCACCTAACAATTTTTTTTTTAGCTATTGTCATAAGTTCTGAAAAAGTGGTGAAGGGAAATATTTGTGTCCACAACTAACGTAGTTTTTATTAAAAAAAGCTCTGTACGCAATTAGTATTATGACAACGAAGCTCGTGTCCGCAATTGTTATATTATAATTCCTAACCTGAATAATTCGTCCGCAACTAGTATGTGTCCAACGTGCCACAGGGCGTGACAGACGTAAAAGGTGCGTATTTCGGCGCCCACCAGCCGAGTTGGTTTTGTACTTGGTGTCCCTTACGAGGGGGCCTTCACCTACTTATCACGTAATCCAATCCACCGTCACCGTTCAGAGCAGCCGTCACCATTCGCCTTCGCCTTCGACGTCGTCGCAACAGCTGCAATCATGGACGCCGCCGATACCTCGTCTATTGGTGATCAAAATTGGTCTTGGTCTTGGGGTGTCGCAAGGCTCTTGCTGCAAGACTAAGACCAAGACCAAGACCAGGACCTAGATTAGGCTTGTAAGAACAAGACCAAACCAATACCGAAGCTACAAGACCAAGACCAAAACAAGCTTGTTTGATAGCTAGCCCATCACTGCATTTTTTTTCCCCGAAAACACATTAGTTTATCTAGATTTCATTAAATAATAAATTATAATGAAAATAATAAGAAATTATTTGTAGGTACCTATTGTTATTAAATTTGATCAGTATTCGAAGAAATGGCGAATTATTGAAAAAAGATTAGAAATAATTAGAATTAATATAACAAAATAACATGTTTCATACTAATTATCAATTACTGAAAAATGATTTTGCTTTCCCAAAATCGACATGATGGTCTATTGTCAATAAGAAACTTAAACATTTATTACTTGATACATTGATTACATTAACTGGACACTGGTGAATGAAAGAAGAATAATAGTTTAATTATACATAATAAATATTATCATAATAACAAATATAATTATTAAGCAATTTAATATTTGGAACAAACCAAACCGTTTTTTTTTAATATTATTATTTGTTAAAGTGAACATTAACTCCGCAGTGATCTCCAATTTGTGTACCTATCTATTAAAAACATTTAAATAATCTAATTTGTAACAATTAAAATAAATGACCAATGACTGTTATTTGTATGTTTAATCCCAACGTTTATTAAACTTTTGATAAATGTTTTGTTGTATCAATCTAAAATGATATTATTTATTTCCCAATACCTACAATTTGTTTTAGGTACCTACGTATTATTTAGGTACCTATGTATTTATTGTATTTATATCCCACGGCGCAATAGATAGACTAATTACACCAGTGGTTTGGATTATTTGATCAGTATCTCATTGTATGTATTAGCATTGCAAAATAAAATAATAATATGATTAGAAAAGAGTTGCATAAAGATGTTTTTGATCCTGCATGGAGTCACCAGTAAAAAATTAAGATCCCAGGGATTTACTTCTACTTAAGTTCAGTCGTACGTAAACTGCACAGCATTTCTTAACACTATTATTTGATTGTTTTGAATATTTTGATCATATATTATAAAGTACGAGTCTAAAATTATATCAAATAATTACAACTATTTTATTTACCATGTAATAAAATACCTTTGAAATCTCTGTGGTAAATTTTCATGAAATATTACATTTAATCATCAACGTTTGGATCCACAGCGTATAGGTCTGTACAATTTGAATACTTTTAATTTGCCATACGAACCCTAAACTGTATACTATGGCGCGCCCATTGGAAAAAAACTGTCCCATCCTAGTAGGCTGCCATTTTGATTCTTCTCGTAGAATAAATAATAAAAATTATCTGCTAAATATGCGATACACCGGTATATTTTATTTATTTATTTATTTTTTATTTTTATTTATTCTTCAAGAAGATAATGGACCTTACTGAACATGTTCGTACTCCGTTATTTCGTAGAACACAAGATAATAAAATAATTCTATCAATGACAAATCATAGATAAGAACACTAACAGAATAAAAATGGCGGCCCTTGATATAGTTACACTTTTCAAGACATGAATTATATACAATGAGCCTTCCATGTATAGAGTACAGTGGATACGAATGATATAAAATCATTGTATTCGAAAATAGATTCTGAGCGAACAGTGAACACGAAGTACGAACCGTCTATATGAGAGTTTATTAATTTATGACATAGTTGTCATAGTTTCAATTAAAGAAATGTATTTTCCTATTAATAATACAATAAGTTGAATCAGCAACAATTTAAAAAAAAAATTTTCTTATGCTTATTATAATAGCTCAAAAATTTCAAAACATTTTGAAAATTATAAAATGTGTACTGAAAATATTAATACAAACACTCAATAAAAATTGCATGTATCTACAGTATTGAGTTATCAAAAAAATGTATTTAATTAAACACTGTTTTTGCTTACAAAATCACACTTTCCTTAAACTATTAAGAATTTTCAATTTTGATCGCTTAAAAGTATTAACTAGATTCGCTTGTCCACATATTATAAGATATTGAACTCGAAAAACAAAGTAGGTATTATATCTATTAGAAAAACTGTTAAAAAAAATACCATAAAATAATAAAACAGATTTTTTATGTGGTCTGTTTCAACATTTATTGTTAACCTATAATATTAAAAAATATATATGCTTCCTCAAATATTAAGTTTTGAAGCAGAAGTTGTCATCAAAAAATCTAAGTCTAAATTAAACAGTACAATTTATAAAAATAATATTAATAGGCTAGTAGTTAAATCAAATACTATGGACAATAAATACCGTGCCTAGTAGTAATTATAAAACATTTAATGTACAATGCAAAATTGGTATATTCTAAAAGCTGTTTAAATTTAATATTTGTCAAATAAATATATTACAATGCTTGGGTACCACTATGTATTGAGAAATACTTACCCATTATTTAAATTTAAATGGACAGTTGTAAGAACTGTTAAAAATTGTTACATAAAATCTACTTATACAAATATTAATTTCAATTATAATTAGTATAAATTATTTTTATGTCATTACCAAAATCCTACTGTTCTTATATATTATATTTGTTAAACAATATACGAATCCATTGAATGTGATGTTTTATTTCTGTAAAAACAGCGATTGAATTATTTGTATTTGGATCCTTAATACTCACTATTCCGGTTAAATAATAAGAATTAGAGTGTAAAAAGCATAAGCCTGCGCCGCTATCTTCTATCCCGACTCCTTGTCCTGAAACTAAATATGTTTTCAACATTAGACACAAATGTATAGTAATTAATAATCTTACGTCTGTTATTGGGTACGTACTGGTTCAATACAGATTTTTTTGGGTATTAATAACGGAGGAATATTACAACATAATAGGTATTTGTGATAATATATTACTGATAACATAGCGCGTTATAGTAAGATGAAAAAAGGTACTTATCTGGACCAAAGTAATCAGAGTGTAGGGCGGGGGATCCTTAGGATCTACCACTTCAACATAGAAGAGTGCAATAGTGAATAGTAATGGAAGAATCTGCAGAGTGCAGACATGTAGCTATTAATGTAATCGCTATTGAAGAAAGAGACGAAATCTTCAGTTAGTCACTCAATCAATGGACCAAAAACGATTATCTTATACCATTGTGCCTCACAATAAGTTAACAGTCCCGGAAAAAGTGTGTATAAAATAAAATTGTGTGTAAAATGTTGTATATTATGAATCATCAACTTGGAGTCGAAGACAAGCGGTTATATAGTTTTAACTCTATAGTTTCAAATCAACATACGCTTGCAGTGTATACAATAGTTTGTTAAGTAGATTTGTAAAAATATATTTTGTATTCTTAATTCTTATACAAATTGTAAAATTCGATTAATTAATTTAATATAAAATTAATTTAACTTTCATATTTAATAGTTACCTAATGCAGTACCAGCACAAAACTTATCAACAGTCACAAATAATTCAAATCCGTTTTTATACATATCTCTACAAGTGCTATGATCAATGTATGGTAAAGATGCTTCTAATAATACAGGACTTGAAATGCCTTTTACAGTTTTCACCCAACCGACGATCTGTAAAAGTATAAAACAGTTTTATAACGTAAAATTATAACTATCGTAGGTATAATATTTATAATTTTTTTATGTGCGTGTTATTAATGAGTATAATTAGTTTAATAAAGTCTGTCTGATCAATATTTTTACATTTTGATATTGACAATAATGTTAAATGGTTTTATAATTTTAATTTAAAAATTTTTTGTTTTTGCTATCGTGATATTTATTGCTATCTAGTGATAATCACAATAATAAACTCTAATTAAATGACAATTTTAATATTTAAATAATACTTCACACTAACCTTTCCTTGATCTCCATTGACTATATTGTATTCACCATTCCAATCAACACAAACCGGTGAAACACCATTACTAAAAGAAACTCTGCTTTTTAACACAATAATAGCTATATCTTGATCATGAAATCCAAAAGGTCTATCATAATCTTTATTCAGGTGAATAATTACAACCTGCACAATTGTTTAAATTTATATTATAAAAATCATACTTTATTATAGTTAGTAATATCTTACATTTAATATTTGAGTAAAATCATTGTCAATAACAGGAAAATTTCTATCATATTTTCCAACAGAAATGTTGTATAAACCATCGTTTATTGATATTCTGTTAGATGACATACCTTTTTTCCAAAAACAATGAGCCGCTGAAAATCATATTAATTTAATATTCATTCTTACTTAAATTTGTTGTACAAAGATACTAGGTACCAGAAACCACTAAATTCGGAGCAATAATTGACCCTCCACAAATCAAGTCATAATTGGAATTGTTTAATTGATATAGTAGGGCCGCGCGCCGACTGTAAATTTTGCGGGGAACGCGAATAAGATCCAAACGGAGAGGTCGATACGCCCTAAAACGCCTAAAATTCGAATTTTCGAAAAAACGGCAAAAAACGCGCGCGACGGCGGCGCTCGTATCGCACGCGACGTCCGCCGCCGCGGGCCCGCCGGGAAAAAAGTAAAGGCCGCGCGCCGACTATAAATTTACCGAGGAACGCGAATAAGGTCCAAACGGGACCTTCCGAGGCCTCCGAGGGGGGTAAAACTCGAAAATTTTGAAAAAAAATCGTGAAAGACGGTCGAAACCGCGAAAAGCGATAAGGAGGAGCAGTGGCGTAACTGAGAATGTTTAATGGGGGGGGGGATCAAAATAAATTTGTAGGGTAAACTTGTGGGGGCCTTCGCCCCCACGGCCCACACCCCCTTATCTATATTTTGTATAATTTAATAACTCAACACATCTAAATATAATCATTCTATATTACATAACATTATACATTTACAAATATGTTTTAATATTTTAATAAACTCATTTAAATGTTTTATAATAATTAATATGACATAAGTAATAGTTATTGAATAAACTGCAGTGACTGCAATTATATTTTTAATAGGTACTTTTTTTAACTGGTGTTAATTTAATTTTGCATAATTTTAGCGCGAGTTGTAATGCTAATTTTTATAATAAGTTGAATACGTCATACATAATAATTATATTTAAACATTTAATTCCGGGTCTAATAATGTTTAGTATTTTAAATTGTAATACTTACGTCAGGCCCAGGCTTCTTTTTAAAAAAATTCAATAAAGTACTGCTAGTTGCTGGTAATTTTCTTTTTTTTTGCTCCATTTTGCTTTTAGCTTATAAAAATGTAACTGACACCACAGTGACACTGTGAATATGCGAGAATGACACGGTGTGTGGTGTGTCGGTGTGTATACCTACTGTGTAGTGTTTACTGTTTATACGTAATCGCAATAATCAATGTAGATACTTTGTGTCGGCGCGCGTTCTTAGTACCTAGTATCTATGGCTATTATTCGTTCTACGAAATGTAAATCTTAGTTACATTTTTATTATTATAATATTATGTTTATGGAATGGTGGTTTTTCAAATTATCGGATTACTTACCATCTATAATCTATTCAAAATTAGGTATAGTGTGTGGCAAAGTACCCAATGTTTATTAATAAATAAGAATTAAAATGAATCAGACCATTTATTTTGAAATCATGCTTATCGTTAACGGGTAAATATTTATATACGGGTACACAACTTCTAAACTTTTTTTTTTTTTTAGTTTCGTAATAATTTATAAGTTTTTATTTGAACTATTTGTAGGTATAAAACAATACATAAATACAGCTCATGGGGGGGATCTATCCCCCATATCCCCCCCGTAATTACGCCCCTGAGGAGGAGTGATAACGCGGCGACGACCGCGCCGCCGCGATTTCCCTCCATTCTCGTCTATAGCAGTTGAGATTTAACACATAGGGGGCGCCCTCGGTTTCTTGCTTTATATATAGTGTTGGAGTACTACTATAGGTACTGACCCAGGCAACCGCAAATCGAAAATGGAATTTGGGTTGTTATACTTGAGTTATAAACTCCAAATTTTGGGTTGCGAATTATTACGAATTGGTTACTAATTTGTAAAACCTTTTTTGTAACAATATTTTTACTTTGTGGTGAAAGGTTCAGTGACCTATACATTAATAATTGTATTCTTTAGATACCTACAGACTACAGTTAATCATTAACATATAGGATTAGGATAAGCAATATTTTATACAGCGTAGGTTTTTGGGTCCACCGAATTTGATTTTGAGATATCTCCGGAAATAATTGTGCACAAAAAACCAGCCTTCGTGCACTTTCGTGCACAAACGATTGAAGCAAACAGAATTTGAAAATTCCAAATAGGAGGGAGGCCGTAGAAATGAACCCACAAATAAAATTTTATTGACATTCATAGAAAAAAAAACTAAAAAAATTGGAAACTGAAAATGTCCCTAAAAAGTTCAAAACAAATCAAAATATTTTGAAAATGTTGTCGTTTAGGTATAGAAAATGAAAATATAAACGACCAGTGAAACTTTCATGTACATACGTTAATTTGTTTTAGAGTTACGCCAAAAACCAAAATCAATTTTGTGGAATACCAATTTTGAGTAAAAATTTCCCGTTGCTTTTGAAAACTAATGGAATTTTACTTTTGACCCTCCAAAGTACCAACTAAATTCACTTTCCTATCAGAAAAGATATTGCTGAAGAAAATCCAACCACTTTTACTGTCCTAAAAGGTGATGACAGACACAAATAAAAATTAAAAAATATTAAAAATACACATTATTGCATAATCAATATACATTCATCGTTCCACTCAGAATCTAAAATATTATATATTCTTTCTAAAATATCTTAGTTTTGAAGCAAAAGTTGTCATTAAAAATAAACCTAGCCAATTTACGTACGTATTTGTTGAATAGTCCACGAATCCATTGAATGTGATGCTTTACTTCTGTAAAAACAGCGATTGAATTATTTGTATTTGGATCCTTAATACTGACTATCCCGGTTAAATAATAAGAATTAGAGTGTACAAAGCATAAACCTGCACCACTATCTCCCTTATTCACCCCTTGTCCTGAAATAAAAAATATATTATAAATAGTACAATACAGATTTACCTTATTAATTACAATTTACAAACGATGTACCTACAAGTGCAATATTACAAGCATACTATCATTATGTCAGTTACTAAATTGTAATTTAGCGCATTGTCGGTACGGATAACCAGATATTTTGAAGTTGATTTAATATAAATGCATGGTGGCTGTATGAGATCTAATAATTTCTTTGTGAGCGTAGAATAATCGTAACCACTACTTACGTAAAAGGGTGGTGAGTGAAAGTGTGTTTTGTCTGAAGATCGTGCTTGTACTCTATGAGTTTGAGAATTTGTCCCGATTAAAATAGAATGAGAGGGAAAGGATACTAACTCATCTTTATCTTGGGACAGAATAGCAAACTTGTTCGGCGAAACAAATTGCTTGGTTTTCTCCCCCTCTTTTTGGGGGACAGACTTGAACTTGAATGATGCCGTTTGGAAGAAGTCTTCGACGGTGAAGAGCCAGATTTCATATTTTACGAGAGTAAAACTACAGAAAGTGGTTAGAGAAACACGTGACGTCGTGACCGAAAGCACGCGATAAGCGAGTGGAACGGAATTACTTGTGATAGTCATAGTAACGGTTGGCGACGAACTAGAATGTTATGTTATATTATTTTTAAAAACTTAATTGTTCAAGATTGTGTCGGGCAAATGCCTTTCTTGGTTAGCCAGTAGCCACACATTACTACTACATATTGTATCATTACTTTTGTAATACTCTTTTACCACGAACCTCACGCTGTTCACTCGACCAATGCTCCATGATTACTAAATTCCGGGTATTTAAAAGCGATAAGAACATTCCCGAAATCTCTGCCACTTCAGCCACGTCCACCAGTTCATTTTAAATCATCGGGTTTAACTGCCACACCCTGTATCATGCTTCAATTAAATAAAAGTATTATTGCCCATAAACACAGTAATATAATTTATTTGCATGTAATCGTTTAGCGTTTGACAATTAAAGTTTAGATTGTACTAGGTAGGGTAGGTATAACTATTATGTAAGTCTGATAACTTTACTTACAATTCTGAATTATACTCTATTACCTTATAATATAAATCGATGACGTCTACTAGGGATGGAACTAAAACGATAATCTTATGCATTCTTTTTCTTTTTTCCATCATTCCATCAAATCTTAGATTTAAAAAGAAAAATTTTTACGAATTCTTAACTCAAAATAATTTGCTAATTTTCGTGATTTTTCCATATTTTGTCAATTTTTGAACTTTAAATGCTTATAAAAAAAAACCATGACGAACGATTTTTAATATTTTTCATCTGCCTTTGAAACAATATACTAGGAGCCTTCTATTAAATTTTCAAGTTTTTTTAACCAACAAATAAAATTTTATTGATATTTCTAGAAAAAAAACTAAAAAAAAATGAAAAATGAAAATGTCCCTAAGCAGTTTAAAATAAATCAAAATATTTTGAAAATGTTATCGTGTATAAAAAATGCAAATATAAACAACCAGTGAAAATCTCATGTATCTACGGTCATTTGTTTTAAAGTTACACCAAAAACAAAATTCAATTTTCTGAAAAATCGATTTTGCTTAAAAATTCCCGTTTTTCCTTAATTTTTCTTTTGTTTTTCTTGGCGCTTTTGAAAAGTACTGGGAATTTTAAAATTTGACCTCCTCAATGCACCAACGATATTCACTTTCCAATCGAACAAGATACTGAAGTCGAAAATCGAAGCATTATTTCGACTACTTATCGTGTACACAGACACAAAAATAAAAAAAAATAAAAACACACATCATTGTAAAATCAATACATTCATCGTTCCACTCAGAATCTAAAATGTAAACAAATAATATTCTGTGGTTGCTATTTTTAGACAATTTTTTCCCTTTTAATGGGAATTATATATTTATATATCATGTTGTTTTCTTATTATAATGAGTAGGGAGATACCGGAACGTGATAAGAAATCTATACCAGCATAATATTATACCCACAGATGTTTATATATTCGATGGTAATAATATCATGGTAGAGAATAATAAATATATATAACCCATAGACATAATTATATTATTATTATTTTATATTATGTCAATGATATAACCACACAACCACATCGATCATTTTTCGAAATAAAACCCATTAGTACCTATAATATTTATTATTTTTTTTTAAATTCTGAAAAAATATAAAATATATATAATATATTAATATATAACACTTAGGTATATCGGCGCTTATATTTATTGTTGGCAGGCCAAAGAAGGCGTTTATAAAAAATGTTGGTGCAAATGTACACCCTGCACCCCCCAAATGACGCCCCTGGCTTAACTCCAAATGTTATGCAGTCTAACGACTTGTACCTCAACATACTTTAACAATGACAGCCAGTTAACCTTTTGAATTTTGATATTATGGATCATTAACTTATAAAGTATGAAGTCAATGCGTAAAGCCTTAGGGTGTAGTTCGACAAAGTGGCACCCAAAGCACGCTCGCTATGTATGTATATATTTAGTTTCATTGCTAGATTAGTAAATATATATTTTGTATTTCTATAGTTATTACAATTATTATTGTAAAATGGGATACATTAATAAGTAATTTTCATTTTTACAAGTGTTTATCTTCAATATTTAGTGTTTAATGAGTTTAAGTTAGGTTTGTTAAAAAAATTCGATAATTTCACGATATTAATGTTTAAATATTGTATTACCCAATGCTGAACCGGCACAAAATTTATCAACACACAAATGATTCAAACCCGTTTGTATACATATCTCTACAAGATCTATGGTCGATGAATGGTAAAGATGCTTCTAACAAAATAGGACTTAGAATGCCTTTTTCTGTTCTTCCCCAACCAACGATCTGTAAAAATATGAAACAGTTGTATAGGTAATGTATAATTTTATAACTATCGTATTTATAATTGGGTATGCGCGTATGTAGTAATGAGTATAATAATTAGTTAAATAAGTTATTAAGTTAATTGAAAATGTTCATATAAATTTTAACTTAACTGAGTTAAAAAAAAAATTAGGTTAACTGTTAACTTCAAACTTTTTAAAATGTTTTCCATTAACTTAAATTAACTCAGTTAAAAATTTTCATTATCTTGCCCAGGCTTGCAAATTAGAGACTTATATTTTATAAATAATTAATAACTAATTTTTTTTTGCGTCTGTCATCACGTTTTAGGACAGTAAAAGTGCTTGGATTTTCTTCAACAGTAGCTTTTCTGATAGGAAAGTGAATCTAGTTGGTACTTTGGGGGGTCAAAAGTAAAAATTTCCCATTATTTTTCACAAGCACCAGGAAAAACAACATAAAAATTAAGGAAAACGGGAATTTGTACGCAAAATCGGTTTTCCAAAAAATCGATTTTGGTTTTTGGTGTAACTCTAAAACAAATGAACGTATATACATGAAATTTTCACTGGTTGTTTATATTTGCATTTTCTATACACGATAACATTTTCAAAATATTTTGATTTATTTTGAACTGTTTAGGGACATTTTAATTTTCCATTTGTTTTTAGTTTTTTTTTTAAATATCAATCAAATTTTATTTGTTGGTTGCGAAAGCTTGAAAATTTAATAGAAGGCTCCTATTATATTGTTTCAAAGGCAGATGAAAAATATTAAAAATCCTTAGTCACAATTTTTTTTTATAAACATTTAAAGTTCAAATATTTACGAAATATGAAAAAATCACGAAAATTAGTAAATTATTTTGAGTTAAGAATTCGTAAAAATTTTTCTTTTTAAATCCAAGATTTGAAAATGTAATACAAGATTCCTTATAAGATTATCTACCTTTATCAAAAAAAAAATGTCAATAAGAAAGTTGAATTAAATTTTTATGAGCGTTTGAAATTCAAATTTGTACAACATTGGATATTCACTCGATTTCTCATGTTGCGATTTTCTTTTTTTGTTGCAACTCAAAAACAAATAACTGTAAATACATGAAAATTTCACTGAATGTTTATATTAGCATTTCCTATACATCATACAATTTTGAAAATATTTTGTCTCTTTTTGAGCTATTTACGGAAATTTTCAGTTTTCAATTTTTTTAGTTTTTTTTTCTATAAATATCAATAAAGTTTTATCTGTTGGGACAAAAAGTGTAAAATTTTAATACAAGCCTCCTGATATATTTTTACAATAACAATTGAAAAATTTTAAAAATACATATTCATAATTGATTTTATAAGCGTTTAAAGATCGAATTTTGACAACATTTATCAAAATCTCGAAAATTATCAATCTTTGTAATTAATAAATTATAAAATGTTCAGTTTTTATAGCTAAGGATTGCAAATTTAAAACAAAGGTTCTCATAAATAGTTCATACTGTAACCAAAAAATCTAAAAAATATATGAACACAGTTATTTTTTACAGACATTTTAAATCCAAATTTGGACGAAATTACATATTAAAATCAATATTAACGATCTTGGTTTTTCGTTGTAATTTAAAAATATTATTCGGGGATATATGATACCTAATGGATATTGTGATATGATTAATTTGGAATTTATTATAGGTATCTATTATAGGTCAATTTTTTTTTTTAATACCATCGATAAGTATATATATGTCTTATACCTAGATTGACATACCGTCTCCACTCAGAATAGTTTTTCTTATACAATGATATTAATATATCATTGAATTCAAATTTAATACCATCCATTATACCATGACCCATTTGTAACGTACAGTACATCAGAGCGACATCCACTTACCCACCTTTTTTTATTAATTTTTCCATAAATGTCAATAAAATGTTGTTTGTTTGGTAAAAGAGCTTGACAATTTAAAGGCCTTGGATGCGGTGATTTTCTGTCTTTGTCTAACACACGTTGAACATAGGAATAACGACCTAAGTGACTGACAAAAATTAAGGTACTTCTAGTTGTTCAATATAAAAAATTAAAAGATGTTTGAATTGGTATACAAGTTTACTTTGCATCGGTTGAAGTACTTTTTCAATTGTAGCAATATTTTGATGAGAATAAATATTTTAAATTCTATAAATTTGTCAATTTTTAATATTAAATATATTAAAAAAAATATTTAAAATATGTTTCGACCAATTCAAACATCTTTACATTTTTCAAATCGAACAAATTGAAGTACCTTAATTTCTGCCAGTCGCTTAGGTCGTTATTCCTATGTTCCACGTATGTTAGACAAAGACAGAAAATCGCCACATCCAACGCCCTTAATACAAGGTCCCTAATATACTGTTACAATGACAGTGTCATAATATTAAAAATACATAGTCACAATTTTTTTGTATAAGCATTTAAAGATTGAATTTTGACTAAATATGTATAAATCACGAAAATGTGCAAATTATTTAGAATTAGAAAGTAACAGTAGATTCATGATAGTTTCACTGAATGTTTATATTAGGTAAAAATTTGTTATTCAAAATAACATATTGACTCTCTGTAGGCTGTTTTTATTTAATTTTTTTTTTTTTGAGGGAAAATTTCAATTAAGTAGTAATAGTATTAATAATAGTAAAAATTCGTTGGCTAATCAAAATACTTGAAAATTTAATAAAAGGTTCCTCATAAGTCTTAATAAGTAGAAATTGAAAAAAAATGTTAGCCATATTTCCACAATAATTGTTGTATGCGTCTGTGCGTCTGTACTCTGCTGTTAGGATTTAGACAAAATTCGTCAGAATCTCGAAAGTTTGCAAATTACTTTGTAGGTAGAAAGGTATAAAATTTTTAATTTTTAGGGTTTCGTACGTTTCCCTACGGAAGCCTATTACTTTCATTCGGCTGTCGGTTCGTCCGTCCGTCTGTCGCCAGGCTGTATCTCATGAACCATGAAAGTTAGAAAGTTGAAATTTTCACAGATTATGTATTTCCGTGGATGCTATAACAACAAATACTAAAAGGGATAGGAGCAACCCCGGGGGGTGCTAAAACGGGAATTTTGGGATTTCAGATGGAAATTTTTGTTTATAAATAGTTACCACGAGTGACGTTGTATTGTTAATAAATGATTGCCATGAGTGACGTCTTATACAAAGATTCGTTTTATAAATTTCAATACAGAATTATAGTGAATCGTTTTAAGTTACAAAATTATACAGTCCACTGTTATTTTCCTTGCCGGAACAAGTACCTACTGTTGAGGAGAAACTGCTGAAATTCAGATAACAGATATATTCGACATCACCGAGACTGCTATTCGTAGTAGGTACAACTGTTACACTTGATATCCGACTGTTTACAGTCAAGCGAAAGTTGATGTTAACGCCATAGCGTTAATACTAATAAAATAAGTACCTTAAGAGATAAAAATATTGAATGGCCTGGAGGAAATTTATTAACCTGGCCTGAATAATTTTTTTCCCACCCCGCAAATGACAACAGACATTATATAATGGTACAGAACCCTTCGTGCGCGAGTCCGACTGGCACTTGGCCGGCTTTTTTATAACTGAGGATTGGACAAAGTTTCTAATTAGTAATTAATACTGTAATAAAAAAAAATATTAAAAATAAAAAAACATTTTTGTTTTATGTATATTTTAAGTTCAAATATGGCATGTTGGAATCTGATGTCTTGTGCGTAGTCAAAAGTTTTACAATAGAAAAAAATAAACAGGTAAACATAATAAAATGAAAAAAGAAAGTTTTGATCTCCCTGATATATAGATATATAGATCGTATATTGTTTGGTGGTGCTTATGAAGAATATAGGTGCCATACGAATAAATAAAAATGAAGACTTTAATTCTCTTGTGTGAAGTATTACGTTCGGGAGAAGTATTTCAAACTGCAGTCCTCCTCCGGTCATCGATACCATGGAAAATAAATAAGTCTCTAAGCCCCCCCCCCCTACCACTATTTTCGACACTTATAGTAAAAATATAATTATTTATACTACAATCATCAATAAGACTGAGCAAAATGGTACAGCTTGTCGTATTTCAAGTTTTCTATCACACAATAATAAATTAATACTGGATCCTGAAATTATGAATTGTAGATAAACAATGTTTGGTAAATTAAGATTATTATTTAATGATTTAATCAGCAATCTATTGCAATTTAATTTCAATATTGTCATAAATCATAATTATAATTTATATTATAATATTATATATTATCGTGCATCCATGTGTAATATGTGACATCATTTCAGATTTTCAGTTAATAATAGTGGTTGGGAGGAACAACAGTTTTGATCAGCCAATATAATTTAAAAAAGAATGCCACTCGTTACTAATTAAATTGTAACGTTTTTGTTTGTCGTTATCGCCGATCATAAGGAGTGGTTATTTAATGTTTTATTTTCAGAATTTAGTATTTAAAAAAATAGATTACCTATACAAAACAATAAAACATTATCATTATAACATTCCGGAATTGTATGTCGATATATAGTCTCAAAACCATTTTATATAGAATACGCACTTACACATGTACACACATAACAACATGTAATAATAATATAATAATAGGTACATAATAATAATATATTATGATTATTGTAAATTAAAAAATTAAATCTGAGAAAACTTAAAAAAACACATTCGTATACTAAGTTTAATTTAAATTTGTCAGTTTTAAAAATGACAGTATTGTTTTTATAAATTACTTTTAGGTAAATATTATATTATAATAATATTATATTCAAAACTCTTCACTTTAGATAGCTACATTTGCTAAACCTTTTGGGTGTATTAATTATTTAAATATACCTAATAAATATTATACTAAAATAATGTTTTAAAAACATGGTTTTCTATTTATTACTATATTGTTAAGACTAATATTACGTACAGAAAATTAAAATTAAACATGAATATACTATCCAGGAAGACGTCACTACAGGAAGGTGACCTTCATTGCCAATGGTGGACTGCAGAGGTTATACCTAATTGAATTAAAGAATATAATCAATAAATGTTTATACATAAGTTATATATATTTTCTAATATTTTGGTATACCAAAATGTATACCAAAATGTATACCAAAATGTATACCAAAATGTATACCAAAATGTATACCAAAATGTATACTATATCTATATTAACCACTGACAATTTATGAAGAACATTTATTATTTTTTTACTTTATCAGAATATAAGATAATACTATGTAAGATATAATAATACCAATATAATTTTACAACACTATAGTGTTCTTGACACATAATGTCCGGGTCATCTAAAAATTTAAGCTACTATCATATATTATGCTGGTAATATATTAATATTATATATATATTAAATTTGGACGAAATTACATATTAAATAACCATGAATAACGATTTCAGTTATTTTTTTGTAATTTTATAATATTAATTCAATTTACCGGCTACCGTGTTAACAATAAATATCCAAGACTGACAAACCGTCTCCTCTCAGTATCATTTTTCGTATACAATGATATTATATCATTGAATTCAAATTTAATACAATCAGTTAAAGGAGGGCTTGAAACCGGTTACCATGACCAATTTTTGGTCTGGTAACCGCTTCCCGGTTTGTAAGTTTAAATTTTGAGAAGCGGTAAACAATGAACGCAAGTTCAATTAAGGGGTAACGTGTAGCGGTAACCTTTTTTTTTTAAAACCGTTCAATTCAACAAAACCGGAAATATCAAAAAAAAAAATAACTTTATATTTGATTTTTGTATTTTTATATTTATTTTTTTTTTGGAAATTCTATTCTATTTTTTTGATTAATAATTTTATTTACAAGATAATAAATGTAATGTAATAATAAGTACGATTAAAGATACTGTCTGTAGCCCCAATATTAAGTAATAAGCACCAATCATAGACAAAACATTCCATCGAAAATTACAAAATAATATATAACTGGTTACCATGGAAATATGGACACACACACCGACGGAAATCTCAAAATAATATATATATGGTTGCCATGGTTATATGGAGACACACACACACACACACATACATTAATTTTTATATAAGTATATAGATTTAGCTTGTCCCTGAATCGTTTTATAAGGTGAATAATTTTTTTGTGAAAATTAAAGGACAACTAAAATTTTCCGAAAAAAACATAAATGCAAAAAACCGTTTCCGAAGTGCTTACCGGTAATCTTGAAGAATTAAAACCGCTTCCAAACCGATAACCGGTTATCACATTTTTAGGGATAATTTTAGTAACCGGTAATCAATTACCAATAATTCTAAAAACCAATAAAACCGAAAATCACTTAACCTAATCGAATTTTTCATAAGCGGTTTCATGCCCTGAATTAAAGTGACCCACTTGTTACTTGTAACCTGCTGTACAGCAGAGTGACATTCACTTACCAGCTGTTTTATTATTTGGCGCATGAGTTATGAAATCTAAGTGACATTTTTTTACCAAAATTATCAGTTATTAATGTATTTGCTATACTTTATAGTCACTATAATATAATCATCACCTCTCATTTCTTGTAATTTGTTCACCTAAACATATTTAACAAAAATATTGTTGTTTATTAATAATATATCTTTAGATGATGTAAGCACACTATTTGTTTTCTCTTTCTAACCCATACACAGATCCAATTGTGTGTTGTTAGCAATGATTTTGAGAAAAACGTCAAGAAAAAAATTATTGTAATAATAAACATTTATTATTTTGCACTTATAAATATTGTCTCAAGGCCGCTGAAGACCACCAACACTTCATTGGCCACGCCGTCAAAGCCTCTGCCACCACCAAACCAAACTCGTGCTCTTTCAGTGAAACATTTTCAGATTTGGGGGACGTCAGCACCAGTTCGTCCATGTTCGGCAACATGATCAGGGGCAAACGCAAATGGGCGAGTCACCAATTGAACGGCAAAATAAATTGCCACAGCTCTTGGTGCTCCAGAACGTCAAAGACTGTCAGTTGTTTGGAGTTTCTCCTCTTGCAGACGATAACTATACATATTTTACTATAAACGATTAATAAAGGTCAAGGGGTGGAAGAGGGCCGTTGAGGACTCGCGTGAGATAAAAAAAAAAAACAAACCACCACCAACACTGCGAACACGTTGAGGGACAGCCATTATCATCATATTATGTATTAATAACTTAAATTAAATATACCTACTATATTAATACTCCTAAGCTTTCATTTATTACTTATCTTAGGCATTCGTTTTTGATAAATTTAAAAATCGAAACAAAATAGTTAAACTATGTACTCTTCGGTCTACATTTATTTTTCGTTTTTAAAATTAACATGAGCGTGATAATTTTAATATCATTACCAAATATTACCCCCCTAGTATAATTACCCCCCCCCCCCCCGTCGGAATGGCCCTGGTCTCAATAATATTTTTGCATAGAATATTATGCACTCGTGCATATATAGATTACCTATTATCAATAAAAAAAATTAAAAACAGTATTTGTATAGGTAGGTGGTAATTTTTTTTTTTAAATTATCGGTTTGATGTTATATTTTGTTTTGTCAGTACTTACCTATTAATAAATATCACACGAAGAACAAACATAATGTCATTATAGAACATGATTTTATTACTATTTACTGTTTATTATTAAATGGTTAATACTGATATAACTTAAAAAAAAAAAAACATGAATATATTAACCACGTATACGTCACCTTCATGTCAATGGTGAGCTGAAATTAAAGGAATTATACAAAACAAAAACAGTGAAATTTCTACCATGTAGCCATGTGGTATGTAGGTATAGCAAAATATACTATAATACCTAATGTATAAAATACCTTCATTGAACACAGACAATATCTGTTGTGGATTTATTAATTTTAAGATAACACTATGTAAGAGACGATAATGCCAATACAACTTTCTTACAGTAGAGTTCTAGACTCATAATATAGGATCTTCTAAAAATCTAAACTACTAACGCATGACGCTGGTATGTCGCATGTATTTAGTTTGGTATTATGTACCTCCTACCATTTGCCAGGTATATGCGATCACTTTATCGACCGAAGGTCAAACTAGGTAGATAGGTTGAAATGAAAAAATTTTATTACCATCTATTGTTTTAAAATATATTATAATATAGGTTCCTGCCACTACGCCAAAATATACAACTGATGGTTTTTCGAAGTACCTATTAATAAATACCGAGCTAGATATTTCTATTATAAGACTATATTATATTTAGAATGTTGTAATATTTTTTCTTAAAACATGATACAATATTTGAATTTGAATTTGAAAGGTTGATTTTAGTATCGTATTTTATAACAGTGTTAGTATTTACAAAAACGTCGACGACTGTCCCCATTATTTTTAATGTCGATTATTAGGTTATATTTCGGTCGTAATTTTATTTACAACGAACTACAATTGAAATTATCACTGATGAGTATATTTTTTTTCGTGTAAGTGTGTAACTTACAGTTAACATAACAATTAACAGATATCACATACGCTTATTAGTGTTATAGAGTATGTACTATGTATAGAGTTTGTATACATATTTAAAAAAAAAAATTAAAAAATATGTCAACTGCAACAATTGAAATAAATGGCATACAACTCTTTTACCTTTTTTATATATCAACGTTTAAACACCTTTGATAAAAGTTTCTTGTGCCTATCATATATGAAAATAGTATAATAATTAATAAGTTCTCATATAGTTAGGTATTAATTTTTTCACACGGCGTAATAGATAGACAATTTAGCTACGCTGGTGTAATAGATTATTTTGGCAGTATTAATCTCATTATAATATTATATTATATTAATACTGCCAAAAAATAAATAATTAGGAAAGATAAGTATAAAAATGTTTTATAAATCAAACGTAATAAACTCGTTAACACATACGTGGGTATAATTTATTATTTGTTAGAGTGAACAATGTATCATTGAATAATTACCAAGGTGGCTTACTTAATATTTTGATACTACACATTAATAAATAATAATTATAATAATTATATTAATATTAAAATTATTAAAATTGTTTTAATATAAAAACCAATATCCTGACTAATTTTTTTCAATATTATTTAAATACTTGTACTTTATACTTAATACAAATGAAAGCATTCAAGTCTGGATTTGGATAGTGTTTTTTTTTAGTAGTTTTATGAATAAATTGTTACTTTAATTTTCTTCTAAATGTAATTTCAACCTTACCAGGTATTATGAAGGTGGCTTAAATAAGAGTGAACTTAACTAACTGTTAACAAAACTGGCATCAGATTCACTAATCATATTGTCGGATGTTATATAGTAACTAGTAAGTTTATGTATCAATTAAAAAAAAGAAAAATACATAAAGAAAAATTTAAATTATTTAATCAGGAATAATTACAGTAAATGGTCAACGACTGTTCATATTATATTTTTTATCTTTTCGTTTATGACACCTCTGATAAATGTTTCTTGTACCGATATCAAATAAATTTATATTTTCCGATTTATTACTATATTTTTACAATCTGGTACCTACTATGACGTATACAAATCGTACGGCGTAATAGATAGTCTATTTAGCAACGCCAGTGTTTTGGATTAATTTCTCAGTATCTCATTTTATCTATAAATAATGTAAAATAAAATATTACTATTAGAAAGGTATTGTGTAAAGATGTTATTTAAAAGAAAAGTAATAAATGTGTTAACACATTTGTAAATTGTATTAATATATGAATAATATTGTTGGTTAGAATGAAACGATATATCGTTAAAATAAATGATTACAGAAGTAATTTATGTACTTAAAATATATATATTATTACAAGCTGATAATGCGTGGTATTACCCATGAAAAATTAAATGCCTAAGGATTTATTTTCTTAAACTTTGTTATACGCAAATTTCACAGCTTATTAACATTCATAATATATTACCAGGTAATAAAATATCAAGACAGCCAAATATTATATATGTGATAGTTTCATGCTATATTATTTAATAGAGTACATTTGAAATGTTCAGAGTAGGTTATTATTTGTTTTACAAATTATATATAATCATTTAATACTAAAAAAACCGGTCAAGTGCGAGTCGGACTAGCACACGAAGGTTCTGTACCATCATCAGCTATGAACATGTTGGAAACACTGCTTACATCCTATTGGATATAGTTATGTTTATTATACAGTCCACGAATCCATTTTATGTGATACTTAACATCTGTAAAAACTGCGATTGAATTATTTGAATTTGGATCCTTTATACTCACTACCCCAGTTAAATAATAATAATTGGAGTGCAAAAAGCATAAGCCAGCACCACTATCTCCCTGACCCACTCCATGCCCTGAAACAAAATAAATTGTATAAATAATACCTAAATTAGTCATACGACTACCATTGGGTAGGGGTACAATACACATTTAGCTTATTAATTACAAATTATGTAGAAGTACTTTACTACAAGGATACGTCGGTGGCATTTGTGATGAAATTGTTATTTTACTAAATACTTAATAGTAACACGTAATCACTGGTGTCGCTGATGTAAATCGATACCAGCCTACCATATAATTATTTTTTTTCTTTTGCTAGTTAGTTAGTTCTATACGCCGACGTGACTGGACATTGTATCCGCTACTCTGCCATAATTAATATTTTCAATGTGTAATTGAATTGTTTTATTAAAATATTGTTATTGTTCATTGTTTATCAAATATTTCAATTTACAATTGTCATTGTAATCTATTATATTAATATAGGTATATAGTTGAAATACATATAATGGGAAGGAAAAACAGAGTAAGCGACATTTTATAAATTTTACAGGAGAGAAAAACAACGGTTTTTTTTTTAAATTTTAAAATAATTTCATTGAATTTTCACCTAAACAATTTTTTTAGATAATTATACTCTAATTAAGTTGGTACCATAATAAATTAATAATTGTTATTTTTTTTACCTGTAATGTTAATTTATATACTTTTTTGGTGCTCCCGCCTAACATTTTTGGGAGTACCTATGTCGCTTAAGCTTTTTGGTGCTTACGCCTTATTTTTGTTATTAACCTGAATTTTGGTGGTTACAACCAGGATAATAATAATAATTTTATTATAATTTCATTCTACTCTGTTTATTTAAAAATTAACAAAACGAAATCTATAGATATTATCAATAATTATAATAACCAACAATTAATTAAAACCGAAAAAAAATATTTAAAATTATTATAAACAGCCGTGGTGGATATGCTCAAAAATATTGTTATGACGCTTAAGGCCGTTATTTGATGGTTACTCTTTAATTTTGTGGATAGCGTTTACGCCTTGCAACTATCGATTATTTTATTATCGAATATAACTTCGTCAATAATCATTAATCAACATATCGATAATCGGGTGAGTGCAATCGATGCAGAATTATGTCGTTTACGTCTTAATTAAAAAAAAACATTTTCGTCGTTTACGCCGTTTTTCCTTTCCATTGTCGAATTATGTTTAACTATTTTACATCAATATCCTGACAATTTAATGTAATAGGTACGTATAAGCCCCTACAAGTTAAATAAATCTAAGCTAGGTTAGTTAAAAAAAAATTATTTTATTACCCAATGTAGAACTGGCACAAAACTTATCAACATTCACAAATGCTTCAAATCCGTTTGTATATATATTTCGACAAGTTCTATGATCAATGTATGGTAAAGATGCTTCTAATAATATACTACTTAAAATGCCTTTTTCAGTTTTTCCCCAACCAACAACCTGTAAAAGTAAAAAAACAGTTGTATAATGTACAATTATAATTAAAGTACAATATTAATGTATTGTATTTTAAATGTATTAACTTTTCAATTATTGTTGACTATAGAAATTATTTGTAGGTATGTTTACTAGCTGACCCAGTGCACCTCGTTGCCCTATAAATGTACCAACTCTATATGACTCAAATTTAGTGAAATGGTTCAAGGTCTTCAATTCACTTAACTATTCACTACACTTAGGTCACAACTAAAATAATACTGATGAATACGTCATACCGAACTTCGCCTATTAAACCTTTGAAAATCAAAATTTCTAGAACGAAGTATTAGAGAACATTTTATACGACGTATCTTCCTATTCTCAAACATTGTGGATCATTCTAGAAAATTCTATAATTTTTTTTTTCACAACTATTGTAATAAAAAAATATTGAGGGCCTTAATCAAGATAAAAACTATCCTAACTTTTATGTTGGACCAGATTACACGTAATAAACACAAATTACACGTACCATAATTCGTAATATAATTTTTAGCCATAATTTAAGGAGGAGCTGTCATAGATAAAAGTTCTTATATTATTGTAATTCAAAAATGAATAACAGTAAATATTTTAAATATTTACTAAGTCTTTACTTTTTCGTTTTATATAGGTAAATTATAAGATTTTCGATAAAGGATAATATTACAGTTAAAACGAGGTTATAGTTGTAAAGCTTTATAAATACAGTGAGAAAAAAGAAAAAAATACGCAGGCATAGGCATGATTTTATTTTATAAGCATTGAACATTTAAAATTTTCCCAAATTCGTGAAAATCTCAAAAATTTGCAGATTATTTTGTTTAATTAATTTATTAAATTGTCAGTTTTATAGCTAAGGATTGATAATTTAAAATAAGGTATAATATATTAAGTAATTCATATCACAAAAAAATCTTAGAAAATATAATATAAACATTTTTATTATTTAAATAATAACACAAACCAACCTTTCCTCGATCTCCATTGACTACATTGTATTCACCTTTCCAATCGATGCAAACAGGTGCAACACCATTACTAAAAGAAAGTTTGTTTTGTAACACAATAATAGCTATATCTTCAGCATGATACCCAGTAGGTCCATAATAACCTTCATTCAGATAAACAATGTTCACCTATAGGTACAATTGTTCTAATTAATATTATATAATATAAAAAAATTATTTTTAGACTTTTGAATTAATAATAACACTCACATTCATTGTTTGAGTAAAGTCATTGTCAATAATATAAAAATTTCTATCATATTTTCCAACAGCAATTTTGTATAGACCATCGTTTATTGATATGCTATTGGATAACATACCTCTTTGCCAAAAACAATGAGCCGCTGGAAATTATATTTATTTAATTTTCATTGTTTTCTAAATACATTGTGCAGAGATTTTACCAGAAATTACTAAATTTGGTGCAATAATTGATCCACCACAAATCATTTCATAATTATATTTTTTTTTATTTAATTGATATATTCCAACATTCCAAGGTGCTGTTCCAACAAGTGCTTTTTCGCCGTTTTCGATCAATACTTGGTTTTGGATAAATACTCTACCACAATCTAAAATAATATTTGAATATAAATATAAATATAAATTATAATGATTACCTAATAAGTAATAAAACCTATAGAGTAAACATATTGATGACTGTTTAAAAACATATACATCAAACAATTTATGCCTAACCTAATGATTATATTTTTTACTTCTTTAATAATATAATTTTTAATACATTCAAAATTAATTTTAAAAAGGAAAATCGGATAAATAAATTAATAAAATATGGATAAATTATGAACTTATGATATACCCTTGTCCCTTACCTCTAAATTCTCACAAATTCTTTAATTTTCACCAAGCATCATATTCAGATATAAACAAATTTTTACTATCTTTCAATTGGTATGGCACGTTTTTGTCTTTGTTATTGATATTAAATTATGCCACAAAAGCTTTTTATAATGCTCTTCATCTTGTATACTACAATTTGTGCCTAAAGTCTCTTATACTCATTCCAAATTTCCTGCCTGGTACACTAAAAACCTAAAAGCGCTGGCATTTGATAAAAAAAGTGCTCATGATAAGTACAAATTAACATGCAACCAGAATGATAACACATATTACTCTTATATTCGTGATCGCTTCAAGTCTGAACCTAAGAAATGCTATAAAGCACACCTCTCTAGTACCAAACCAGCTCTTAAATATAATCCGCGCTCCTTTTTGGGACTTCGCTAGGAAAGAGAAAATCACAAAATGGTATACCAAATTTAGTCCAATTAAAAGTCTCCTCTTGCACCGGCCCCGAAATGATTTCCAATCTTTTTTCTTCACACCTTAACTCTGTCTAAACATCCAATACTAGTAATTAATTCGATATAAAATTTCTCCAACATGATTTACCTAGCAACTCCAGTATCAGCATCGTAGATACTGAAGAGGGTCTGGCTAAGCTAAAGAACTTAAAAACTTAAACTTAAGGGCTTTCTGGCATTCACTTATACAATATTCGAAATTCTATTAGCATTTCTCTACTGCTACTTTTCCGACGCTCACTTGATGAAGGAGTTTACCCTTCTATATGGAAAATGAGTTGTGTCTTTCCTATACATAAATCAGGTGACAAATCCGACGTTAAGAACCATAGACCGATCTCTATATTATCTCATCTAGCTAAACTGTTCAACTCACTTGTCCTCCAGAGTATTCAACCATCTGTAAACTCTATACTGATCGATGAACAACATGGCTTCAGACCCGGCCGCTACTCGATAACGAACTCTATTGTCTTTAACAATCATATCTTTGAGGCCTTTGAAAACAACCTCCAGGTAGATACGATATATACAGAATCCTCCAAGGCCTTTGACCGTGTAGACCACTCAGCCCTTGTGCAAGTTCTTTACAAGACAGGCTTTGGCGATCCTCTCTTGTCCTGATTCAGGTCTTATTTATGTAACAGATAACAATGGATCAAGACCAATGGACATATACCTATGTACTTAAGATAGGTCATGCCCTCATGACTATTTCCCGGTGCTAAGTGAATTACTCCTAACTTCACTGGCTGATAGAAGAGAAACTGCTAAACTTTTACGGATGAATAGACGGCGACTCTTCTCTCCAATATCAGTTTTAAGTACCACAGCGTTACCTCCGTTCTTATACAACCTTCTTAATTCAAAATTGTTCCACAAACTATGGCTTTAATAATCCGATATATCGTAAGATGCACATAGCAAATGAACAACCACCATTTCTTATTTAACTAAATCTTATTATTATAAATGTTATTTTTATTGTTCTATTAAAATAGATATTTTTTTCTATTTAAATGTAATTGTATACTTAATGTGCTCATGTAATGTAATTGGGCTCTGCCCGTAATGTTTGAAATAAATGAATAAATAAATAAATAAATATGACAAAAAATAAAATTACATGGATTGCAACTATATAGTTGTTTATTCCACGTTCCATTAGACTGACAATTTAATTCAAGTGGAGCTTTAACTTGTCCATTTGGTGCAATATGTGTTGGCTTACATGATAATGTTGCTATTGTATCGGGTATCGATAAATTTGAACAATTAGCATACTTACCATTATAACTGCATTTAATATCTAAACTATCTGATTCTAGAGGTGGACACATTTCTATAAATGTAAATAAATTATAATCAATCATAACTACACTTTAGGCTTTTAATATATGAATAAATAAGAAATTATTATAATATTCAAATTACTATATAATACTAACTGAAACACAATTTCTCAGAATTTGATAACCATTTTCCTCTTCCTAGACAATACCTAAAGCCATATTTATAAGCCTTATGATATCCAACTTCACAATTCTCAATAACAGTTTCTTTATGGTAAATTAATGTCCCGTGAGATAAATGTTCAATAGAACCTTCATAAGAATATACAACCCCTTCGACGCTTGGTAAAACGCATGTAGTCACTGTAAACTGTCAAAACGGTAAATTTATATATTCTTTCTAAAATATTTTAGTTTTAATGCCATTAAAAAACAAGTCAATATAATACATCAAAATGTAAAATTAATACTTGGAAAGAAATATTTTTACGTACATGTTTGTTTAGAATTCCACGAATCCATTTTAGATGGTATTTTATGTCTGTAAAACCTACAAGTAAAGTCTTTGTTTTTATTTTATTATATTGGACACTTAGTATCCCAGTTAAATAATAAGAATTAAAGTGTAAAAAGGATATGCCTCCTCCACGATTTTGATCAAACCATATTTGATCTGAAACAAGATATATACATAATACATATATATCATATACATAAGACACAAATTAAACATATTATTATTGCAAAAGTGGACATCCATTATATTTTCCTCGTGGAGTGTAACATTTAATTTAATTTTTATTTATTTATAAATTAATTCCATTCAGGTTTTTAAATAATTGTATTTAAGAAATAACAGAATGAAAAATGTAACAGTAACAAACATTTAATCTTAATATCCATCAAAGAAGAGGTAGAGAGTGGTACAAGTGATTATTGGTTATTATTAGTTAACGATATGATTGATACAATGGGCACATTCTTTGCGAAGTTGGAAAGACTCACTGGCTAATAAAAGGGCCCCTGAAGTCTAGTGTTACATGGATAACGAAAAAAATCGCTCTATAAGGCTTGTGGGATATCAAGCTTACATTCAGTAATTATTTCGGTAAAATTAACAGATATTCTGATATGGCATTTTGATCATGGTTCTAGACTAGTGAATCCATTAATATGCCTGTGATCATGAGACTGCTTGGCAATCTTTAGCTGCAAACCAGAGTAATCAGTTCTGAATTTTTTTTTTAAACAATGTGAGCCGATGGAGCAATGGAAGGACTCAAAGGATATCGGTCCCAACTCCGATTACCAGTGAGTGCAATAGAGATTTACATTATTAGTTACAGATAATATACAATGACATCATTATAGGGATAACTATACTCTATTCAAAATTAGATGATGGTCAAGTTGTGCGTATGGGCGTGGGTTTTTTTCCGCGGTAGCGCCTGACGCACCGCCGAAGTGGGGACAACATCTGACCGACGTGAAACGAAAACGGGTCGCTGCCAATTGTTAATGCTAATTACTACGTTTATCCAAGGCTGGGCATTAACGAGTTAAAAGTTAAAATTAAGTTAATTTTATTTCAAAAGTATCTAAATTAAGTTAATTTTCGTCCGAAGAATAATGCAAATTTTTGAATGGGTTTTTACTTTGATGTATCATTTTAAATTTCCCCAGTAATTTTCTCGAGCGTAAAGAAAAAACTATCTAATAAACCATAATATTATGTGTTTGGAATTTTTTACTTTGGCAAATTTGCAAATTTTAACTTTACACTAAGTTAAGTTACTTTTTTTTTCAAAGTTAACTTTTAACTTAACGAGATAACGAAAAAAAATTCGAATAACTTTTAACTTAACTTAACTTTATTATTTTAAAATAACATAACTTAACGAGTTAAAAAAAAATCATTAGCTTGCCCAGCCTTGCGTTTATCACTACAATTAGAATCTAAATTTGTATTACCCAGTATATTATCGGTACAAAACTTATCAAAAGTCACGAATTGATTAAATCGGTCTGGTTCAATTTTTCGACAAGTGTCAGGGTCAATGTATTGAAGCCATCTTTCTGATAAAACAGAATATTGTGTAACATTGTCCCGGTGCCAAATATTAACCTGAAAAGTATGAAAAAGATGTATAATGTGCAATTATAATAAAAAGTAAAAAAAGGTAAATAAAGGTATAATAATATATTAATATCTCGTTATGTGAGTATCTGTAATGAACTCAATTGCATTTTTGAATAAAGTCTGACTAATCAAAAGTTTTAAACTTTTGGAGAAGGAACTAATACGAAATTAAAATAATTTTTAGGGATTTTACAAAATTTTTTTTTTATTTTGGGTGTGAATGTAAACCGCCAAAGTGCACTTGACAACAATTATACTTGCAGAACACATACGATTTATTAGGGATGTGCAAAGAGGCATACATTGCATACCCATTTTGTTCATATTAGAACGGACAAATTTTTAATATTGCATAGCTCAATCTGAAAGTATTTTAAACTTGTATCTGCGTTCTTCGTAGTAGAATTGTGACGTAAATATTCACACAACTTTACCGTTTTGACAAAAATGAACTAGGTGAATTGTAAGTTTTTTTACTCAATTAACTTAATAGCAGTTGGTTTTTGGAATTTATTCTTAGTTCAACCAGACAACCAATTTCAAATTGTATTTTATGTATTTATTAAAACTGCTAACCAATATAGTATAACGTATTTACCATTCCTTGATCTCCATTCTTTACATTATATATACTACTCCAATCGATACAAACAGGTGCCACACCATTCCTATACTTAACTTTGTAAGGTAACACAATAACAGCTATATCTTCAACATGAAACCTAGTATTTCCATTGTAACCTTCTTTCAGATAAATCATTTCCACCTGCACAATTATTTTAGTTTCTATTATACATATCGTAAAAATTATATTTATGCTTTGAATTATTAATACTTTACATCCATTAAGTCACTAAATTTTTCGTCAGTACCAGTAACATCAATTTGTACTCGACCATCGTTAACTAATATTATATTAGATAACATATCATCTTGCCAAAAACATCGAGCTCCTAAAACGTTATTTAATTAATTTTCATTCCTTCTTAAATATAATGTACAAGGATTTTACCAGATATTACTATATTTGGAGAGATAATTGACCCTCCACAAGACAAGTCGAATTTGGAAGTTTTTTTATTTAATTTATATATTAAAACATTCCAAGGTGCCGTTCCAACAAGTTCATATTTAAAACTTTCTACATATTGATCGCGATTGGAATACTCAGCTCTACCACAATCTACAAAATTATTGGGTACATTAGATGTAATATTAGAAGATCTATATTTATATTAATACAAGTTGATCCCGTGCACTTCGTTGCCCATTAAAAATGCCAATTCTATATAAATAATATTTTTTATTTTAAAATATAACTGTTACCATAATAGCAATTTTAAACCAATGGCCACCAAGTATCACTATTATAATAGCTTTGACACCCATGGCAACCACTTATAAACAAAAATGTCCATTGTAAATCCCAAAATCCCTGTTTGAGCACCTTCCGGGTTGGTCCTCTTCCTTTTTAAATTAGCCTATCTTCTATTCTTCTGCCCAGATGTCTAACCTATCTCTGTACTAAATGATCCCATGCTGTACTTTGTTGCCCGGCAACCAATAGTTATTATCAGAATAGCTTCAAAAGCCATGGTAAACATGGCAACCAAAGGACACCCTCACCCACACAGACAGACCAATATTCATTTATATAAATTATATATAGATGCGTAACTCTGGCATCTATTATTAGTTATTATACAATTACACAAACATATTATAAATAATATTGAATGTCATAAAATAATGATATTATATTGTACTTGTGGTTATATCTGCTCCATATTCATATTGAGCACACAACTCTTTGGTCTCGTCTGAACCATCTGAACAATCCTTACGACCATCACAAACCAACGACCATTCGATACACAGTTCATTTGAACAAAAAAACTTATCCTCAGTATTTCTGTAATTATATTGAAGTGTACAACAAATTATTATTTAATACAGTATATTAAACAATTATAAGCAAATGTGAACAAAATATTTTAGTAAAAAAATAAGGTTTTTGAAACGTTTTTATGTAACTTAAAGAGATTAATATAAAATAGATTCAAGTTAATACTAAACCATTCAATTTCAGAGTATATTAATAAATGTCGGACTCCGATGTCATATGCGTACACAAAAGTTTAACAATAGAAAAAAATGAGAGGATAGTAGGCAAAGTTGATTTTCTACAGAATTTAAATGTAAAAAAGAAGGGGGTTTGATCTTCTGGAACATAATGTTTAGTTAGTACTAAGAATACCTAATATTAAATATAGGTCATATTATACTGATTGATGGTGCTTATATTAAGATCTTAAGATTTCTAATTCCCCTTGGTACCAACCACCACTATTTTCGACCCTTATAATAAAATGATATGCATTTAAACTACAGTTACCAACATTGAGCAAGAATCATCCCTGTCACACAAAATTCCGGATCCTGAAATAATGAATTTTTATACATTAAATACTTAAACAATGTTCAATGGATTATTATTATTATTGATTTTACTGCATTTTCGGTTTTTAATTCAATAACAACATATAAATACTAATAGGTATAAGGTAATATATTGTTATGTTATACATCGTGAACTCGTGAGTATAATACATGTGGAGGCCGTATTTTAGTTAATAATAGTGGGCGGGGAAATAAAGTTTCACTCTCAAGGTACTTACCACTTACAATTTTGTCTCGCCTCTCGATACAATAGCTATAATGTTCCTATTATTTTAGATTATATAAAAATTATCTCAGAAAATATATTATGTTACATTATTATATTATATGTTGTTACACACGTTGATTTATTACTTGATATGGAAATTCAATCTCAAGAAATGAAACCTGCATTAATATTTTGTAAAGAAATTTTTATTTTTATTACATAGGTAATCAGTTTTAAATTCAATTTTGGTTTATCAGTATACTTGTTTGACAGACTGTTCTTTTCGAAAAATTTCTTATTATATATATACCTATAATACATGTATATTATATATACCTTGATTGCAATGGTGTGTTTAATGAAGATAGATCTATTTATTACATGTTTTGAGTATATTTAATAAATATTACACTAATCACAAACATAATTTCATTATAAAACATTATTTTATATTTGTTATGAAATTGTTAATACTGATATAACGTACCGAAAAATAAACATGAATATATTAACCAGGTATTTGTCATCTTCATTGCCAATGATGAGCTGAAATCAAAGCAATTATATAAAAAAAAATACAAACAATATCCGTGAAATTTCTAACATGTATATCTATGTAAATATAGCAAAATCCTATTAATATTATTAACGTGAAAGTTTGTGACTTTGTTACTCTTGCACGTAAAAACTACTGGACCGATCTTGATGAAATTTGTAGACTGTGTGTACTTTGGTCCAACTTACAACATAAGCTAATTTAAAAAGGGAGAGAACCAACCCCGGGAGGTGCTCAAACGAGAATTTCGAGATTTCAGATGGAAATTTTTGTTTATAAATGGTTTCCATGGGTTTTTAAGCTATAATAATAATAATAAAAAAAATATATAATATATTTCTTTACTTTTTAAATATTATAAATTATATTTAATGGGATTAAATAAATTGATTATTTTAATCAACCGTAGGTGGAATCAAGTAAAAACGACAACAAACTTTGATACTTTAGAGTTAAATCATACACTAACGTGCAAACAGCACGGGGTCCGCGATCTACCGCAGGTAGATTGCCTACCTGATAATGTACTGCCGTGATTCAGAATTTGTATTCCGGGCAACGGAAATAATAGGATAAATTTTGAACACCGTACACCGAATATTAAATAACTAATTGAACAGAGTTTGAGTCCTATAGAGTTGATACATTTAACAGGCAGCTAGTATACTATAATAATATAATATACCTATATATATATATTTATTGTAAATTTATTAATTTAAACTTCATAAGACAATACTATACGATATTAACAATACCTCTTTATCACACTAGAGTTCTAGACACATAATATCGAGTTTTCTAAAAATCTAAACTACTAACGCATGATGCTAGTATGTAGTCGGTTTGATACTATGTACCTCCTACCAGCTATGCGATCAGTATATCGACCGAAGGTCAAACTACGTAGATAGGTGGCAATGAAAAAATTGTTTTACTAACATGTTTTAAAATTGATTATATAGTTTCTACCACTACGCCAAATTATACTGCTAATAGTTTATCTATAAAAAAAATACGTTTCTAGATATTCATATATAATAGGACTATATATTTAGAATTTTTTAATATTTTTTCTTAAAACATAATAATATAATTATAATTTTGCATTCGAAAGGTTCCTTTTAGTATCGTATTTTATAATAGTTATTATTTACAAATCCTTCGACGACTTCGATTTTTTATTTTTGTAGTCATTAAATGGATTTATATATAGGTACACCTAGTTTAAATTGTTTATAAGATATTACATTCTTTTTTTTTCTTTTCAACATCGCCCTCCATCATCGATAGCCATGGATTGAAGGTCTGGCTTCTACGGTGACTGGAATTCAGAGTTTTGACCTCCGACCCACCCCGCACCTCAGTATCACGCTCATCTGAAACGGCCTCACAGCGGCAGGAGTGCCTCTGAGCTTTAGTAATACAAACGGCACGGTTGGACACCGTCCAGGTGACCCCACGGTTAAGGTGACAACGGGTACTCGGGATGCGCCTCTCGATGCCACTGACCGATAGGCCGAGAATATGGAGTACGAGACTTCGAGACTGGCGGGCTGTAAACCGGGTTGAGAAGAACAAGGGAGACGACAAAATGCTTGAATCAGCCTTAATCATTTTATATCTCTGGAATAAGTGCAGCAGAGTAACCACGCTTAGGAAAATCGTACTTAGGGCCCAGTGGAGGTAATACACTGGTGTATTGGTTGTATATTTACATTATGTGTTTTTTGTACAATAAACATTGCTGCATGGGGGCCGATAATTTCATTTATTTAAGCTCAAATATGGATATGTTTCTAGTACCCTGAATGATATGAATGTTAATAACTTGCTGTGGCAGTTTCTTATTTTTCAAACGACGATCTAATTATTAAAGAATGTTGGTTACCTAATATTATTTTATATTGCGTGATATATTTTAATTTCTTTTGATTTTTATACCCAAATATGTTCGTATCTGGTATATTCATTCTATAAGTATATTTAAGTGTTTAAGAGTATATTATTATTCATATATTACAAATGCATAATATTTAGTGGTATCATGAACGTCCACAACATCTATATTATAAAATTGTATTATCTAATATAATAACTGTTGAAAATTGTCTCCAACTATTTATTTAGTACAACATCCACATCTGGATCGCTTGCAGGCCGAATGCAACATGACAGTTACTATATTATAATCCATAAATATAAATACATAAAATACATTCACCGATTTTCTACTATAATCAACTATAACAAATAATTCTCTGATATTACGTACCTATATACTTAATACCTATTGTACTTTTAGATTCTGAGTGGAACGATGAATGTATTGATTTTACAATGATGTTTTTTTTTTTTTTTTTTTAAATTTTTTTGTGTCTGTTTACACGATAAGTAGTCGAAATAATGCTTCGATTTTCAACTTCAGTATCTTGTTCGATTGGAAAGTGAATCTTGTTGCTGCATTCGGGAGGTCAAATTTTAAAATTCCCAATAGTTTTCACAAGCGCCGGGATTAAACACATAAAAATTAAGGAAAAACGGGAATTTTTACACTAAAATCTGTTTTCCAAAATATCGATTTTGGTTTTTGGTGTAACTCTAAAACAAATGAACGTATATGCATGCAATTTTCACTGTTTGTTTATATTTGCATTTTCTATACACGATAAAATTTTTAAAATATTATGATTTGTTTTGAACTGTTTAGGCTCCTAGTATATTGTTTCAAAAGCATATTAAAAATAATTAGTCACAATTTTATTTTATAAGCATTTAAAGTTCAAAAATTAACAAAATATTGAAAAATCACTAAAATTAGCAAGTTATTTTGAGTTAAGAATTCGTAAAAACTTTTCTTTTTAAATATAAGATTTAAAAATGTCAATAAAGTTTTATCTGTTTTACCAAAAAGTATAAAAATTTAATACAAGGCTCCTAATATATTGTTACAATAGAAATTGAAAAATATTAAAAATACATAGGCACAATTTTTTTTATAAGCATTTAAAGATCGAATTTTGACAAAATGTATCAAAATCTCAAAAATTATCAATCATTGTAAATAATAAATTATAAAATGTTCAGTTTTTATAGCTTAGGATTGCAAATTTAAAACAAAGGTTCTCATAAATAGTTCATACTGTAACCAAAAAATCTAAAAAATATATGAACACAGTTATATTTTACAGATATTTTAAATTCAAATTAGGACGAAATTACATAATAAAAAACCTAGAATAACTATTTTAGTTATTTTGTTGTGATTGTATAATATTATTCGTGGGTACTTGAAATTTCTAAAGTATACTACTATATATCTATGATAGTATCGGGGTTTGTTGTTGGTGTATAACGCGTTATAAGCACCTAATGGATATTGTGATATGATTAATTTGGAATTCATTATAGGTCAATTTTTTTAATACCATACATAAGTATATAGGTAATATGTCTTATACCTAGAAGGGCATACCGTCTCCGCTCAGAATCGTTTTTCTTATACAATGATATAATATCATTGAATTCAAATGTAATACCATCCATTATACAGTCACCCACTATTGTAACCTACTGTACAGCAGAGCGACACCCACTTGCCCACATTTTGTGACTATAATATTATATTTAAAAGAGAAAAACTTAGGTATGTTTCTTCATGATCTCAAATTTGAATGAAAAATAGCTTTGTCGGAAGTCACTCAAGAGAAATGTTAGTAATAATTAAGCCACCCTACCACTCACTTACTCACTCACCCACTCATTCATCATTCATTATTATTTAAAAAACGTACGATACTGAAATACAATTTAGAATAGTAGTTCCTCTGATGCTCAAGATATGCAATAAGACAGGATTTTTCCAGTTATACGCATTTTAAAGAGACGATCAAATCGGGATCTTGAGATTCACTGTGGTAATTGAAACTTTTTTCTGTTTATAAATGGTTTCCATTGAGCAAGATCAGCTACAAAGCAGTGCATCAAATTGTAACGCTAATGGCCTCAAATAAGGAAATTATATTTTAAAAGCAAATATTTGTGTGTAGGTTATTATACTTAAATAGTACTCAATTGAATTTTACGAAAATCTCAGAGATTGTTTTTAGAGGTGTCAGAAAAGTTAATATAGTAAGTAGTTAAATCACGTTAAAAAATATACCAAGTGCTAAATCCAATCCGCCACTTTCAGTTCGATTGGCAAAATTATTTAACAAATCTAGGTACACTGACACCGATTTGTCCATGAACACTGCCGTACACTAAAACTGTATGTCTAGCGTATATAGTATACGAGTTTATTCTTTTATCATGAAACACTCATTATTTCAAAAAGTATTAATGTTTTTGAAAATATTTTTTTACATGGTTTCAAGTTGTTAAAAAACAACGTTTTTATTAAAAAATCATATTTTTAAATATTTTTAATCCTTATATTTTTTTAAGTTTTTTACTTTTTTTAATGACAACATAGAGTTTTAATTTTGTCTTCTAAAGCTGAATATTTTTCAAAGTATTTTAATACATAAAAATCGAATTTAGGACGAGTAGTTTATGAGTTATAACTATTTAAAGTTTAGACAAGCCGCGGAGTAATGGACAAACATTTTGCGGGGTAACCCCGTACCACACCACTCCTTAATATTTTTGTAATTTGGTATGTGTGAACATAAAAAGTTAAAAAGTAGAATTAAAAATTAGTTTTTAATCAAATATATTAATTTTGTTGCAAAAATGTTCATCAACAAAACCAAGTCAATATAATAACTAAACAATAGGTGCTATTTATAAAAAGTAATATTAAGAATAATAGTTATTTCAAGTACAATAGAAAAACAAATAAATTATTAAATAATGAAAAATCGGTAAATGCTAAAAACTGTTCAAATTTAATATTTGTCAATTATTATACATAATATATAATGCTTAGGTACTACCTATGTATTATGACTTACATATCTATTATGTTTGGTGAAATTAGAATTGTATAAACTGTTAAAAATTGCTACACATAAGTAAAAACTTATTAATACAAATATTGATTTCAATTACATTTAGAATAAATTACTTTAATAAAATTACCATACCTAAACTTATGGGACATAATTATATTTTCTATACAGTTCACGAATCCATTGAATGTGATATTTAACTTCTGTAAAAACAGCGATTGAGTTTTTTGTATTTGGATCTTTTATACTCACTACTCCGGTTAAATAATATGAATTGGAGTGTAAAAAGCTTAAGCCTGCACCGCTATCTCCCGTACCCACTCCTTGTCCTGAAACTAAAAATAATTTATTCATAATACTTAAATGAATCACATGGCAGTTGTGTACTGTCGTATATTATAGAGACGGCCATTAACATTAGAATGTTAATAAATAAATGTTTTTAATAAATTTTGTTTTATTTTTAAATAAGTTTATATTTACATATAATGTAATGGTAATGCCCCCTCACCACTTCCTCAAAATACTTGGAATTGCAAAATGGTTTCTAGGCCAATATTAAGCTTAATAATTTGTTTTCTTATTAATATTCAATATCGATTTGTGTGTCAAAAATG
This sequence comes from Macrosiphum euphorbiae, assembly GCA_949089665.1. Taxonomy (NCBI): domain Eukaryota; kingdom Metazoa; phylum Arthropoda; class Insecta; order Hemiptera; family Aphididae; genus Macrosiphum; species Macrosiphum euphorbiae. Next base: position 113,624,554 of record CARXXK010000001.1, on the reverse strand, counting down.
TTCATAGATGTTAGAAGTATGGAGATGAAAATTTTAAGAGGATTATTGCAGATAGTTGAAAATTAGTTGTAAAATATTGGTATAGGTTTGGAGCATTCCAAGTAAATCGTGAAGTGAGGGCACCCCTCACCCCCCCCCCCCGGGTGGGCTGAGGACTCTTGTGAATTAGGAAAATGGATTTTGCGAACCAACTGATGTCGATAGAGTTGGGGGATCAACCATACAAATACATGCTAATTAGATACTAAATATTAATTTTTTTTTTAATTTAAATATTATATTCCATTTTTTAACAAAATTAAAACTATAAGTAATAAGAATAACATAGAAAAGTATATACAAACGTGAATATTGTTAAGAGGAGATCATTAATTAACAGAACCTCGGCAAATAAAATTAAAATATTAACCTAGAAACAAATTTGAAAATAAATGATTTTGATATTTGATGTGTGGGGGGGATTGGAGACACAAGTTTACAGCCCTCCACATACTTTTCGGTAACGCGCCTAATTAAAACGAATGTTAATTACAAAAGTTAACATTCAAATACATGTTAATTACAATTTAAATATGAATTGCCAACAAAAATGTATAAAAATCGAATATAGAGGGGGGCACATACGTAAAGTGGCGCCAACGTACGCTTGCTACAAATATAGTTTGTTTGAACGATTTGTAGAGATATATTTTGTATTCTTTTACTAAAGATAAATGTGATTCATTATATTGCATATAAGTTAAGTTTATCTTCATTTTTAAAAGTGTCTACCATATATCAATATTCAGTGTTTAATAAATTTAAAACTTAAGTTAAATTGTTTAAACAAATCGACGATTTCACAGTAGGATTTATGTTTAAATATGTTATTACCCAATGCAGATCCGGCACAAAATTTATCAAAAGTCACAAATGATTCAAATCCGTTTGTATACATATTCCGGCAAGAACTATGGTCAATGTATGGTAAAGATGCTTCTAACAAAGTAGGATTTGAAATGCCTTCTTCTGTTTTTCCCCAACCAACAATCTGTAAAATATAAAACAGTTGTATAATGTATCTACAAATATAATTAGGTGATATATATAGTTATTAATAGTTATATTTATCATAATTTTATTATTTAAATAATACTATAAACCGACCTTTCCTTGATCTCCATTGCTAACATTGTATATACTATTCCAATCGATACAAACAGGTGCTACACCATTACTAAAAGATATTCTATTTTGTAACACAATAATAGCTATATCTTCAGCATGAAACCCAGTAGGTCCATAATAACCTTCCTTCAGGTTAACAATATCTACCTATACAATTGTTTTATATTACTTATATCACACATATCATCCAAATTTGTTTTAAATTTTCAATGATTAATAACTTACATTAATTATTTGAGTAAAATCATTGTCAATGATTGAAAAATCTCTCGCATATTTTCCGACAGCAATTTTGTATAGACCGTCGTTTATTGATATTCTATTGGATAACATACCTTTTTGCCAAAAACAATGAGCAGCTAAAAACGTATTTAATTAATTATTATTTCTTGAATACATTTTACATCGATTTTACCAGAAACGACTAAATTTGGAGAAACTATTGATCCTCCACAAATCAAGTTATAATTGAAAGTTGTTTTATTTAATTTATATACTCCAACATTCCATGGTGCCGTCCCTACAAGAGCTTCTTCACCATTATTAATCAATATTTGGTTTATGATATACACTCTACCACAATCTATAATAGTATTTGAAAAAAAATAAATGTGAAAATAGTTAATAAGTAATAAAACCTATAGAATATGCATAATGATGACGGTGTAAAAATTTAAATCACACGATTATGCATAATCAATGCTTATCAATTTTTTTCCCTAGTCTTATTATTATTATAATGCATATAGTTTAAGTTAAATAAATTAGGAGTATATATATAAATTAGAGACTTATGTTTATATTATGACAACAAATACAATTACATGGATCGCATTTATATAGTTGTTTATTCCATGTTCCATTAGATTGACAAATTAATTCAAGTGGAGTGTTATCTTGTCCATTTGATGTAGTATATGTTGACTTACATGATGGTGTTGCTATTGTATCGGGTATCGATAAATTTGAACAATTACCAGTATACTTACCATTATGACTACATTTAATATCCAAACTATTTGAGTCTAGAGGTGGACACATTTCTATAAAAGTAAATAAATTATAATCCAACATATAGTATATACACATTGTCGCCTTAAGTTAAATATATAAATAAATAAGTAATTTTCACAACATTCGAAAAACTATACAATACTTACTGAAACACAATTTCTCAAAATTGGTTAACCATTTTCCTTTTCCCAGGCAAAACCTAGAACTATTGGTATAAGCCTTATGATATCCAACTTCACAATTCTCAATAATAGTAAGATTATGATTAATTAATGCCCCGTGAGATAAGATATCATCAGAACCTTCATAAGAATATACAACACCATCGACGGTTGGTAAAACGCATGTAGTCTCTGTGAACTGTCAAAATCTCGAATGGTAAATTTATATATTATTCGTTCTAAAATATCTAAGTTGTATTGTCATTAAAAAACCAAGCCAATATAATAAGTCAAAAATTAAAATGAATACCTGTAAAGATATATATTTACATACATGTTTGTTTAAGATTCCACGAAGCCATGGAACATTTTTTTTAATATTTGTATAACCTATGACTGTATTGTTTTTTAAAAAAGCCTTGACACTCAATACTCCTTGTAAATAATAAGAATTAAAGTGAATCATGTATATGCCTGTTCCGTCATTTCCAACATTTTGTAGTACTGAAACAAGAGATATTTTATAACTATGACTGAAACTAAACATATTATTATTGTTGGGTAGTTGGTGCATAGGTTTAGTAATCCGTTAAATTTTCCTGTCGGAGAGAAGAGGGTAACATTTTTATTTATAAATTAACATCATTAGGGTTTTAAACAACAGTATTTAAGAAATAATAGAATGAACCATTTAACAGTAATGTATACATTTAAACTTAATATCCATAAAAGAAAAAGATGGCCTTGGTAAGAGTGATTATTGGATAATATTATTTAAAGATGTGATTCTTATAATGGGAATATTCTTTGCGAAGTTGCCAGTTGGAACGACTCACTGGAAAATAAAAGGGCTACCGAAGTTTAGTGCTCTCCGTACTCGAAAACTAAGTAACTGTAAAATATATGGGGGCATCAATCTGATTTTCAATTATTCTCTGGGTAAAATAAACAGAAAACTTGATGCGACATTTGTTGCATGTAATGTATTGATTTTACAATGATATGTGTTTTTATTTTTTATATCTGTGATAACTTGATAAGTAGTAGAAATAGTCCTTTGATTTTCAACTTAAACAAACCGTCGTGGCTATCACGACACGAACGGTCGGCGTTACGTAATCCGTTTTATTGGACTATTCCATTAAAATTATCCAAACAAACAGTAATAATAATAGCCAGTTTTTGCTAATTTGACAGTCTTCTGACTTGCGTCGCGTGTGTGCTTGCGAGTAGCCGCATTCGAAAATGCTCGTACTTTTCAGTTTTTTACATGATGAAATTGTCGTGACGTAGTATCCGTTACGGATATCTCATGTTTTGATGTGCACTTTTTCGCGTCAATGGCCGTTGGTGTCAAAATTTCGTATTATACTCATTATTCGTCGATGTGCAATATGTTGTACACTCAGTTGCGTCGTCGGCCACTGGTCTAATATTATCCATCGGTGCGTTATCGTCATACGCACGCAAGTCGACGGCTCAATTCATCCCAGGGCGTAACAATTTATAATTATTGTATATCCACATTATATGCGTATAATGTAAAATTGTCGTTTAGTCATAAGCAAAAACAACAACTACCTATCACTGTAAAATCAATACTTTCAACGCCGCGATCAGAATCTAAATTTGTATTACCCAATTCAGTTTCGGCACAAAACTTGTCAGAAGTTACAAAATGATGAAAATCGTCTGGTAAATACTTATTGTGACAAGTACTAGAATCAATATATAGAACAACAGTTCCTATTGAAACTTTTTCGTCATTTTCCATTTCTGAGGCATGAACAACAACCTTTAAAAGTATGAAAAAGTGTTATCATATACAATTATAATAAAAGTATAATATTAATATTTTATGTTAGTATCGGTAATGAATTCAATTGTATTTTTAAATAAAGTCTGACCAATCAAAATTTTTAATTTTGAAGATTTGATTTGATTTGTTTGATATATATAGCGAGATGGATCGAATATGAAATTAGAATAGTAATTTGGGAATTAACAAAACTTTTTTTATTTTGGATGCCAATGTAAACACTAATGTAGTACTTTCAATGACAACAATTTATTATATTTTCAAAATTCAAACGAGGTATTAAGCATGTGCAGAGAGGCAATGTAGTTCATTTTGTTCATATTAGACAAATGTTTAATATTCCAAAGCTCAATCTGAAAGTATTTTAAAGTTATTTTTTTAAACTTGTACCTACGTTCCTCAGAGTAAAGTTGAGACGTAAATAAACTTAGGGCTGCTATATTCATTCAACTTCAAAATGTTTACCAAAACGAACTAGGCGAATTGTATGATTTGATATGGTTTACGGAATTTATTCTTAGTTCATCGATTTGAAGCTATCACCAAAATGTGTGGTCGTGTGGATAACTTAACCATAACCACCCAAACATTTTTAGAAATTAATCAGAATTTCAAATTATGTTAATTTATGTATTTAATAAGACTATTAAGCTATACAATACAACATATTTACCGTTCCTTCATCTCCATTCTTTACATCATACTTATTATACCAATCGATACAAACAGGGAAAACGCCATTACTAAACGAAAGTTTTTCCGTCAGCACAATAACAGCAATATCTTCAGCATATAACCCATCAATATCATTATAATCTTCTTTCAAGTAAATCGTTTCCACCTTTAAAATTGTTTTAATTTATATTATATGTATCATACAAATTATTTGTACACATTCAATTACTAATAACTTACATGCATTTTGTGACCAATGTTATTGTAATTATTTGGAACAATAATTTTGTATAGATCATCGTTTATTGATATTTGCTTAGATAACATATCTTTTGTCCAAAAACAACTTGCCGCTAAAAAGTTATTTAATTAATTATTATTCCTTCTTAAATGGATTGTTCAAGGATTTTACCAGAAATTACTACATTTGAAGCAATAATTGATCCTCCACACAACAAGTTATACACATTAATATTTTTAGGGTTTCTTTTATATATCTCAACAAACCAAGATGGCGTTGCAAAAAGTTTTTGTTTCCCATTGACCAATACCAATATATCTTCCTTGAAATTCGCTAAACCGCAATCTAAATCAATATTAGATACATTAAATGTAATATTGGATTATCTATATTTATAAATATGCCTAACTCTGGCATCTATTATATTTTGACACAAATATATATATATATTTTACTTTTGAAAAAATGTGTGTATCCATAGTCATATCGAGCACACAGCTCTTTGGTCTCGTCTGAACCATCTGGACAATCCTTACGACCATCACAAACCCACGACCATTCGATGCACCGTCCATTTGAACAATGAAACTTATCATCAGTGTTTCTATAATTGTATTCAAATGTTCAACAAATTATTATTTAATACAATTAATTTATACAATGATAAGCAAGTATGAACAAAATATTTAAATAAAAAAAATAAGGTATTCGTAAGTTTGCAATTTGTATACCTATAACATAAGATAATTAATTTAAAATAATATTAAGCAATTCGATTCCAGATGAGGGATAATATTATAATTGAATCTTATATAGCATGTCGGAATCCATTGTCCTATGCGTATTGAAAAGTTTAACACAAGAAAAAAATAAGAAGATAGTAAATAAAATTAGTTCTTACAAAATAATAATGTAAAAAAGGGTTTTTTAATTCTCCTAATCTCGGAGGGGCTTTGTCCCGTGATTTATTTTTTCCATACATTTATAACAAAGCACTGTGGGCATAGGCACAATTTCAACTTTTGACTTGTGGTGTTGAATATATTAAAAGCAAGCAGACCCTTGCAATATAGCATTTTAAAATTGTATGTCCTAGATGTTGGGGGGTAAGCCCCTAAAGCCCCTCCCCAATTTGCGCTTATGCCTATAGGGAGAAAGTCAGGAGATATGTAATTAGTACTAACTAGGTACTAAGAATACCTAATATAGTAGTATGAGCCACTATGAATATAGATCGTGAATATTGTTTCATGATAATTAATTATCAAGCCTTTAGGGCTCTAAGCCCCTTATTACCCAATCACTAATATATGTCCACCACTAAAAATTAAATAATATTTATTCATAAATTATATATAATAGTGTCACCAACACTGAGCACGATGATACAGCTGGTCGTCTTTCGAGGTTTCTGTCACACAAATTGCCGGATACTGAAATAATGAATCCTTATGTATTAAATACGTAAACAATATTTAATTAATATTATTATGTACTGTTTTAATCAGCATTTGTAGTTTAAATTTAATAGATCATATAATTTTATATATTGTGCATTCATGTGTAATATGTACGATGACAATATTCAATTTAATAATAGTGGGCTGGGAGAACAATAGTTTTGACCAGCCAAAAAAACCACTCATTTCACTCTCTGCAAACTATAATTTCCACTTACAATAAAGTTGTTGTCTCAATTCAATCGCTATTTTATATATTATGTATTTTATTATGAGAAAAAATTCAATTGTAACTTTTCTGTTTGTAATGACTGCTGAATATTAAGGAGTGTTAGTTTATTTTCAGAATTTTAATTTTGTCGGTTGATATATTATACTAGGTATCGCAAAACATTTTATTTACTTTCCAACACATTATATTTGAACTTAATAACTGTAAATAGCTATTAATTTTTATTGTAATGATAATTCCCAGTACCTATAGATACAATTGTATTAAATTTCTTCTAAATTATAAAAATAGAAATAGTAACATTTCTCACCAAACAATCAGTGTATCAGACATCAGTTCGCTTTTAAAGGCATATGAATGGAAAACAGGAGCCAACTCGGCACTCATTTGATATGTTGCAAGGTATGCTTATGCATACCTAAAATATATCAAGATTGTATTTTTACCAGTTCACCTGACTATAATTTTTCTGCACCAGGCAAAAATAATCTTTTTTTTTATTGGTCATATAAGTATCGGCACCTATAGCTACCTAGTTGATATTACTATTACCAAGCTGAACCCGCGCAATTTTTTGCCCGTAAAAAATGACAACTCTTAAAAAAAATTGTGATTTTTCAACTACTTTTGGGTGTAACCCGTTGCAGTAAGTACAACTCAGATATCCTGGTAGGCAATCCGACTATGTCGGATCGCGGACAATGTGCGACAGCATATTATCATGTAGACAACGATGAGCGACTGTAAATGCAACTCAGCCACCTTTGTAGGCAATGTGAGAAAATTCGATTTGATGCATGCTTGTACCTGATCTGCCCGATAACCAATGGCAACCAACAAAATAATAAATAATTATTTCTACTAATTATTTCACCTATAACCAATAGCAACCATTTATAAACAAAAATTTCCATCGTAAATCTCATAATTCCTGTTTTTGCACTTCCTCATTTTGGACCTACCTGGTCCAATTGTGAATATAAAATATTTTTAACCTTCCTCTTGATTCACTAGTGGTTCTTTTAATACTTACACCGTGCAATAAGAAAGGATTTGAAAAAATTCGCATTTTAAAGAGGTGTTCAAACAGGGACATTGAAGTTCACATCGAACATTTTTATTTTTATTTATTAATAGTTCCCATTGGTTACAGTAGTCAATAGAATTAATTAGTGTTTATTTACTATCGGTTTCCATTGGTTTTCTGGACAGATCAGGTACAAGCTCGCATCAAATCTAATTATTGAAAATTGCCTACCAGGGTTATTTGTGAAAGAGCTACCCTTTGACCTCGATCCGACGTAGTCGGATTGTCTACGGGAGTGGCTGAGTTGTACTTACTGCAGGCTGCAGCAAGTTACACCCAAAAATAGTTGAACAATCATAATTTTTTGTAAGATTTGCGTTTTTTTAAGGGTAGTGCACGGGTTCTGCTATAAAAATATTATGTTTATCATTAATAACGCTAGCAACATTTCAGCACATTTTCATTAACCGTTTTTTTATATTTACTGGCCGATCACATTAAACGCAAAAATAAAAATAAAATAAAAAATTATACATATCATATTATCATCGTCCGAAAACAAAATAAATAACCAATCACGGGCGAAGCTGTGGCGGGTCGGCTATAAGAATATAAAAAAGAATGGTACCAATACTTGCAGGGAAAAAACAGAAAAAATTTCACAATCGTAGATGTCAAAGAATCTTTGTTTTAAACTAACAGACAGCTTTTATTTTAATAATAATAATATTATATAAAACAATAAAACATAACTATCGGAAACACATACTCTAACATTTGTATTGTAAGTTTAATTTTAATTAATAAATTCAAAAAATATTGTTATTGAAATTAAAATAAATGTTTTATCAGTATTATTGTTTTCGAAAAATTACTGATACATAGTATATTGTAAACTTGTATTAATAACTCTTCACATTAGATAGATACATGTATTACATTTGAAATTCTGAGTGAAACGATGAATGTATTGATTTTACAATGATGTGTGTTTTTTTTTTTTTTTTAGTGTCTGTCATGACGTTTTAGGACAGTAAAAGTGCTTGGGTTTTCTTTAACAGCAGCTTTTCTGATAGGAAAGTGAATCTAGTTGGTACTTTGGGGGGTCAAAAGTGAAAATTTACCAGTAGTTTTCAAAAGCAGTGTGAAAAACAAAAGAAAAATTAAAGAAAAACGGGAATTTTTACACTAAAATCTGTTTTCGAAAAAATCGATTTTGGTTTTTGGTGCAACTCTTAAACAAATGACCGTAGGTACATGACATTTTGACTGAACGTTTGTATTAGCATTTTCTATACACGATAACATTTTCAAAATGTTTTGATTTATTTTGAACTGTTTAGGCACATTTTCATTTTCCATTTTTTTTTAGTTTTTTTTTCTAAAAATATCAATAAAATTTTATTTGTTGATTAAGAAAGCTTGAAAATTTAATACAAGGGTCCCCTTCTATATTGTTACAATGGCATTTGAAAAATATTAAAAATCCTTAGTCACAGTTTTTTTTTATAAGCATTTAAAGTCAAAAAATTTACAAAATATGGAAAAATCACGAAAATTAGTAAATTATTTTGAGTTGAGAATTCGTAAAAATTTTCATTTTTAAATCTAAGGTTTTAAAATGTAATACAAGATTCCTTATAAGATTATCTACCTTTATCAAACAAAAAATTTGTATAAGAAAGTCAAATTAAATTTTTATGAGCGTTTGAAATTCAAATTTTTACACCATTGAATATTCACCCGATTTCTCATGTAGCGATTTCCTTATTTTGTTGTACCTAATTCAAAAACAAATAACTGTAGATACATGAAAATTTCACTGAATATTTATATTAGCATTTTCTATACACCATACAATTTTGAAAATATTTTGACTCTTTTTGAGCTGTTTACGGACATTTTCAGTTTCCAATTTTTTTAGTTTTTTATTCTATAAATATCAATAAAGTTTTATCTGGTGGGCCAAAAAGTGTAAACATTTGATACAAGGCTCCTGATATATTGTTACAATATCAGTTGAAAAATATTAAAAATACATAGACACATACTATTCGTGGGTACTTGAAACTTCTAAAGTACACTATTATATATCTATGGAGTATGGACTATGATAGTATCAGGGTTTGTTGTTCACGTATAACGCATTATCAGTACCTAATGGATATTGTGATGTGATTAATTTGGAATTTATTATAGGTACCTATTTTAGGTAAATTATTTTTAATACGATAGATAAGTATATAATATGTCTTATACCTAGACTGGCATACCGTCTCCGCTCAAAATCGTTTTTCTTATACAATGATATTATATCATTAAATTCAAATTTAATACTATCCATTATACAGTGACCCACTTGTAACCTACTGTACAGCAGAGCACCTTTTTTTGGTTGATTTAATAGTATATGCTAACATAATGTCTTTATACCATGATTTTCTACTTATTATTATATTGTTTTTACTTACTGAAAATTAAGCAAGAATATATTAACCAGGAATACTTCGCCTTCATTGTCAATTGTGAGCTGAAATTAAAGCAAATAAATTTAAAAATATATAAATAATAAATGTTCAAACATAAGGTATACAAAATTAACGCCACTATACACTAAACAATATTTTACTAAACATGTTCTTACGTCATGAGGTATACCGAAATATACTATAATAAAATAAAATATATTATATTAAATACCGACAGTAACTGTATTGGATTAATTCATTTTTAACTTCATAAGTTAACTACATGAAATATACGATTATAACAACACAACATAATATCTAGTCATCCAAATATCTACACTACCTCACGATGCTATAGTATGTAGTCAGTTCGATATTATGAACCTACTAGCAGCTATATTCAAGGGCGTTCATGGGGGGGGGGGAGAAGGACATGTCCCCCCTGGCTTTTCCGTTTCTATTATACATTTATACATAATATATTATAATTGATACATTGAATAAAAAAATTGATAATCATAGTGTCCGTTAATACAATTTTGTTCTATAATCACAGAAATTAATTTTATCCAGCCATAATATCACTTATTAGGAATATTAATATAATGATTTGAACAACAGATATATTATCATCATAGATATTAAACTTAAAAAATAAGTATAATATAATTTACTATGTGCATTTATGTTATATATTTTACAATTCATAAGAAATTGAACTACCTACTCTTATTTAATTTATAAATAAATATATAGTTATGATAAGTACATAAATACTATTGTATGAATATACTCACAGAGATTTTTCACTGTGTTAAACATAAATTTCATTAGTTTTAAACAATTTACAGAACATGTTAAAAACAAGTTTAATAAAACGTTGTTTTAACATAACAACACTATAGAATACAGTCATATGCAACGTAAACTTAGATACATAGAGCAATTAAAAGGTCACCAGAAAGGTCAATATTATTGAAAAAATTAGTGTCCTCCTCCCCCACGATTTTCAAAGATGGACCCTTGGCTATATTTGATCACATTATCGACCTGACGACTAACTACGTAAATAGGTGGCCATGAACAAAAGTTTCTAACTCGTTTTAATATTAATTATATAGATCCTACTAGGTACTATACGCGTCTACGTCAAATAGGTACATCTAAGACTGAAAATACTGGTTATCCATATAATAGATTATTTAGATACATATATACAAAAACATAAAAACATTGTGAACTAATTTTTGTATACATAAATGAATGTACTGTAATAATTTTACATTGATAGTTTATTTATCACTATTAATAAGTGGTGTCTTCTGTTTATACAAGTTTGGAATCAAATTATACTCCATTTATACAGTAACAACAGCACAATAATGATCTCCATTATCCTCATTATCCACCATATCGAACAAAAAATGTATTTAATAGTTAATTGTATAAAAATTTAAAATTATTCTATTCAATTACAATAATATATCATATCATGATTAAAGAATAATTGGGATGGTATTTTTACCAAAGGTATATATTATTTAGAATTTCGTAATTCTTTGATCTTAAAACATAACATAATTTTAAACAACGTTTACTGTTCTCCTTGTCATGTCAGTTATTAGGTCAGTATTTCGAATTTCCATTAAAAATTTTTTTCAACAAACCACCATTGAATGTATCACCGATGAACATCTCTTTCTCATCCAACTTAAGTTAACATAACTGGCATCAGACACGCATATCATAAGTCTTAAAGTATGTTGTATAGATTTGTGTATCTATTTAAAAAAAATTTAAATAATTTAAGTACCAATATTTTTTTACGTATTTTTTTATCTCAACGTTTGTATAAGACCCTTTTTAGATGTATCTTGTGACTTGTACCTATCTCAAATGATATTTTTATTTTATAATACATTATAATATGTATTCATATCACCCGATGAAATATATAGACAATCTAGTTAAGCCAGTGGTTTGGGTTATTTTATTAGTATCTCATTTGATCTATTAAAACTGTATTAATCTTTTTATCAATTAAATCTATAAAATGAAAATCCAACAAATGAGAGAAAAAACAAAAAAAAAGTATCGAATACATGGTGGGACAAAAAGTTTTTAACAAAGAACCACCTTCGGTCAAACACAAATAATAATGTGATAAAGAAATTTTTTTACCTATTCGAAGAGCTGTTCAAAAATATCAAAGTAATCAGCAACACTACATTAGAGATCGTAAACCTGAGGACCGGGAACTGGTGAACGTTGATGAGGTGTGTCTATTTTATAATATGGACAAACAACAATAGGAATAAGACATTAAAAACAGCTTGGCCAAATCACACAGCATGAGAACAAACCTATCACAATGGGATATGGGCCAGGAAAAAAATGTATAAAGTCCGAAATAAATCGTAGGACAAATCACTAGAACTCATGCAGCCAATCAAAATGGCATCCATAAGAACATATGACAAATAAACAAATAACTATTTAGTAATAATTATGAAACAATAAATACACAAGGCAAAATTGGTATATGCTAAAAACTGTTCGAATTTAATATGTATTAATTATTTATATTTATTTATTGTTTTTATTTATTTTATTTGAAATACACGCCGAGGGCAATCAGTATAGAATAATTAAATACTTATACTAGTTTGACAAAAAACATACATGGATAAAGCACCATAGCATTTAATACAACAGTATTAATTTAAAATGTTAGAACTCTGATTTAATCAGTAATCAGTTTCATTATATACATAATAATTATAATGTTTAGGTACTACGCTAATTTATTATGACATACGTACTTATTATATTTAATTTAAATTAACAATAATTGTTCGATCTGTCAAAAATTGTTACATATAAGATGTTGTGTATTTCTTAATACATTATAAGAACATGTGAACACAAGCGTTGCAGAATAAGGACTAAACTTTATTGAAACAATATCATTAATACATATAACATTTGAGGTTATTTATTATCACTAACTATGATAATCATAACATCATCCTCTTTTTAAATACAAATATATTATTTTTTTTTAAATTAAACAATAAAAAATAATAGTTTATTTAATAGTAAATAGTACAACTTAATATTAACAAAAATAAGTAATATACAATAATATAATAAAAACAATTAAATTAAATAAATTAATATATTATAAAAACATAGCAATAGTTAATTATCAAAACCATATCTTTTTGTAGGCTTCCTGTCTCTCTCCGAACGACGCACAACTACACTCTCTTTACTTTCTGTATGTAACTCATTACTTTTTGGTAATGTATAATAACTATGATCCTTATCAATATTTCTAGGATACCGTAACTGGTTCTTATGAACTATTCTAGTACTCTTATTTAAGTCAATTACAAATAAATATTTGGTATACTGTTTAACTACTGTAGCTGGTAACCATTTACAATAATCTTTAAAATGATTCCTATATAATACTTTCTCATTTTTTTTAAAATAATTTTCACTGTTCTCATCCTCATAATACTTATTATTTTTAAGATTAAAACTTAATTTCTTTTTTTCTTTTACTGTAACTTTACTTTTTGGATTTATTGATGACAATATAGACCTTAACTTATAAGAAAACATACGATCAGCCGGTGACTGTGCTGTAACTGTTGAAGGCGTAGTATTATATACTGTAATGAACCGTACTACTTTTTCCTTAACAGTCAAATTATTTAACTCTCTATCTAAGATATACTTTTTAAAATACTTTTTAACAGTTTGAACCGCTCTCTCAGCCAAGCCGTTGGACTGACTATGAAATGGAGGTGTTTTTGTTATTTTAATATTACTTTGATTTCCATAGCTGTTAAATAACCATGAACCAAAAGGAGGACCATTGTCTGATACTATCTCTTCAGGTAACCCAAAAAACGCAAACACTTCCTGCAACACCCTGATTAACGATTCACAATTTGTTTTTTTTAACAGTTTCACTACTATATATTTGCTATATGCGTCAATCACAACCAAAAACGTATTGCCTTCCAAATGAAAGAAATCAACATGCACTCTTTCCCACGGCTTAACTACCATAGGCCACTTTGATATAACTTTCTCTTTACTCACATTAGAAGTCTGATCACATATTTCACATCCTTTACTAAATTTTTCTATATCTGTATTCATATTTTTCCACCATAATACACTTCTTGCTGCCATTTTCATTCTTACTATACCCTCATGATCTTTATGCAGTATCTTCAAAATGTTCTTTTTTAATACCTCTGGAACTACAATCCTATCCCCAAAAAATAAGCAATCATCCTGTGTACTTAAATTATCTTTTAACTTAAAATAATACTCAATCTCACTTTCTACTTTTCTAGGCCATCCTCGTAATACATAGTTATAAACTTTAAATACTATTTTATCTTTTTTTAACGCTTCTACTACATCTGCAGTACTTAACCTAAATTCATTGGTTATACATAATCTACTAATAACATCATCTTCTATTTCAGTACCCGTATTTAATGGTAATCTACTTAACGCATCAACATGAACCATTTGTTTACTTGGCATATACTGAAATTCATACTCATACATAGATAACAACACAGCCCATCTCTGTAACCTGGACGCTGCAACCACTGCTATACCTTTCTGTGGACTAAATATTTCTCTTAACGCTTGAGCATCTGAACATAATGTGAATTTGTTACCATATATATATTTATGAAATTTTTTTAATGCAAACACTATTGCCAACGCTTCTCTGTGTAACTGAGAATATTTTTGTTCTGCTGGAGATAATGAACTTGATGCAAATAATACTGGTTTTTCTACTCCATCTACTACTTGAGATAAAATTGCTCCAACACCATATGGTGAACCATCTGCACATACTACTATTGGCTTTTTTTGATCATAAATTTCTAATACTTGATTTTGTAACAACAAAGTTTTACTCTTTTCAAAAACTTCCTGACACTTATCGCTCCACACAAATTTAACATCTTTCCTTAGTAGTTTATATAAATCATGTAATTCACTACTGATATTAGGAATAAATTTTCCATAATAATTTAATAATCCTAAATAAGCTTGCAATTCGGTCACATTATTTGGTGCCCTAGCCTCTCTAATTGCTTCCAATTTCTTTATTTGTGGACGAATACCTTTATCTGACAACGTATGTCCTAAATAATCAACTTCCTTTTCAAAAAACTTACATTTATCCACATTAATAGAAACATTTAAATTATTTAATCTATCTAAAACCAAATCTAACTTTTGTCTACACTTTTCAACTGTTTTTTCACCTATTAATATATCATCTAAATAACAAAACACATTTTCCAAGCCCAACAATATCTGATCCATGGTAGACTGAAATATAGCTGGTGCACTAGCTACACCGAATGTTAATCTTGTAAATCTAAATAAACCTTTTAAAGTATTTATTGTCAAATATTCTTTAGAACTTGAAGCTAACTCTAATTGTTGATAAGCTCCAGACAAATCTAACACACAAAAAACTGCACAACTTGCCATACTTGCAAACAAATCCTCAATATTAGGTAAAGGGTAATGCTGTGTTTGTATAAATTTATTAATCGTCACCTTACAATCCACACATATTCTTATACTTCCATTACTTTTAGGTACAATTACTATAGGACTAGCCCATTCACTGAATTTAACTGGTTCTAAAATACCTTCATTCACTAATCTATCAATTTCTACATTTACCTTTTCTCTCAATTTAAATGGTACTGTATAAGCTTTATGGAAAATTGGTTTAACATTATCCTTTAACACTATTTCAGCTTTATAATTTTTTATTACCTGATTTGATGACTTAGGAATGATATTTGGGTATTTAACAGCTAATGTATCCAAAATATTACTACTTTTTGAGACTTGATTTAACTGAAGAACATTTCTCCAACTTGGGTATAGTCTATCCAACCAAGCTCGACCCAAGAGTGGTACACACGGTTTTTTACTTTTTATGACAAATAATTCTAAACGAACAGTTTTGCTTTCAATGTCACCGGGCAGCCTCACGTTAACCAACAGTTTTCCCGATAACTTAACATTTTCTCCTGTAACTGATACAAATTTAACTACAACATCAATTAATGGTACAAAAGAAAACATTTTTAAATACATATCTTCACTTATTAATGATGCACATGCGCCCGAATCCACTTCCATTTCTACTTCATTATCCTGAACTATCACCGTGACTAGCAATGGACTGCCTGACTGGTGCACTGAATTTATTCTGTCTTCCATTTTTGACTCCACATAACACTGCATCTGATCCAATTCTTCTGATAACTCATGTACATTGTTTTTTTCTGATGATACCGAATCACTACTTCGATACTTCTGTTTACTAAATTTGCTTCTACTTGAACTCCTGGCTCTGGGCTTGCTCTGATTCATTTTACTGTAGAAACAATACTTTGCAATATGCCCTACTTTGTCACAATGTCTGCACTTCCAATTTCTAACTGGACACTATTCCTTACTAAAATGTGATCCACCACATCTAGTACATTTGCCGTCCCTTTTATCGACACTTTTTGACCGGTTTGTATGAAAATTACTGCTTTTTGGTCGCACTGTAAACTGATTCATACTCTGACCTTTTACATCTTTTTCAGATAATTCCCAGTTTATAGCTATGGTACAAGCTGATTCAAACGTCAATGTTGACTCTTTCAACAGTATGGCACGTAATTTATTATCACATACTCCAAATACTAAACGATCGCGTAACGCTTGATTCAAAAAGGTTTCGAACTTACATTTTTGCGCTTTTGCTTTTAATTCTACTATATATTCTGACATCGGTTGACCCGACTTCTGATCTTCCTTGAAAAACTTATAACGTTCAGATATTTCATTTACTTCAGGAGTAAAATGACTTTTCAAAACTGCTATCAGCTGCTCGAACGTTTTCTTTACTGGATCACCCGGAAATAATAGTTTTTTCAATATTGAATACGTTTCTTGACCGATGAATGTTAACAAAAATGCAACTTTTTTATCCACTTTAACATCATTTAAAACAAAATATTGTTCTAAACGTTCCGCGTATTCACAAAAATCATCACCAGGCACATACGATTCTACTTGCCCTAACATTGTTACTTTAACTGTAACTGGTTTAACACTTTAACTTATTGCCCACACGCACGTGGTTTTCATCATCTTCGTCGCCAATGTTGTGTATTTCTTAATACATTATAAGAACATGTGAACACAAGCGTTGCAGAATAAGGACTAAACTTTATTGAAACAATATCATTAATACATATAACATTTGAGGTTATTTATTATCACTAACTATGATAATCATAACATAAGAAAGTAAATATGTAAGTAAATATAAGTAAATCCTATTTATCCAAATATGGATTTCATTCACAATTGTCATAAAAAATTTTAATATTTAATAGATCTTATATTATATATAGTTATGTTTGTTATACAGTCCACGAATCCATTGAATGTGGTACTTAACGTCTGTATAAGCTGCGATTGAATTATTTGTACTTGGATCCTTTATACTCGCTACTCCGGTTAAATAATAAAAATTAGAGTGTAAAAAGCATAGACCTGCACCACTTCCCTTGTCCACTTCTTGTCCTGAAACAAAAAAAATATATAAATACCTAAATCATACGACTGTTATTGGATAGTAGTTGCAATATAGTTTTACCACATTAATTAAAAATTATGAACAAATACTGTATTACAAGGATATGCGATACAGTAGGTACCTATAACATGTAGCTGCAGATGTGGTTTGTAACTATAATATTTAATGATGTCTTGTACAACACATTCACACTGGTCACACTCCATCAGTGGACATTGTGAAAAAAGTAACTGTTAGCCGATAAATCAATGCATTTCAAACCATAATTTATTATATGATTTCGAATTAAAAGCATACAGTGTGATTATCAAATTTTATGAATCACTCAATAAACTAATTTCAAAAAATTGTATATTAAAACCGCATCAGCCACTTAGTATTTTCGTATATTATAGACGACCCTTAACATCATAATATAACAAATACGTAGCATACGGCACAATATTATAATGATAAATGGATAATATAGTTTATTTTAGCATGTAAGTCACTAACATAGTGTAATACAAAATATTTCCATAGTATACTGGTTGTGCATAAGTTATATACATACGTCACACATATTCCTTATATGCACACGCACACATGCAACACATGAAGAATACACCATTTCGATTTTCGATCGGACGCTCTGCAAAACGACACATATTATCTATACTGGCGATACTTACCGTACAATATAAAATCATAAACGCATAGGTAGTGATTCGCGTATGGCGTAGGTACCCTAAAGTTACGTCCAACCAATACACATCGACAAAGGAAGGGCTTACTCAAAATTCGTCCTATATAAGGATCAGACAAAATCAACATGAGAGCCAGTCTCTCAGTAAAAAGCCTCAAGAAACATCGTCCCCTTCGACAATAATTTTACTATTTACTAAAACGGTAATATTATGCAGTTGTACCTCACCAAAATTCTACATTTCCAGCCTTATTACCTTTTAGAATTTTAGATATTAGTATATTACGAGTATTATGGATCATTAATTTGTAAAGTACAAAGTCAATGATTTATAGTTTTAGGTTATGTTACAACAAAGTGGCGCCCAACGTACGCTCGCTATGTTGTATATAGTCTGTTTGCTTGATTTATAGGAATACACTTTAAGCTAATTACAATAATTATTGTAATGTGATTCATTCATTTAATACAAATTAAGTTAATCTTAATTTTTAAAAGTGTCTATCTTCACTATTCAGTGTTAATAAATTTAAGTTAAACCGATGGTTTCATGGTATTAATGTTTAAATATTTTATTACCCAATGCAGAACCGGCACAAAATTTATCATCAGTTACATATGCTTCAAATCCGTTAGTATACATATTCCGGCAAGAACTACGGTCCATGTATGGTAAAGATGCCTCTAACAAAATAGGACTTGAAATGCCTGTTTTCGTCTTTCCCCAACTAACGATCTGTAAAAGTATAAAACCGTTTTTTAATGTACAATTAATCTTGTCTGATGGAAAATCGAATCTAGTTGGTATTTTGAAAGTTAATTTTGGAAAATTCACAACAGCTTTCATTGGAAAAACAAAACAAAAAAAATATGGAAAAACGGGGATTTTTAGGCAAAACCAGTTTTTGATAAAATAATCGATTTATTTAGTTTATTTTTTTTAGAATTAACGCCAGTCGGCTTTTTATGAAATAGCATAATACATAGAATGTAAATAGGTACAAAGATACATATAATAACATCATGGTTTATATAAGACTAAACAGTAAACTTATATAACTTAGTATAATAAAAATAACGTGATATGAATCGTTTAAGGATGAAAATGTAAAACAAACAAACAAAAATGTGTACCTTCGTACTAAAGGTAGGTTGCAAGTTCACTTTGCGCATGATTTTTGGGAGTGGGACATTTCTGGAAAAGTTATACCTATTGTTAGGGGGACAAAAAAAACACAGTCGCCTAGTATTTCATATTGCCACCATAAAATCATACACAATATATAATATAATTTTTTTTTATTGTTATATTGAGTACAAATTTGGAAGAAGTTAGATATTTAAAAGAAAAATATGTAACGATCTCAATTATTTTGTTGTAATTTAAAAATATTATTATAAAATAGGATAACTGGCAGACCGTTTTCACTCAGAATAATTTTTCATATACAATGATATTAAATAATTAAAATTTAAAACCATCCATTACAGTAACCCACTTTAAGCCTACTGTAAAGTAAAATGATATTCACTTGCCTACCTTTTTTTAGTTATGTATTGTAATTATCTGTAACTGTAATTAAATCACAATTTAACTATTTAAATAATACTACAAACCAACCTTTCCTTGAACTCCATTGCTAACATTGTAATTTCCATTCCAATCAATACAAACAGGTGCTACACCATTACTAAAAGAAACTCTGTTTTGTAACACAATAATAGCTATATCATCAGCATGAAACCCAGTAGGTCCATTATAACCTTCTTTCGGGTAAACAATTTCCACCTATTAAATTGTTATAGTTAATATTATATTTTATCAAACCAATTATTTTTAGACTTTTGAATTATTAATAATACTTACATTCATTATTTGAGTAAAGTCATTGTCTATTACTGAAAAATTTCTATCATATTTTCCAACAGCAATTTTGTATAGACCATCATTTATTATTCTACTATTAGATAACATACCTATTTTCCAAAAACAGTGAGCTGCTAAAAATGTTATTCCATTAATTTTCATTTTTTCTTAAATACATTTTACAAACTTTTTACCTGATATGACTAAATTTTGAGCAATTAATGATCCTCCACACATCAAGTCATAAATGGTATCTATTTTTTTAAATTTATATATTCCAACATTCCAAGGTGCTGTTCCAACAAGTGCTTTATCACCGTTTTCGATCAGTACTTGGTTTTGGATATTATAAGCTCTACCACAATCTAAAATAATATATTATGAATATAAATACAAATATAAACTATAATGATTAATAAGTATTAAAACCTATGGAATAGACATAATAATGACTGTTTGAAAATGTACACCAAACAATTATGCCTAACCTTATGGTTATTTGTACTTCTTAATTATATAATTTATAATGCAAATAAAAGTATTTGGATACAGTAAATTGGTAAAATATGTATAATTTAGAGACTTATGTTTAAATAACAAAAAATATAATTACATGGATTGCAACTATATAGTTGCTTATTCCACGTTCCATTAGACTGACAATGTAATTCAAATGGCACCTCATCTTGTCCACGTGGTGAAATATATGTTGGCTTACATGATGGTGTTGCTATTGTATCGGGTATTGATAAATTTGAACAATTAGCATACTTACCATTATGACTACATTTAATATCCAAACTTTCTGATTCTAGAGGTGGGCACATTTCTATAAACGTAAATAAATTATAATCAATCATAACCACACTTTGGACTTTTAATATATAAATAACTAAGGAATTATTACAACATTCGAATAACTATACAATACTAACTGAAACACAATTTCTCAAAATTGAATAACCATCTTCCTCTTCCTAGGCAATACCTAAAGCTGTATGTATAAGCCTTATGATATCCAACTTCACAATTCTCAATAACAGTAAGTTTACGATTAATTAATGTCCCGTGAGATAAGATATCATCAGAACCTTCATAAGAATATATGACTCCTTCGACGGTTGGTAAAACGCACGATTTCCCTGTGAACTGTCAAAATATTAAATGTTAAATATATATATTCACTCTAAAATATCTTAGTTTTAATGTCATTAAAAAAATCAAGCCACCATAATACATTTTAATTTTAAATTTATACCAAAAATACCGAAATATAAATACGTACATGTTTATTTAAAACATCACGAATCCAATTAACATGGTAATTAATATCTGTAAAACCTAGGATTGAATTGTTTGTTCTGGATATTCCATCACTATCGACACTCAGTATCCCGGTTAAATAATAAGAATTAAAGTGTAAAAAGGATATGCCTCCTCCAATATTTTGAGCATCTATATTTGTTTCTGAAACAAGAGATATTTTATACATAAGACACACATTAAACATATTATTACCATTGTTGGGTAATGGTTGCATAAGGTGGACAACCGTTAAGTTTTCGGGGGGAATGGTAACATTTACTTTTATTTTTATATATTCATAAATTAATACCATTCGGCTTTTTAAACAATTGTGCTTAAGAAATAACAGAATGTAACAGTAACAAACATTTAAACTTAATATCCATAAAAGAAGAGAGTGACCTTAGTACCTACATGTGATTGGTTAACGATATGGGGACATTTTTTTCGACATTATTAAATACAGATAATATACAATCACTTCATTACAGGGATAGCTATGTTATATTGATATAGAACCTACTACCTAAACACCATGGTAGAGTTGTTTTGAATACTTGAATATATCAATATTAAGAGTTGCAATTAGCCAATATGGCTCTATCATAAGAAAAGTCATAAGTTCGAAACTCGTGTGTTCAAAAATGTGTTCTCGGGAGTTCAAGCAGTGGTGCCGCGTACGCACTTAAGGTGGTGCATTTGAACCACCTAAAATGGGTGGTGGGTGTCTGGGTAAAAAATTATCCAGGAAATGAATACTATTACTAAAGTAAGTAGGTACTAGGTACTTACACATGTACCAGTTACGTATTACCTATATCAGTTACGTATTACCTAGGAAATGCATTATTACAGTATTGTATCATTCTATAAGCAGGTGACTAATATGCCCGTGTCGTCGTATACCTAAAACGAATTTCTATGACGGTGTAATAATTATGTATGATTATTTATCTTTGGTCGAATCTAAAATTATCTCAAAACACAAAATTCCTGATTACAGAGCATTTTCCCCACATTGTACAGTATACACGGCTCTTTAAATCGCTTATAATATACCAGTATCTAGAACAAAACCATTAAATATTTTCAAAAATCGATTGAGAACAACAATTTCTCATGACCATTTAAAACAATTGATGATAATTTCCTATGAGTCTGATATTGATGTAAATCAGGTTATAGAGAAGTTTGCGAGTAGGTACTACATATTATTATGTAGTATCAGACATTTAACCTAATTTTGAATTAACTTTATTTTAACATGAAATATTGAACTTTAATTGTTTTTTTTTTTGCCACACCTGCGCCGAAAGTTTGGTTTTCGATAGCGGTTGAAGCGTTCGGAAGCGTCCTTTTTCCGTCCAGTGGGCGGTAAAGTGGAAATCCCTGTAATAATGCCGGGCGGTAAAGTGGAAATCCCAAAAAGGGACACGACTGAAATAGCTTACTTCCCGCCCTTGCTACACAATATACTATTGTGAATCATAAATCTTAAAATAATGTTTCCATATTTATGTATTAACATTTACACTGGATGTATCTCGGTTTTAGCATACCTCAATTCAAGAACAAATCGGCGTGGGCGTTGGCGTAGGTACATCACTATTTATGAAATAATTCGACATATAGGTATACGGATAACCACAAGTCACTGATTGGATTTAGCACTTGGTATATTTTTAACGCAATTAAAATTACTCTCAAAACGTTTATGATATCTCTAAGAATAATCTCTGAAATTTTCGTCAAAATCAGTCCTATAGTTTTTGAATATATAAGCTATACAAACATACATTTGTTTTTAAGATATAGTTTCTTTCATCGAGGCCATGTAAATACGACAATTTGATTCAATATTTTACCTCATCTCCCCGAGTAACCAAAGACAACTATTAATACACACAAAAATATTAATTTCTACTAATTTGTTTACTAATAATATTATTAATTTATTAATATTACTATCCGTAACCAATACCTAGTAACCATTTATAAACAAAAAAAGTTGTAATCCATCGTGAAACTCATAAAAAAAACTTGTGTGATCACTTTTTTTGAAATGAGTATTTTAGATAATTCTTAGGTACTTATAGTGCACCCTTACATGGTGATACGAAGATGCCTTGAAAATGTCAAGTGTCTAGCTATTATAATATTCTATATAGATCATAAATAGTAAATTGATAAGAGCTAAAATAATTGTTTATACCTATTATTGAATAATACCTATTAATATAAATTATAATTGTATACAAACATGCAATCAAAATGTTTTTGAACAGTGACTGACTGATCAATGACTATGATTGAAATCGATACAACAAAAAAATATAAAATTATTTAATAAATATGTCCAATTGGAGAGCGAAGCGAGCGGCTTGGTTTTTAAATATTTTCTTTCGTTTTTGAATGATAAATAGTAAATACATTTTTAAGCTTTCGCTACAATAATTGAACTAGGTACCTTATTTTACTGAACTCGGCGCCACTGAGTTCAAGTCTTCGAAAAATCATTTGTTTGAAAAGTAGTGTTTGAAAGGTTATTTTTTCGAATGGATATGTTTCTATTGTAATACTCTTATAAATAATTGTACGATTACCAAAACCTACATTTACATTCATTTGTACTAAATAATAAACAAACTCACATAATAAGGAAAATAAAATATAAAATTGTATTATTAGTATGGGTACTAGGATAATTAAAATGTATTATTATATAAGAATATGGTTTTTCCTCCCTCAAACGCAATACTGTATTTTCTCAAAACATTGAGATAATTAATACAAAATTAGAATAGTTTTTAGGGGTTTTACAAAACTTTTTTATTTTGGGTACCAATGTAAACCACCCTTCCACTTAAAAACAACTATACTTTAAGCACTCATACGAGGTATCAGGGATAGATAAAATGGCAATGTTTTGTTGAAAAACATCATAAAATGGCAATGTTTTGTTGAAAAACATCATTAGTACCTAACGTTCATATTAGAACGGGAAAATTTTTAATATTGCAGAGCTCAAGCTGAAAGTATTTTAAAGTGTTTTTTTTTTTAAGCTAAGTTGTAACTTAGGAGGTAACTAAGTTGCTCAGAGTAAATTTGTGACATAAATTAACTTAAAGGGACATATTTCCACAACTTTACAATTTTGACCAAAATTAACTGGGAGAATTGTAAGTTTTTTACTACCTAGAATTTTAAATTGATAGCAGTTAGCAGTGTTGAGTTTATCTAGATAAATTTACTAATAACTATCTTTATTTTTGATAACATACAATTAAGTTATTCTACATTGCTACCAGCTTACAGAGAGTGCCATGAAAATTTATCCGATAATTTATCTAGATAAATAAATAATTTAGTTATCTTTATCTTTATCTAGATAAAATCATATTTATCTCAGCTCAACACTGGCAGTTAGTTTTCGGAATATATTCTTAGTTTATGCGTTTGAAGCTATAACCAATAATGTATTAACTTGTAAGGATAATGTAACCATAACCACCCACCACTATTTAGAAATTAAACCAGACATATATATTACACATATATTTTATGTATTCGATAAAACTACTAAACTAAATAGTACAACATAAATTTACCATTCCTTGATCTCCATTCTTTACATTATAGATACTATTCCAATCGATACAAACAGGTGCAACACCATTACTAAACGAAACTTTGCTCGATAATACAATAACAGCTATATCTTCAACATGAAACCCAGTACTTCCATAGTAACCTTCTTTCAGGTAAATCATTTCTACCTGCACAATTGTTTCAGTTTATTGATACATATAATAAAAACTATTTGTAGACTTTGAATTATTAATACTTTACATCCATTAATTGAGTAACGTTATCGTCAATAACAACAACAATTCGACGATCCTTAACTAATAGTATATTAGATAACATACCATCTTGCCAAAAACATTGAGCAGCTAAAATGTTATTTAATTAGGTTATTTCCATTCCTTCATAAATACAATGTACGAGGATTTTACCTGAAATGACTACATTTGGAGAGATAATTGATCCTCCACAAGACAAGTGATAATTTAAATTTGTTTTATTTAATCGATATATTCCAACACTCCAAGGTGCCGTTCCAACAAGTGTAAACTCGCCATTTTCAATATATTTATGGCGATTGGAATACACTCTACCGCAATCTACTGCATTATTATAGATAGGTTAAATAATATAATATGTGAAGCTATATATATAGATTGACATATATTAGTTATTATACAAACATATAAATAATATTAAATGTCATAATATATACTCTGCTCAAAATAAGAACAGTGATCGGCGGCCGAGTTCTGCGCACCGACGAGGAGACGAAAACTCATCGCCGCCGACTACCGTTCTTATTTTGAACAGAGTATAGCTATTATCTTGTACTTGAGGTCATATTTATCCCATATTCATATCGAGCACACATGTCTTTGATCTCGTCTGTACCATCTAAACAATCATTACGACCATCACAAACCCACGACCAATCGACACACAGTCCATTTGAACAATAAAAATTATCCTCAGCGATTCTATAATTTTATTCAAATGTGAAACAAATTATTATTTAATACAATCAATACAATTATAAGCAAATACGAAAGATTAAGTAATAATAAGGTAATATTCGTAAGAGTTTAATGTTACTTAAGTCTTAAAGCGATTAATATAAAATAGATTCAAGTTAACAATTTGATTACAGAGTGTATAAAGAAATGTTATATGTTATTTCGGAATCCAATATCAAATTCAAATTTTTAACAATAGAAAAAAATTGAGATGATAGTAGATAAAGTTAATTTTTTATAATGTTACCGCGGAAACGCCATGCCTAATCTAATATTGTTATAGATAAACGATAAACCAAATATCATTGGAAATTATATTTCGATTATACCTACTATGTGTGTAAGTTAGTCGTTGTTGTCGAGTTGTCGGCTACACACTCGCAGAAATAATAGAAAATATACAGTCCATTTAATATAATAAAAAATTGTTGTACATTCATTTATCAGGCAACATATAAAATGTAAATGTTAAAAGAAGGGATTTTGATATTCCTGAACATAATGTTTAGTTAGTACTAAGAATACCTACCTAATATTAAATATTATCATATTATATTGATTATTAGTACTTATTAAGGCCTTATTGATCTAATTACCCCAGGCCCCAACCACCACTAGATATTATTTTGGTACTTATAATAACATAATATGTATTTATACTACAGTTACCAACAATGAGCATGAATCATCCCCGCTACACAAAATTCCAGTTCCTGAAATAATGAATTTTTTTACATTAAATACATAAAAAATGTTTAGTGAACTATCATTTTCAATGTTTTTACTGGGTTTTCAATTTTGAATTCAATAATAACATATAATTATATAAGTACTAATATAAGGTAATTTATTGTTATTTTATATATCGTGGATTTGTGAATACTGAATAGTTTATGTAGAGGCAGTGTTTCAGTTAATAATAGTGGGTTGGGAAACAAAAGTTTAGACCAGCCATAAAATGTAATAAGGAAACCACAAGCAAGTTTTCACTAGCAAGTTACTTACCACTTACATTTGTAAACTCAATACAATCGCTATAATATATTATCTTAAGAACGAACTAATTTACAGCAGTTTTGTTCGTAATTATGGATAAATGTCAAGGAGTGGTTGTTTTATTTTCTCATTTTTTTATTTTGTGAGTTTATAGAGTTTATAATAAATATAGTTTACTAGCGTCTAGAGTTTACAGTTCATACACGTATCAAATTATCTAGGAATTATATTAGAACTTAATAATTATGAATAAACGTGCAATTTTACTAAAGTAAATTAGGCATTGTATATGTTCAAAAATATAAAAATTGATAATGGTAATATTTCTTAACAAAAACCAGCCAACCTGGTTGTTTTTAAGAAGACTCTACTCAGCCATATCTTGTCAATTCCGTCTTACAAGTTCATAACATAACAAATTTATTCTCAGAAGATCATGTTTAGCTCAGTTACTTTAAAAATTAGATTGAATTGATCTATTATGAAACTTGTTGATTAGAACATTATTCGTGTTTGTAAGAGAGCTTATTACGATAGTTAAATTTTTTAGCAAGTTATGTACATATAATATAGAGTAAATTCAAAATGGTTATAACTAACTTAAAAACTGAATTGTCGTAAAAACCAACATACAAACACAGATAATGTTCTTAACATCAATTTTCATAATAGGCCGATTCACTTTAGTTTCTAAACTAACGGAGATAATGGTAATCTGCTATAAGTAATTTGTAAGAATGAGACAACCTTTAGTATCTGTGTAGCGTCCTTTTAAAGCCACCATTAATAGCCAAATAGCCCACCATGCCACCCTTCCCCTCTCACGACTATAGAAGTCACTGAATCTTATGAGTCTTACTAATGTATATAACTTTTTGTTTCAAATAAAGGAACATTGTGTTCAGTAAAATAATGTATCTCTTAGCCTTAATTTAATGTATTAACTAAAAAAAGAAAGTGTTATTTATTATTATCGGGTATCATTTTTCTTCACCTAACCTAAACTTTGATGCAACTACAATAATTTTCTTATTTCACATTATGGTAATAATTGGTAATTACCTATATGTCATACGAAGTAATTGTATGTACCTAAGCATTAATATTGTTGTAACAAAAATTCCATGATTAATAAAGCGATAATGTAAAGATTATTTCTGAAATTATAATCGTTATATTATTATATTATAAAATTATAAAATTTAATCTTAGAAAATTAAAACTGTACTTGTATTTTGTATACTTAGTAGCTTGTATTATTATTACCTAATCAGTTTGAAATTGATTTTGGTCTATCAGTATTATTTATACCTATTATTGTAATATTGTATTTAAAACTCTTCAATGTAGATGGATTAATTTATTAAATTTTTTGAGTATATTTAATATTTAAATATTATAAATATTATATTAAGTACTATCATAATGTCATTAATACACGATTTTCTATTTATTATTATATTATTAACAGTGATTTTACTTACCGAAAAATAAACATGAATATATTAACCAGGTATACGTCACCTTCATTGTCAATACCTAGTGAGCTGGAATTAAAGCAATTATGTTTTAAAATATAAACAATGACATTGCAATTTCTCACATGTAGCTATAATAATATAAAATACCTACCTATATTGAACACTGAAATATTTTTGGGAATTTATTATTTTTAAACTTCATAAGATAACACTATTTAAGAGACGATAGTACCAATATTATATGTATATTTTTATATACTTTATATACTTTATCGCCTAGAGTTCTAGACACATAATATCGGGTCTTCTAAAAACCTTAACTTCTATGATTATGCTATAGTATGTAGTCGGTTTGTTATTATGTACCTCCTTCCAGCTATACGATCACTTTATCGACCGAAGGTTAAACTACGTAAATAGGTGGCAATGAAAAATTTTGTTACTACCTTTTTTTTTAATTGATTATACAGGATGTCCCGTGAGGATTTACTCATTGCGATATCTCCTGAAATAATAGAGATATCGTAATTCTGTTTTCTTATTAAGACTCACAGAGGTAAGTACTACAAATAACTAATTTTTTATTATTTTTTTTATGTTTTGGTAAAAAAGTTAAAAAAATATTGATGATTGCCATTTTGTAGAGTTCATTTTTCTGAAAATATTGACGTTTTAACATTTTAATTTCATTAATTTCCTGATTTTTAATAATTTTTTTAATTAATAAGTAAAACGGAAAAAAACCGGTTTTTGTCCGGCCGACGAGTCCCCGACGTATGTATAAATATATATATTTATGTATCGTGCATTATAGGTACATTTATACCTGCTACCTGTAAATATACCTGAAAACTATAGGTACGAAAAATGAGAATCATAAAACTGCAGTTCTTAACTCTGTCTCTCTCGCACTCCGCATCAGGGCTTGAAACCGAAAATATATTTCCCGATTTGGATTTCAGTTTAGGATATCGGTATTTATTTTTCCCGATTTTGATTTCGGTTTCGGATATCGGTATTTAATTTTTCTGATTTCGTTTTTGGTTTTGAATACCGGTTTGAAATTTTTCGGTTTCGGTATCGATTTGGGTTTTGAACGGATTTAACCGGTATTCAAAATCGGTATCAAATATCGGCTTCAAGGTCTGCTCCGCATACAACCAACGTGTGCGAGTGAGAGGTCCTAGCACAAACACAAAACTTAATGTGTAATATACTAATATAGTCTCGCTATCGTAATTTGTGTGCTGTTTTTTCTCGGTGTTTCTTACGCACAGAAAGAAGTCTCTAGCGAGACTCTTCTATATATATGTATATAGTGTAAATGTGTGTTATTTAAGTGTTAAAATTCATAAGATTACCTATGAACGTGATCAACAAGGTTTTTATAAAATTAGTTTTCAATGAGATGGGACAATATTCCTCTAAATATCGACCAGTCGATCGCTATCGACTGGTATTGGCGTCCCCTGCTCTACAGCGACATGCATGGAAGGAAATTCCCCTTGACCTATGTGGGGTTTCCCCAAAGAGACTTAAATACATTTTATTTCAAAATACGACATTACAATATAATATTATTATAAATATTATTGTGACCTCCGTACCACCGTCGTTGATTTTAAACTAAATTATATTAACGTGACAATTATTATTATATATTTATTCGTTATTATAGACAATAAATTATTATTAAAATCTCAAAAATTAATATTTGTATCCCAAACCATAGGTCGGGACCCAATATTGGGTCGCGACATTTTTTGATGCGTCGTAACTCGTGGTTATGATTACGCTTATTTCAGTATTTTTGTATTTTTTTATAATTTGTTTAATTTATTTATTATGTATTTATTATCAAGTATTGTATTTTATAAAAATTCAAAGATAAAATTAATAAAAATAAAAAAATTATTCATTTAAGGCATAGTTGATTTTTTTTTTTAGCAGGGGTTTGCCGTATCCAATAAATATTAAATTTATGGGCCGCCACTGCAAACAGTTAGGGAAACACTGCCGTACAGCATAGGCGTAGTTAGGGGGGCTTGAGGGGGCTTAGTCCCCCAGTTCGAATAATAGTCCCCCCAAAAAAACTTTGGGCCATCTAAATTTAAAAAATATTCAAATCAATAATTTTTATGTTATTAAAATATTAATACAATCATATACAACACGATTAAAGTTGAAGACACATCAGGGTTCTCGTTATCACGCTTCGTTGCGCAACCAGTATATCTTTAATCGTGATATACAATAATGCATTGTTTTAATCTGTGGATATTATGTCGTTAAGGTTAAATTGTGATTATTTTATTGAAATACGTATATACGTCATCTATTCATTATTTTATTATGTTATTATTATTATATTGTACGGGTTATAATTTTAGTACTAAAAATATTACAACCTTACGTACTATCAGGGGTACGAAACTCCGTGCGTTGGCCGAACCAGGCGATTGCGGCCTTGAACACGGTCTTCAAGAGTGCGTGGCATACGTGAAAACCCCGCTTCCCGTATCCCGCCATAGTGCCGACCCCGAGTCCCGTATCCCGCCTTAGTCTTGGAACCGATTTTATAATATACGGGTCTAACATCATGTTGGTGCGGGAACCAATTCCATGTTTTTCGTAGGTTCAGACTTCAGATCATAGGGAACCAATACCCAAATCAGCTGATCGAGTTTCGCTTCTATACTGTTATATGGTACTATTAAATTATTTTTTTAAAATACAACTTATTAAATAGAAAACTTAAAGAGTAAAACGAGAGTGAATGAGTGAAAAATATAAAGTGAGAGAGTGTGTGTGTGTCAAAAATGGTGGCGTCGACGTAAATTCCGCCAGCCAGTGTTGCCAGTCCCCACACTACTCCCCTCCGAGTAACAGAGTCGGTTATAAATGATAACAAATGACAATAAACAATATACATAACAATAAATATGATAACAATTAATAGTTAATACAATATTATACATTATTCTCAGTTACCCAGTCTTAAAAGTTAATATTTGTTGTACAATTTAAATAATAACAATTCTAACGTTAATAGGAACATGTTTTGAAGCTCACTGATTTATTAATTTTCGCCTTCACTTCATAGGAGTGGTCATGTTGGATTGTGTCTTCTTGAGGTAGGAATGCAGGCTTCAGTCTGTCAATTGATATGTTTTTCGCATTACCATTTATGTTGATGTTGAAGTATTTTTCAGTCCTGTTATTGACTCTGAACGGCCCATCGTACGGCATTTGTAATGGTTTTCTTACAGCGTCATGTTGTATAAATACATGATCTGCTGTTTTTAACTCTGGTGCTACAAATGGTTTCCTGTTTGAGTTGTATTTTGCTGATGTAGGTGTCAATTCATTGAATTTTTCTTTCAGTCGAGTTACTAGTGTTTCTGGTAGTATATCTGAAGTGTTTCCTTCTTCAAAAAAATCACCAGGTAAACGTAATGTTTGTCCATATACCATTTCTGCTGGTGTTATGTCATTATCTCTTTTTAGTGCACATCTTAAACCTAATAATATAGTTGGCAAAATGCTTACCCAATCTGACTTCTCATAAGCCATTATTGTTTGTTTAAGTGTCCTGTGAAAGCGTTCAATTTTTCCATTCGCCTGTGGATGGTACGGTGTCGTACGTGTTCGTTGAATGCCCATTAAGTTGGTAAACGCTGCGAATAAATTGCTTTCGAATTGTCTCCCTTGATCTATTGTTATTTTATCAGGTATTCCAAATCTGGATATCCATGTGTTGAAGAAAGCTTCAGCTACTGTTTTTGTTGACATGTCTGGTAAAGGGATCACCTCGGGCCAACTTGTACACCTATCAACACATGTTAGGCAATATCTGTATCCTTTTACCAGCGGTAGGGGTCCTATTAGGTCTATATGAACATGACGGAACCTGACTGCTGGTATATCAAACTTCTGGAAAGGACTTATTGTGTGTCGTTGCACTTTTGCCTTTTGGCATTGAATGCAACATTTTGCCCACCTTGCACAGTCCTTCCGCATGGATGGCCATATGTATTTCGATGCTACTAGTTTGCTTGACTGTCGTTGTCCCGGATGAGCAACGTATTGGACAGCCGCAAATACTGCTTTCCTGAAACTACCAGGTATACATATATGGCCGAATATTGTTTGTGGATATGTCGCAGTAAATGTTTTTCGAACCAAATTTTAATTTTTTAATATTAGCCTTGTGTTACCAGATGTTGTTAATAGATGCTGTAGCTCTGGGTCATTCTCTTGATGTACTTGCAATGAATCGTAGTCTATTGTGGTAGGGAAATCTATAGCTTCAATTCTGGATAAAAAATCTGCTGTAATATTTTCTTTACCTGCTATGTATTCAATGTTTGTTGTAAATTGGCTGATAAAATCAAGATGTCGTAACTGTCTGGGTGAAGCTTTGGATGATTTTTGTTCAAAAGCTGTTACAATAGGTTTATGATCTGTGTATATGGTGAAAGATTGACCTTCAAGCATATATTTGAAATGTTTAATGGCTGTATAAATGGCCAACAATTCTCTGTCATATGTACTGTAGTTTTTTTGAGCTTTTGATAATTGTTTGGAAAAATAAGCTATTGGTGCCCAGTTGTTATTCACTTCCTTCTGTTCTAGTACTGCTCCTAGAGCATTATCCGATGCATTTGCAGTTAATGCAAGTATGGTGTTCCCCCGTGGGTGTGTGAGAAAGGTAGCGTCAGCGAGTTTTTTTTTGCAAGTCTCAAATGCCTTCTCAGCTTCTGTCGTCCATTGAATTGGTCTTTTGTCATTCTTTGTTGATTGTTTTAAATAGTTGTTTAGTATTCCTTGATTTCTTGCTGCTCCAGGAATCCACCTTCTATAAAAATTTATCATACCCAAGAATCTACGAAGTTCTTTAACGGTTTTGGGTGGTTTGCATTCTTGAATGGTTGCTACTCTATCCTTATCTGGTAATGTTCCTTCTTCAGATATGTTGTAGCCTAAGAACTTCACAGATTTCTCACCAAAAATACTTTTTTGTAAATTAATAGTTAAACCATATTTTTGTAGACGTTGGAATACAAGATGTAGGTGTTCTTTATGTTCTTCCTCGTTGTTTGATGCAATAAGTATGTCATCGATGTACACAAAACAAAAGTTTAGACCTGAGAACACTTCGTTAATAAACCTCTGGAAGGATTGAGCTGCGTTTTTGAGTCCAAAACTCATTCTCACAAACTCGAATAAACCAAAAGGAGTTGTTATGGCTGTCTTAGGAATATGTTCAGGGTGTATCGGTATTTTATGATAGGCTCTCTTCAGATCTAATGTTGAGAAAATAGTTTTACCTGCTAACATATGGCTAAAGTTTTGAATGTGTGCTATTGGATAACGGTCTTCAATTGTAATTCCGTTCAACCGTCTGTAGTCACCACAGGGTCAAAGCTTGTCTAGTCCCTTTTTCTTAACCAGTTGAAGTGGAGATGCCCAAGGGCTTTTTGATGGTCTACAAATGCCCAACGCCACCATTGACTCAAACTCCTCCTTTACTATAGCTAGTTTTTCAGGTAATAAAAGTCTGTGTTTTTCAAAAACTGGAGGTCCTTTTGTTTCGATGTAGTGTTGTGTTTGATGAATACATCCCGAGTTGTATGGATACAGACGCTTTTATAAACTGCCATTTGAAAACGCGGCGAAGCTTAAAATCAACAGTAAGTGTTGTTTTTCCATATGTGTTGATTGTAGTGTTATTAGCTGCAAATAACTTTAAGTCTGAAATGCTATCGTGTCTTTTCGTACACGGTATGATAGAGACATCAGAACCGTTGATCTGATATTTTATCTTGAATCGTTAAACGATGACTTGCATTAATGTTTTGGCAGTCTGTAGAAGGCATATCTTCCACTGCCATAGAAGATATGATTTCTAGTTTTCCGGGTTAAAAGTGGTGTAGTGTTTGCAAGGCTCTACATACTTTTTCGCTTTCATCTTAAAGTTTGTGTGACAAAAGCATAAATCATCTTTAGGTTATTCCCATTGTCGGTATCTTGAGCGCGATTTAGAACGTGATTTTGATCTTGGTTGAAAGGTCCTGTCGCTACGTGACTGTCGTTCTATTTTTAATTCGGCGACTTCTTTTAATAATGTTTGAAGAAGTTCTGTTGTATGGTCTGACGAAACTGCGGCTACGCTTCGGGGCTGTCCGATCTCTGCCACCTGGTCTGAAAATCTTGCGAGCTCATCTAATGATCCTTTTGTAACAGCGAGGCAAGACTGTGTGGTTATAGGGAGGTGTTGAAGCCACAATGACTTCAATAGATCAGCCCTGCAATGCAAAAAGTCCAAGTATAAAGGTATTAAAAACCACTTAGATCAATTCTAGTTTTGAAGTGGACCACTAAATTGCATTTTTTTTAAATAGTTAGACCACATTTGCATGAGTTTATTCATAATATATGCAATGAGCTGCTACATTTATAAATATAAAATTGTTCTTAAATAATTTTCGTAAAGAAATTTGATTTAATTTCACAGATTTAACTCCCAGTGTTAAATTTTGTTCAGTGTACTTCAAATTATAGCGACCAGTATAATTTTTCCTGTAGCTTCTTGGTATTTTAAGAGGGTCCAATTCGCCTGATGTTTTTAAAACTGTCTACAAATTGTTTCGGCAAAAACTAAATAACAACAAATTTACAATTATGATTGAAATAATTAATTCATATGAACTTATTGATAAGATTATGAGTGAACATTTTCAATTTAGTTGCTTACTTTTGAGATATTAATGACTTTTTAAAAACATCCAAATAAAAACAAAAAAACGTAGTATTACCATTAGTATCAAAAATGTTTCATTATCATACTGCTAAGGAGGTAGAATTGATTAAATTAATTTGGATAAAACCATAACAAATTAGATAGGTATCATCACAATGGTACTAGTTTTTCACAGTAGATACGCATCTCCCTCACCTCCGGCCGATATCGTAGTTCTCCACTTCTCATTGGTTGATTTTGTTCTATGTTATATATGTAGGTATATGATTGACAGCCAATAATGAGTGGAGAACCACGAAATAGGAGAAGTAAAGAGCGGAGGATGCGAATCAAAATACTATGGTGATACCACGGATGAATCCGTATATTAATCCGTGGATGATACCTATCTAATTTGTCATGAATAAAACCATGTCAAAGTAATGCTGATAAACATTCAAAAAAGTGAGAATGGGCCACTACATCCCGGCAGGTTCACTTCACCCCGTCCTACATAATTAAATTTTTTTTGGTGTTAAAAATTAAGACTGAACCTAGGATTCTTAAAATAAAAATGTGTGGTTTCAGTAACATTAATTAAAAATGAAAATAACAGGATAGCTGAAAACTAACAAGAGGTAGAGCAAGCATATTGCTACTGCTACTAAGTTGAAATATCCCAAAAATAATTACTGTACACTAATGATACCAATGACTCATCACTACAATTGACAAGTTAACCTATGTTCCCACTAGTTATTAAGTTTTATTACTTTACCTCACGGCTATAGATACTATCTGTAATTTCTATCTTAATTTATGCCATGTAGCCTACTAGCCTGTAAAAATGTTAATCGATGAAAAAAAAATTGATTTAAAATTAACTGTATAGGTATTCTTCCGAAAATAAGTTGGATTCGAAGCAGAAGTTGTCATTAACAAACTAATGCCAGTTTTGACGTCGCTAAAATAACTGCCCGTGATTGTCCAATATAGATGGTCATTTGTTACGTTGTAATAATCTTGACGTGTGTTACGGAGGTCCTTTTTGGTTACAAATGCCAACGATGTATATATGTGTTTTCAGGTGTAAAATCTGGATGAATACTTGTTTTAAATCCCGAGTTGTATGGATACAGACGCTTTTATAAAACTGCCATTTGAAAACGCGGCGAAGCCTTAAAATCAACAGTAAGTGTGTTTTTTCCATATGTGTTGATTGGAGTTGTATTAGCTCAAATACACTTTAGTCTGAAATGCTATCGTGTCTTTTCGTACACGGTATGATAGAGACATCAGAACCGTTGATCTGATATTTTATCTTGAATCGTTAAACGATGACTTGCATTAATGTTTTGGCAGTCTGTAGAAGGCATATCTTCCACTGCCATAGAAGATATGATTTCTAGTTTTCCGGGTTAAAAGTGGTGTAGTGTTTGCAAGGCTCTACATACTTTTTCGCTTTCATCTTAAAGTTTGTGTGACAAAAGCATAAATCATCTTTAGGTTATTCCCATTGTCGGTATCTTGAGCGCATAAAGATCAATGCATGATGTGTTCTTTTTTAGGGAATCATGTTTGAAGAAGTCTGTTGTATGGTTGACGAAACTGCGGCTACGTTCGGGCTGTCGATCTTGGTTGAAAATCTTGCGAGTATCTAAGATCCTTTGTACAGCGCCAGACTGTGTGGTTATAGGGAGGTGTTGAAGCCACAATGACTTCAATAGATCAGCCCTGCAATGCAAAACGTCCACGTATTAACAGGTATTAAAAACCACTTAGGCTCAATTCTAGTTTTGCAGTGGCCCCCTAAATGCATTTTTTTAAATAGTTTAGACCACATTTGCATGCGTTTTTCACTAATATATGCAATGAGCTGCCTACAATTTATAAATATAAAATTGTTCTTAAATAATTTTCGTAAAGAAATTTGATTTAATTTCACAGATTTAACTCCCAGTGTTAAATTTTGTTCAGTGTACTTCAAATTATAGCGACCAGTATAATTTTTCCTGTAGCTTCTTGGTATTTTAAGAGGGTCCAATTCGCCTGATGTTTTTAAAACTGTCTACAAATTGTTTCGGCAAAAACTAAATAACAACAAATTTACAATTATGATTGAAATAATTAATTCATATGAACTTATTGATAAGATTATGAGTGAACATTTTCAATTTAGTTGCTTACTTTTGAGATATTAATGACTTTTTAAAAACATCCAAATAAAAACAAAAAAAAGTAGTATTACCATTAGTATCAAAAATGTTTCATTATCATACTGCTAAGGAGGTAGAATTGATTAAATTAATTTGGATAAAACCATAACAAATTAGATAGGTATCATCACAATGGTACTAGTTTTTCACAGTAGATACGCATCTCCCTCACCTCCGGCCGATATCGTAGTTCTCCACTTCTCATTGGTTGATTTTGTTCTATGTTATATATGTAGGTATATGATTGACAGCCAATAATGAGTGGAGAACCACGAAATAGGAGAAGTAAAGAGCGGAGGATGCGTATCAAAATACTATGATGATACCTATCTAATTTGTCATGAATAAAACCATGTCAAAGTAATGCTGATAAACATTCAAAAAAGTGAGAATGGGCCACTACATCCCGGCAGGTTCACTTCACCCCGTCCTACATAATTAAATTTTTTTTGGTGTTAAAAATTAAGACTGAACCTAGGATTCTTAAAATAAAATGTGTGGTTCAGTAACATTAATTAAAAATGAAAATAACAGGATAGCTGAAAACTAACAAGAGGTAGAGCAAGCATATTGCTACTGCTACTAAGTTGAAATATCCCAAAAATAATTACTGTACACTAATGATACCAATGACTCATCACTACAATTGACAAGTTAACCTATGTTCCCACTAGTTATTAAGTTTTATTACTTTACCTCACGGCTATAGATACTATCTGTAATTTCTATCTTAATTTATGCCATGTAGCCTACTAGCCTGTAAAAATGTTAATCAATGAAAAAAAAATTGATTTAAAATTAACTGTATAGGTATTCTTCCGAAAATAAGTTGGATTCGAAGCAGAAGTTGTCATTAACAAAACTAATGCCAGGTTGCATGAACAGTCGCTAAACATAAACATGATTTAGTGGCCCGTGATTGGTCCATTAAATTAATATATTGCAGGGCTTTGCACCGGAATCATTTTTTCG
This sequence comes from Macrosiphum euphorbiae, assembly GCA_949089665.1. Taxonomy (NCBI): domain Eukaryota; kingdom Metazoa; phylum Arthropoda; class Insecta; order Hemiptera; family Aphididae; genus Macrosiphum; species Macrosiphum euphorbiae. Next base: position 113,585,759 of record CARXXK010000001.1, on the reverse strand, counting down.
GGTTACGGGTGTAGAAAGAAAATTCGGGTTATTGAATTCGGGTGTTACGGGTTAATTCTCTTTTCTGGTTACGGCTAAATGCAAATTTATTCAGGTTAATTATGGTTAATTCAGGTGTAAAAAAAATACATATTGTATATTAATTAACATGTGATTTTCAATGCAAATTTAATATAGTAATCTGATTTTATATTTAAAGTAAACATTATGAAAAAAATTAAAAAATTAAAAAATTAAATTAAATATTCATACTTATAAGTTATTAGTTTATTACTTGGTACTTACTCAGTCCTTTTTCTAAAGAAGAAAGTTCTTGCTAATTACATATTTTAATTTTTAACTAAACATATTTTCTTTGTATTTATTTTTGATTAAGAATGTTAGACAACACAATTACTATTGTCTATTATTGAATATTATGAAATAAAATAAAACAATCATTTAGCATCAAGGTCTAATTAATATTTAATTTATTATTTTGAAAGTTAAAAAAAAAATTGAGTTATCCATCACACACTTACACTACTATCATCTTATCTTCTTAATCGTTTTGGTTGCAAAATATACATACAAATTGATATGCCACTTAATTTTCAATAGCATCAGTGAAAATAAAATTCTTCCAGATCATTAATTCGGTTTCCGCCAATCACATTCTACAATCCGTCAAGCTCACAGGATAGTTGATGCAATTTCTTTCTCCCTTGAGAAAAAATTATATTGCACCTGTGTCTTTCTGGATGTTTCACAAGCGTTCGACAAAGTTTAGCATCATGGCCTACTATTTAAACTCAAAAAATTCCTACACCCTTCCTATTACCTTCTCATTAAATCAAACTTAACCAACCGCAACTTCCAAGTATGCTATGGCTCCTCTGTCTCAAGCATAGCCCCTATAAATGCAAGTGTCCCTCAAGGAGGCATACTCTCCCCAATACTATATAACATTTACGCATCAGATCAACCTACGACACTTTACACGTTAATTGCAAAATATGCAGACGATAAAGCAATAATTTCCATCAATGCAGACCCTCTGATAGCTTTTAGAAATCTATAAAATCACCTACATCTTATGGAAAAATGGTACACTAAATGGAGGGTCAACAGTCAAAGTAAACCAAGATAAATCCTTTCACACGACATTCACTCTAAAAAAGGCTCCATGTCCAAACGTTAATCTTTACGGAATCCATATTCCTCATTCCCAAACAGTAAAATATCTAAGACTTCTTTTAGACAGTCGACTTACATGGGCTCCACACATAAAATCAAAAAGGTTACAATTAAACAATCGATTACGCACTCTAAGCTCATTGCTACACATAAACACACACACTAACGTAAATATCAAATTAATAATATATAAAGCTCTTCTAAAACCCATCTGGACCTACGGGCTCCAGCTCTGGGGTAGTGCAAAAAAATCAAATATTCAAAAAATTGAAGCTTTTCAAAACATTGCCCTAAGAAAAATCACAAATGCCCCCACCTTCGTATCCAATCTTACGCTTCATAACGATCTAAGAATAACAACAGCACTTGATGAAGCAAAATGCTACTACAAAAGATTTCACACCAAACTACCTCTTCATCCTAATCCTCTAATAAAAAAAACTATCTACCTTGTCCATTCCAGGTAATCCACCTAGACGGCTTAAGCGAAGATGGTGTCGAGACCTTCTGTCTAAAAATTAAAATTAGCTTAACTTAAAACTAAAGAAAACAAAATAGGTAGTATCACCAATTGGTGGTTTCTTCCCTCAAAAAATTCATCCGCAAATACCCTATGCACATTTGCTTATTGTTCTAGTTAAGAACAGATTGAAAATTTCATGTTAAAATAAAAATAAAAAAATTTCATTAATTCGGGTTTCCGGTAAACCCGAATGAAAATTCGGATTTCAGGTCATTTCAGGGGTTTTTTGGGTGTTAATTTTTTTCAATCGGTTTTGTATATATGGGTTTTGGGTTATGATATTTATTTGGGTTAATTACGTTCGGGTGCAAAGCCCTGATATATTGTTCATGCAACCCGGCATAAGACAATAAAATAATTTTAAATTTTAAATTTAAATTGATATAGAGAAATAAAAAAACTAGTAGTTATTTTAATAATCAAGTACAATAATAAAAATCATGAAACAATTACTTGTATAATGCAAAATTTGTTAATTTTAATAATTATTCAAACTTAATATTTGTAAAAGAAATATATTATAATGGAACCACCTATGTATAATGTCATATTAAGTTTCATTCAAATGAACAATTGTATTAACTGTCAAAAAATATTACACAAATGTTAAAAACTATTCATAGGAATATTGATTTCAATTACAATTAGAATAAATTATTTTTATGCATAAGAAGTATGTTTTTTATACAGTTCACGAATCCATTGAATATGGTGTTTAACATCTGTAAAAACTGCAATTGAATTATTTGTGTTTGGATCTTTCACACTCACTACTCCGGTTAAATAATAAGAACTAGTGTGTAAAAAGGTTAAGCCTGCACCACTATCGCCTTCACAAACTTCTTGTCCTGAAATTAAAGATATTTTATTCATACAACAAATATTAATCATACTTCCATTATTGGACAGTAGGTAATATACAAATTTACATTTATTAATTACAGATGAAATATTAGTTTATTGTTAATTGTATATGCATTTGAGTCTTGATAACTCGAATCGGAATCTCAAGGGAAATAAAAATAAATTCAACTTTTGGATTTTTCAAATTTTTTGAAACCCAAACTTTGAACGATGCGTATTATTTTGGAAAATATTCAAAATTTGGTGACCCACCTACTAACCTAACCTATTTTTTTACTTTTTTTATTTCATTGATAATCACTATATTTGCGATAACTTTTAGTCTAATACGGTCGTGATGATATACACTTGTAATCATCCCGGACAATGATCAATGATAAAACAAAATTCAAACATCAATGTTCAACTTAGAAACACGTAAAATAATGTATGTCTGAATCATGTTAATTTAAATTTATACATATTATGATATATTTTTCTTTTTGAAAATATATAATTCAAAGTCATCTAATATTTTATTTTAACTTTATTTGTATTTTATTTTAGAGTACGGTTAGAACTACGATCATCCATCTTATACTCTTTGCCAATACCGACCCTTCTTTCTCCCTTTAAAATTTGAGCCTAGCGTCCATAAAACATTTTATTATTGTAATATTCATATCTAAAGGGTTCTAACCGTACTCTAAAATAAAATACGTAGCGTATAAGATGGATGATCGGAGGACGGATAGTTGAGATTATAGTAGTTTGAGGAAGAGAATACTCTTATAAGAATATATAAATATTCCAAAACTTAAATGTAACACACCAAAAATATAATCACGACCACAGTTTGGGGACTCTAAATTAGACATAATTTATGAGATAATCTAGCAAGTTTGGCTGTTAATTTTGGTAGGTATCGTAACAACTTATGGAATCTTCTGTGTATAGTTTATTTTATACATTTGCAGAAATATATTTTGTATTCTTATATTAATTGTAAAATGTGATTTAATAATTTAATATTTAAATTTTAAGTTTATCTTCATATTTAAAAGAAGAGTTTTCCTTAAATATTAAGTATTTAATAAATGTGTTGAAAAAAAATCAATGATTTCAAAGTATTGATAATATTTTATTACCCAATGCAGAACCAGCACAAAACTTATCAACAGTCACAAATATTTCAAATCCGTTTGTATACAAACTTCGACAAGAATCGTGGTTGATGTATGGTAAAGATGCTTCTAATAAAATGGGACTTGATAAGCCCTTTTCGGTTTTTCCCCAACAAACAATCTGCAAAAGTATAAAATAGTTTTATAAAATATGTTATATTATAGTTTTATAATTACATTATAATAAATGTATAGAATTAATCTATTTTTATGTAAATGTTGCCGTATTAGTAATAAGTAGTGATAAGTAATGAGTAGCCACAGTATTTGGCTTAACTTGCAAATGAACAATGGAGAATGATGATGTAGTAATTAACTTATACTTTTAATATTTAATCATACTAAAAAGTAAAAACTTACCTTTCCTTGAGCTCCATTTGGTATAGTATATTTACTATTCCAGTCGACACAAACAGGTGAGACACCATTACTAATAGACACTCGGTTTGATAACACAATAATAGCTATATCATTAGCATGGAAGCCATTAGGTCCAAAATAACCTTCATTTAGGTAGATGATTTCTACCTATAAAATTGTTTAAATTTATATTATAGGTCACACTCATTATTATTTAGATATTAGATTCTAAGATTCTTCTTTTAAATTAATAGGTAACTCACATTCAGTATTTGAGTAAAGTCATTGTCAATTACATTCAAATCTCTAGCATATTTTCCAACAGCAATTCTGTATAGACCAAGATTCACTGATATTCTATTAGGTATACCTTTTTGCCAAAAACAATGAGCCGCTAAAAATGTTATTAAATTAATTTTCATTCATAAATACATTGTACCAAATTTTTACCAGAAACGACTAAATTTGGAGCAATTATTGAACCTCCACAAATCAAGTCATAATTAAAATTTTCTTTATTTAATTGATATATTCCTACATTCCAAGGTGCTGTTCCAACGAGTGCTTTCTTACCATTATCGATCAATATTTTATTTCCAACATATACTTTACCACAATCTACAATAATAATTGAATACAAATATAGAATATAATAATAATGCAAAAGTTATAGAACATATTATTAAAGGTTAAAAATGTACATCAAAAAATAATACCTATCTTAACCTAATGATTATTTCATCTTTCATTTTAACTTTTATAATACAAACAAAAGCATTTGGTGATAGAAATAGTTTAGTGAATTATTAAAATATATATAAATTAGAGATTTATGTTCCAGAGAACAAGTGCTGCCATCCCCCACCCGGGCATGGCAGATACCTACGGGTGCCCACTTAAAAATTCTGCCAAACACAAACACTCACGTGTAAAACCTCACCGTTCCAAACCCTACCACCACCATACAATACAACTCTACAAACAGCTAACGGCCATAGATGCCAGGTTTAAGGATCAATAAAAAAAAAAATAATAAAAAAATACAATTACATGGATTGCATCTAAATAGTGGTTTATTCCACGTTCCATTTGATTGACAATATAACTCTTCGTCTTCATTTGGTGAAGTATATGTTGGCTTACATGATGGTGTTGCTATTGTATCTGGCATTGATGAATTTGAACAATCAGCATACTTATCATAAAGAGTACATTTAATATCTAAAGTATCTGATAGTAGAGGTGGACACATTTCTATTAACATAAATAAACATCCGACTTACGATATTTCAATAAGTTTTATTTTAACATTCTAATTACATGTAAAAATAATTCCAGGTAGTTCTAAAGTTATGGAATCAATCTTTTCAACATTTTAAATATCAGCGATCATGCATACTCATACACCACGCATTTATTAAATCAATATTGGATTATATGGTGACCAATGGCCATACCCTAATTTGGGAATCTTATGTAGAATCGTTTTTAGAAATGTGTTTCTTATAAACTTATTATACCCGTATAGAGTATAAACCCATTATTACAATCCAATCAGATCAAACATAAATTTTCAAATACCCCTTTCATTACTTTGCGAAGTATCATACATAACTTTTATATTATATTAATTAATTATTAAATATACTATCAATATTCTCCTTACACTTCTAAATTCCATCCCTTTTAATGTTCCTTCTTAAAATAGCCACTCAATTTATGTTTTTATATAAGTACATTCATACTTCACAAATTATCTCACTAACTCCCCCATTCCAAGAGCGTTGTCTCTTTACAAAACTAGAACACCAATATCGACTTTTTCTTCCCACCTCTATTCAAAATTTTAAATTTGCATTGTAAATCTAATTCCACCAAGTTAATTTTATGCTGTTAAATATTACTAATTAATTGTATGTTTAATTCTGTTTTTATATTCTTATTCCATATTTATTTGCTCTAATATACTCTTATAGTCATATCTATTATATAACTAACCGGTGATACTGGGATTTAGCCCATTTTTATTCATATAATAGGTATATCATCTATTTAAAGAAAATCTCTATATTATATAAAAATAGAAAAAATTCTTTGTTATGGTATCACGAGTGAACGGCTGGACTGATTTCGGTAATTCCTTTTTTGTTTCGTTCGTAATTGTCAGGACAAGGTTCATATGAAAGAATATGTTAGGACAAGCAACCGGAAAAGTAGGAAATCTGGGAGTCATAATTCATTAATGGTGATAGAAGTAGAGATAATAATAGTAATAATAATAATATAAATAATAATATTAATAGTAGTAGTAGTAAATAATTATGATAATTACAAAACTTACTCAAACATAATTTATCAGAATTTGATAACCATTTTCCATTTTCATGACAAAACCTAAGACCATAAGGATAGGCCTTGTGATATCCAACTTCACATTTCTCAATAACAGTTAGACGATGATTAATTAATGTCCCGTGAGACAAAGTTTCATTAGAATCTTCATAAGAATATACAACTCCTTCGACAGTTGGTAAAACGCATGAATTAATTTTGGCCAGACCATCCTAAATGTTAAAAAGGTGGGTAAGTGGATATCGCTCTGCTGTACAGTAGGTAATAACTGGGTCACTGTAATGGATGGTGTTAAATTTAAATACTATGATATAATATCATTGCATAAGAAAATCGATTCTGAGCGAAAACGGTCAGTCAGCCTATGATATTACTAAGTATATTTGATGATATAATTGCCAATAAAGTAAATGAGTATATTAATTATACTTAAATCCAGCATTCATTTTGGGGGTTCATTTTAATATAAAACTAAAACATAATTTTCAAGAATATGAATTAAATATGACCATATAATATTATAATTGTAATAGATACCAATACAAATACAAATTTACTTTATTAATTATTATTCAAAATACATCAGTTTTATTTTTATTTATGCTGTATTTATTTAACAAAAAAAATTATTAAATTTACAATAAACCAGAGTTTGATTTTAAAGCAACATAATTTTCCTCGACTATTTTGCAAACCTGATTTAGCACCTCTTCTGGGTCAACATTTATTTCTCTGTGAATTGACATTAATGCTAATCCGTTGAGACGAGTTTCACCAGACGAGTTCCTAAGATACGTTTTCAATCTTTTTAAAGAAGAAAATGTTCTTTCTGGTGTCACTGTTGACATAGGTATAGTTGCTAAGACTTGCAAAAGTTGTTTTGAAACAAAAGTATGTTACAATTGTCAAGTCCTGAAATTGCTGTATTAGGGCGTGACTCTTCTTTAACACAGAAAAGCACTCGGCAGTATTAACTCTTTGGGCTATTTTTGACTTAATTATATAACCACAAATAGAAATAATCTTATTTTGAATGCCAGGACTATTATACAACGAATTTTTTGGACCATTGTTCAAATGTTCTTCTAGAATAGTGTCACCTGAATCTACACGAAACCGTAATAAGTATGGGGGGGGGTACCAGTGCTTTACAATACTTGTGTGGGTCGCGGACTAGAAACAGCCGCATCGCCGTCCACATCAAGTACAAATTAAATTACAACTATTCTCCGGTAGAATTATTATTCTGTCGACAAATTTTAACTAACTTAAAATCAACTATTATATTAGTTTTGTGTTATTAAACATATACCTATAATTAACTACATTTTGTGTTAAACTATTTATTCTACCTTCACTTCAACCACCATCCTCCGATTCATTGCGACGAAGTGTACGTACATTCGTCGTTAAAGAAGTGTGCAGTAAGCAATCAAGTGAGAGCAACGGGTTACTACAGGGTGATAGATTTAACATAAGTATCTCATTATTTCAAAAAGTATTAACATTTTTCAAAATTTTCTTTTTCAAATATCAAAATGTTTTAATGTCTAACATTTTCAGAAACCCTATTATTTTAATTCTAATTTTTGTATTTTGATTTTTAAATGGCAACCTATGTAAGAAAATCTATAGAATTTATAAAATAATTTTTTTTATGAATTTTATTATTAAAATTTTAAGTTTTGAATAATCCGTTGGTAAGATATTGCCCCTCAAATTTAGGTGTTTTTGGAGGTTATGAACCCTGTAAAACCGTTTTTCGTATTTCGGGTGCTGGAGAACTACTACTGAAACTGTCGCCCGCAAATCGAAAATGGAATTTGGGTTGTTATACTTGAGTTATAAACTCCAAATTTTTGGTTGCGAATTATTACGAATTGGTAACTAATTTGTAAAACCTTTTTTGTAACAATATTTTTACTTTGTGGTGAAAGGTTCAGTGACCTATACATTAATAATTGTCTTCTTTAGATACCTACAGACTACAGTTAATCATTAACATATAGGATTAGGATAAGCAATATTTTATACAGCGTAGGTTTTTGGGTCCACCGAATTTGATTTTGAGATATCTCCGGAAATAATTGTGCACAAAAGACCAGCCTTCGTGCACTTTCGTGCACAAACGATGCACAAACGATTGAAGCAAACAGAATTTGAAAATTCCAAATAGAAGGGCCGTAGAAATGAACCCACAAATAAAATTTTATTGACATTCATAGAAAAAAAAACTAAAAAAATTGGAAACTGAAAATGTCCCTAAAAAGTTCAAAACAAATCAAAATATTTTGAAAATGTTGTCGTTTAGGTATAGAAAATGAAAATATAAACAACCATAAACTTTCATGTACATACGTTAATTTGTTTTAGAGTTACGCCAAAAACCAAAATCAATTTTGTGGAATACCAATTTTGAGTAAAAATTTCCCGTTGCTTTTGAAAACTAATTGAATTTTACTTTTGACCCTCCAAAGTACCAACTAAATTCACTTTCCTATCAGAAAAGATATTGCTGAAGAAAATCCAACCACTTTTACTGTCCTAAAAGGTGATGACAGACACAAATAAAAATTAAAAAATATTAAAAATACACATTATTGCATAATCAATATACATTCATCGTTCCACTCAGAATCTAAAATATTATATATCTTTCTAAAATATCTTAGTTTTGAAGCAAAAGTTGTCATTAAAAATAAACCTAGCCAATGTACGTACGTATTTGTTGAATAGTCCACGAATCCATTGAATGTGATGCTTTACTTCTGTAAAAACAGCGATTGAATTATTTGTATTTGGATCCTTAATACTGACTATCCCGGTTAAATAATAAGAATTAGAGTGTACAAAGCATAAACCTGCACCACTATCTCCCTTATTCACCCCTTGTCCTGAAATAAAAAATATATTATAAATAGTACAATACAGATTTACCTTATTAATTACAATTTACAAACGATGTACCTACAAGTGCAATATTACAAGCATACTATCATTATGTCAGTTACTAAATTGTAATTTGTCGCATTGTCGGTACGGATAACCAGATATTTTGAAGTTGATTTAAAATAAATGCATGGTGGCTGTATGAGATCTAATAATTTCATTGTGAGCGTAGAACAATCATAACTACTATACTTACGTAAAATGGTGGCGAGTGAAAGTGTGTTTTGTCTGAAGATCGTGCTTGTACTCTATGAGTTTGAGAATTTGTCCCGATTAAAATAGAATGAGAGGGAAAGGATACTAACTCATCTTTATCTTGGGACAGAATAGCAAACTTGTTCGGCGAAACAAATTGCTTGGTTTTCTTCATCTCTTTTTGGGGGACAGACTTGAACTTGAATGATGCCGTTTGGAAGAAGTCTTCGACGGTGAAGAGCCAGATTTCATATTTTACGAGAGTAAAACTACAGAAAGTGGTTAGAGAAACACGTGACGTCGTGACCGAAATCACGCGATAAGCGAGTGGAACGGAATTACTTGTGATAGTCATAGTAACGGTTGGCGACGAACTAGAATGTTATGTTATATTATTTTTAAAAACTTAATTGTTCAAGATTGTGTTGGGCAAATGCCTTCCTTGGTTAGCCAGTAGCCACCCATTACTACTACATATTGTATCATTACTTTTGTAATACTCTTTTACCACGAACCTCACGCTGTTCACTCGACCAATGCTCCATGATTACTAAATTCCGGGTATTTAAAAGCGATAAGAACATTCCCGAAATCTCTGCCACTTCAGCCACGTCCACCAGTTCATTTTAAATCATCGGGCTTAACTGCCGCACCCTGTATCATGCTTCAATTAAATAATAGTATTATTGCCCATAAACACAGTAATATAATTTATTTGCATGTAATCGTTTAGCGTTTGACAATTAAAGTTTAGATTGTACTAGGTAGGGTAGGTATAACTATTATGTAAGTCTGATAACTTTACTTACAATTCTGAATTATACTCTATTACCTTATAATATAAATCGATGAGGTCTACTAGGGATGGAACTAAAACGATAATCTTATGCATTCTTTTTCTTTTTTCCATCATACACCACTACATGAGAACCGAACTGTTTATCACATTGCTTAACTCCAAATGTTATGCAGTCTAACGACTTGTACCTCAACATACTTTAACAGTGACAGCCAGTTAATCTTTTGATATTATTGATCATTAACCTATAAAGTATGAAGTCAATGCGTAAAGCCTTAGGGTGTAGTTCGACAAAGTGGCACCCAAAGCACGCTCGCTATGTATGTATATATTTAGTTTCATTGCTAGATTAGTAAATATATATTTTGTATATCTATAGTTATTACAATTATTATTGTAAAATGGGATACATTAATAAGTAATCTTCATTTTTACAAGTGTTTATCTTCAATATTTAGTGTTTAATGAGTTTAAGTTAGGTTTGTTAAAAAAATTCGAAGATTTCACGATATTAATGTTTAAATATTGTATTACCCAATGCTGAACCGGCACAAAATTTATCAACAGTCACAAATGATTCAAACCCGTTTGTATACATATCTCTACAAGATCTATGGTCGATGAATGGTAAAGATGCTTCTAACAAAATAGGACTTAGAATGCCTTTTTCTGTTCTTCCCCAACCAACGATCTGTAAAAATATGAAACAGTTGTATAGGTAATGTATAATTTTATAACTATCGTATTTATAATTGGGTATGCGCGTATGTAGTAATGAGTATAATAATTAGTTAAATAAAGTCTAACTGGTCAAAATTTTATAATTTTGGAATTTGATTGAAATATGAGATAGGAATAATTTTTAGTGGTTTTTTAATATTAAGTTTTTATATTAGATTTTTATAAGTGAACCTTGGAAAATTCACAAAAAGCGATAGTAAAAACAAAAAAAAAAGTTAAGGAAAAACGGGGATTTTTACTCAAAGCCAGTTTTTGACAAACATGATATTATTTATTTGATGTAACTAAAAAACTAATATACGTACTGTAGATACTTTTAATTTCAACAGGATGTTTATATTTATTTTAAAATCTAGTAAGAGATTCTCGATATATTTCAAACAATTTTTTTATGATATTCTTTATATTATTTTGACATAGGGGTTTCAGCCGTAAAAATTGACTAATTCTAAAAAAACGATTTTCTTAATGTGTTGTAATTCAAGAATAAAATCTTAGATCTTTAAAATTGAATACATACTTACTTATTAATTGTTACGAATATAGTTAAAAAAAATAAAAATCCTTACTCATGTTTCTTTTGTTATAAACATGAACTTAGCATTACAATTTGCACTTTACATACATATGGATAGTTATATGGATAATAATTTACTGTAAATAAATCACAATTTTAAAATCCAAATAATACTATAAACCAACCTTTCCTTGATCTCCATTGGATACATTGTATCTACCATTCCAATCGATACAAACAGGTGCAACACCATTATTAAATGAAACTCTCTTTTGTAACACAATAATAGCTATATCTTCAGCATGAAACCCAATTGGTCCATAATAACCTTCTTTCAGGTAAATCATTTCCACCTGTTTATTGTATTAACTTCTATTATACTTATCAAACCAACATTATTCTTATTATTTTTAATTATTAATAACTTACATCAATAATTTTAGTAAAGTCATTGTCAATTACTGTAAAGTCTCTATAATATTTTCCAACAGCAATTGTGTATAGACCATCGTTTACTGATATTCTATTAAAAATCATACCTTTTCGCCAAAAACAATGAGCAGCTGAAAATTATATTAATTTTATATTCATTCTTACTTAAATTTGATGTACAAAGATACTACCAGAAACCACTAAATTCGGAGAAATGATTGATCCTCCACAAATAAAGTCATAATTAGAATTTATTTTATTTAATCTATATATTCCAACATTCCAAGGTGCCGTCCCAAAAAGTGTTTTTTCTCCATTGCTGATCAATACTTGGTTTAGGGTATATACTCTACCGCAATCTAAAATAATATTTGAATATAAACATATACGATAATAATTTATAGTTAACAATACATAGAGAATAGACATAAAGATGATTGTATAAAATGTTGTTTATGACCACCCAATGATTATTTGTGCTTACTTATAATACAAACAAAATCATTTAGATACAATAAAATTTAAATTAATTAGTAAAATATAATATATAAACTAGAGAATTATGTTAGAATACAATTACATGGATTGCATCTATACAATTGTTTATTCCACGTTCCATCAGACTGACAAAGTAATTCAAGTTTAGTATCATCTTGTCCAATTGGAGCAGTATATCTTGGCTTACACGATGGTGCTGCTATTGTATCAGGTATCGATAAATTTGAACAATTTCCATAATTTCCATTATGACTACATTTAATATCTAAACTATCTGATTCTAAAGGTGGACACATTTCTATAATCGTAAATAAAGGATATTAGTCAAACATAACCGCACTTTGGACTTTTAAAATATGATTGAATAAGTAGGTACCTAATTATTACAACATTCAATTACTGTATAAAACTTACTAAGACACAATTTGTCAGAATTTGATAACCATTTTCCATTTCCCTGACAAACTCTAAAACTATTGGGATAGGCCTGATGGTATCCAACTTCACAGTTTTCAATAACAGTAATAAGATATTTAATTAATGTCCCGTGTGATAAAATGTTATTAGCACCTTCATAAGAATATACAACTCCTTCGACTGTTGGTAAAACGCAAGGACTACCTGTGACCTATTAAAAAAATATTGTTAAAAATATATATTATTTTTAATATAATATTATGTTGTTTTGAAGTAATAGTTTTAATAAACATGGAATAACCAATAACCATCGAATACATACAATAATTCAAAATTAAAATTGTTACTTATAAAGAAACATATTTACGTACATGATTGAAATTAAACAGGCCACGAATCCATTGAAGATGTTCATTAATGTCTGTAAAACCTAATATTGAACTGTTTTTTACAGTATCCTTGATACTTAAAATTCCGGATAAAAAATAAGAATTCGAGTGTAAAAATGTTATTCCCGCTCCACTATCTTCAACACTTTCTCCTTGTCCTGAAACTAAAGATACATAACAATACACAAATTAATAGTCCTCTATACTACTATAGATCAGGGCCTAAAATTAAGATATTTTGATACTGCACACCGAAATATTTAAAAAAATTATGAACATAGAGGCCTAGTAGTGCACATGCCACATTATGGCACATATAACTTAATTGCATAATTGTTTTTGCTATTCATTAATAAATACAATCTAAGACAATCTTCTATAAAATTCTTTGATACCTATATATAGCTATATGACTACATATTTTAAAATTAAAAATTAAATAGAAATTACACACCAACAGTCAATAGAAATGTTAACAATTTTTTTTAATAATGTATTAAATACGTAACTTTCCTGGAAATACTTAATGAATAATTTAAACAAAAATTAAAAATACTACTAAAGGTACAAACTATTTATAGTTTATGATTTGGCTGATACATTTTTAGAAATATATTTTGTGAATTACTAAACAGTAACAATAGGTAGAAAGAATCAATTTTTGCAAAACATAGGATTTGCAAAAGTACCTTTTATCCTGAAATTATCAATGATTTTTCAGTTACTGTATGAAATATAAACTACTTACGGGAAAGGTTGTATTAAATTTAGAAATTTAAAAGTCATAGCTATAAAAATTGAAAATGTCAAAATACAAAATATAGTTAGCAAATATATGTTATTTTGATAATTTTTGTTAAATTACTAATACTAATGCTTAACGCTTATAAAAAAATACTGTGACTTTATACTTTTGATATTTTTAGGTAAATGAGAAACTTTGTGTTACGTTTTAAAGTTTTTGACACATTCAATATATATATAGGTACTTTTTAAATAGCTCAAAAACATTTAAAATATTTTGAAAATGTTATAATAATATTACACAGATAATACAAATATAAAAATTTGGTGAAAATCTCTTGTACGATGTACCTATATCAATGGTTATTCATTTTTAAGTAAGTCAAAAAAAAAAAAAATTATATAGATTTTCAACAACTGGTTTTATAATTTATATATAAATTCCCGAATTCCATAATACATAGTTTTTAATTTTTCCAATTATTGTTAAGTTATTTTACTTTTGACCTCCAAAGTCCAAAGTACCAACCAGATCCAATCTTCAATCAAAAACCACCATTATAGTTAAAAAATCAAAGGATTTATATTGCCCCAAATTGTGCAGATAAACAAAAAAAATAGACAAATCTATACTTTCATTGCTAAACTCTTAATCTAAATTTGTATTACCTAATTTAGAACCAGCACAAAACTTATCATAAGTCACATTTACATCAAATCCGCTATACAAATACATTTCTCGACAAGAACTAGTGTTGATGTAAGGTAAAAATTGTTCTAATAACGCACTTTGTATGCCATTTTTCATTTCTCCCCAAACAACAATCTGTAAAAGTATGAAACAGTCGTAAACAATTATAAAAATGGTATAATATTAATATCGAATTCGATTCTATTAGTTGCTTAAAGTCTCATTAATCAATGTTTTTAAATTTGGAAATAATTCAAATGTCAAATAAGAATAATGCTTAGTGATTTTACGAAAACATTTTTAGTCTGGTTGCAGTGGAAGCTAAATAGTACTAAATTAACTAATACGACGTATAAGGGATGTGAAAAGATACAAAGTTAGCCTAGTAGGTATGTTAAAATTACGAATTACAAATTATAATATTGCAGAATTGAATCTGAAAATATTTTTTAATTAGTTTTTCGTTTTGTACGTTCTTCAAAGCGAGTCGTGACGAATTGAACTTTAAAGGGCCTAATACACATGCAACTCTACCATTTTGTTCAAAATTTGCCGGGTGAATTGTATTTTTTAGATCTTAATTTGTAACTAATTATAGGTTGGATTTACCAAAGCTATCACAAACATTAACTTTTGTTGCTAACTTTCACCTCCTGCCACTTAGTACAAATTTCCACTTTGCAGCAGACAAATATTTCAAATTATATTTCATGTATTAAACAAAATTATACAAACTATAGCACAGAAAATTTACCTTTCCTTGATCTCCGTTTACTACATTGTATTCACGTTTCCAATCGACGCAAACAGGTGTAACGCCATTACTAAACGACACTTTGTTTGCTAACACAATGACAGCTATATCATTAGCATGTTTGTTAATCATTCCCCAATAACCATCGTAATGGTAAATCGTTTTGACCTTTATAATTGTTTGAATTTATATTATACATTATCAATAGATTTTAATATTTGATTTAAAATTATTACATTCTTACATTTATTATTTGAGTAAAGTTGTTGTCAATAACAGTAAAATTTCTATCATATTTTCCAACAGAAACTTTAATTATACCATCGTTTATTGATATTTTTTTAGATCTCATCGTATCATATTGTCCAAAACAATGAGCCGCTAAAAATATTATTTTATTAATTCGCATTACTTCTTAAATATATTATACCAGTATTTTACCCGAAATGACTAAATTTGGTGCAATAATTGATCCTCCACATATCAAGTTATAATAGAAATCTGTTTTATTTAATCCATATATTCCAACGTACCAAGGTGTTGTTTCAACTGTTGCTTTACTCATACCTTGTCCGATTATTCCTTGGCTTTTTGCATTTACTCTACCGCAATCTTAAAGAATATTAGATGTAATATTAGAAGCTTTATTTTTAGATTAATATGCGCAACACTGGCATCTATTGGTTATTACACAAACACAAAAATATATTAAATGTCATGAGGCTATTATTTTTTACCCATGGTGATATCGATTTCATACTCGTATCGATCACACGACTCTTTGGTCTCGTCTGTACCATCTGAACAATCCTTACGGCCATCACAAACTTTCGACGATTCGATGCATATTCCATTTGGACATTTAAACTTATCTTCGGCATTTCTACAATTGTATACAATTATGTAACAAGTTAGATATTATTTAATATTAATTATAAAATTGTATTATATATATATAAATATGTTCGAAATCTAATCGAATTTGAAAAGGGCTGATATATATTAAACAATAATATTATTATATAGTTATGCCAAATCTACGTATAATATTATAACATAACTGCCAGCAGTAAAATATATAGGTAGTTTAAACTGACAAAATTAGCACAAAAACGATTTTTCTGACGTATAGGTACTATCAAGTTTACTGAATTACAATAAAATACACACTAGACAGTGGACAAAATGTCTTTATGGGAAGATAAGTATGTCGTTAGTTAGAAACCTATATAATATAATGTTTATATAGTTTAAAATGAATAATATAAAATAGTTTCATGGTTATAATAAACAGTTAAATTGCAGAACATAATAAAATATGTTATAATATAACAATATTATATCAAATTATGGAATGTCTTATGCGTATTCAAAAGTTTAATAAAAAATAATAAATAAGAGAATAGTAGATACAATTAGTTTTTTACATAATGAAAAAGTAAAAACAGAAGTAGTTTAGAACATCCTAACTTTTGAGTGGCATAGTCACATATTTTTTTTTAAGTTCCTATAGTAGGTATAGCACAATATGGGAGTATTGTGAAGTCATAAGATTTGTAGTCAGCACTTAATATTAAATGTAGCTCGTATATTGTTTTATGGTACTTATTAAAACTTTGGGCTCCAAACCCCTAAGCCCGCAACCACCGCTATTTTCACCACTTATAATAACATAATATGTGTTTGTACAACAATTACCAACATTGAACAAGATACGTCATATGTTCTATCACACAAAATTCTGGATCCTGAAACAATGAATTAGTATAATATATTAAATACGTAAACAATGTTTAGTGAATTATTATTATATTTTTGATTGTACTGAACTTGCAGTTTTGAATTCAATAATAACATATTATAAATACTAATATAAGGTAATATTTTGTCATCTTATGTATCGTGCATTCCTGAGTTATATGTGCTGTGGCAGTATTTCAGTTAATAATAGTTTGGGGGCAATAAAAGTTTTGAAAAGCCAATAAAATGTAAAAAGGAAACCACAAGTAAGTTTTACCCGCAAGCATTTCACCACTAACAATTTTTCTCTCAACGAAAACTCAATCTTATATTATGTATCGAAATTATATTTTGTTAAGTTATTATATTTGTTGTAATATTGTTTTGACTAAATTAAATTTTAGAAAATGAAAAACTGTATTTGTATTTATATTATTCGGTTTGAAATTAAATTTTTTTTAACAGTATAATTATATGGCAAATATTGTTTTAGAAAAATGTCTGGTTATAATATATTATATCGAAATATTGTATTCAAAACACTTCAATGTAGATGGATTTTGTTTTAAATATTTAAACTATAGTGTTTTTCATTCAAATATAATACATATTGTACTAAGTACTAACATAATATCATTAAAACATGATTTACTATTTATTATTTTATTGTTAACAGTGATATTACGTACCAAAACATAAAAATGAATACATTAACCAGGTATACGTCAACTTCATTGTTAATGGTCAGCGGTGATTAAAGCAAATATATTAAAAAATATAAGAATAACCATAAATGTTTATACAGTAATTATATAAAATAAACATCACTTTACACTAAACAATATTTTATTGTACATTTTCAAACATTTAGTTAGAGGAAAACATTCTATAAAACACTGACAATATCCGCAGTAATTTCATAATGTTTACTACAGCACTACAGTTCTATACAGATAATATCGGCTCTTCGCGAAATCTAAACCACTATATCGCATGGATGCTGATAATATGTAGTCGGTTTGTTATTAAGTACATTTTACAATATGAGGCCACCTGATGAAAGAAGGTCACACTAAGCAGATAGACGACAATGAAAAAATTATGTGTTACTAACTTGTTTTAAAATTGATTTTTAGATCCTACCACTACGTCAAATACCTACACCTAATGGTTTTTCGCCGTACCTACCTAACTTGAATACTTGCCAACTTATTCAGACTAATAACGACTAATATTTTTATGTATAATATTTCATGTAGAGTGTAGAATATATTATATTATATAAACACATTATTTACAATTAGTGTATTCTCAAATAAATGTATAATAATGATCTAAAATATCAATTAATTATTTGTTACATCTAATAATTATTATATTATACTTTACAAGGTTTTCTTAAATTACAACCAGTCGTGAATATGCAAAATTTAGAATCAATTTATATTCCATTATTACACAGTAACTGCACAAATGCACAATAATGATCTCCATTATCTAGAATATCGAAGATCGAACAAACAATTTAATATGCAATATTGTAAACTGTACACCTATACTTATGCATAATATAGATATATTATATTAACCCTTTGAGTGCCATATGTGTATCAATTTCAATACACAACTAATATGTTTAATTGTACCGCGTGTATTGATAATGATAAAGTTATATGGTACACACGTTATAAAAAAAATGTCCTGTTCAGAATGGTCAGTTTTGTCATTTTTGGCCTTGCACTCAAAGTGATAAATACCCATAATATTATATTATATCAAGGGTAACGAAAATTGGAGAGACACGTATTAAAGCTTATCACTCGGTGGTTTGCGTAACGGTTTCTAGTGTAGGTACACATTAATTTAGATTTTAGAAATTCAGAATTCTTTATTCATAAAATATAATATTAGGTATATTAAGTTTTGCATTCATACGGTTGCTTTTCATTTCATATTTAAGTATTTAACTATCACTTATCAGTTAGTATTTACAAAAACATTGGTGACTGTTCCTATTTTCGTGTCGGATATTTGGACAGTGGTATTTTCAAAAATTCAATATTTAAATTGTACAGTATTACTGATTATCTTCTTTTTCATGTAACTTACAGTTTACTTAAGTCAATGGCTGGCATTAGACTGGCGTATCACATTGTCTTGTGTTGTAAAAAGTTTTTGTATCTATTTAAAAAAAAAATTAAATAATTTAAATTTCAACAATAAAAAAAAACGCGTGTGTCTCAAGCGACCTTCAAAACATCTGAAAACATATATATTATGAGCTTAGAAATATAATTTTATTGAAAAGATACCTAACTATATCGTATTGAATGTTTACCGTACAGTTTTATTTGTTCACTATTTTGAGATTTATTTGTAATTCCTGTTTCTACTGTCTTTTCATTAGATGAATCATAACTTTTATCATCGTCCATGATAAACACAGTTAATAGACTATTAATTTTATAACAATTTATAGTTTAAATCCAAAAATTACTATTTCGAAATATATGTTTATAAAACAAAATATTTTTCTCTCGTATCTAATGTAGGATTATAATTATAACCGGATTTGTAGCTATTTATTCCATGAATACGATTTCATGGAAACGTTACTATTTAAAAAAAATGGGGATTCCCGGTTAAAAGATAACTAAATCACAATTTCCTTAAATTCTTTTAAGTATTGACAAATAAGAATTTTCAATTTTGATATCTTAAAAGTATGAACTAGATTTACTTGTCTACAGAAAAGATATTGACGTAGAAAATCAAAGTATATTTTCTACTAGAAAAAACTGTTAAAATAAAAAATAACAAAAAATAATAAAACACATGTTTTATGTGGCCTGAATCAACAAATAATAATACCAAGCAATAATATTAAAAAATACATATGCTTCCTCAAATAAGTTAGTTTTGAAGCAGAAGTTTTCATAAAAAAAAATCAAAGTTTAAATTAAACAATACAATTGATAAAAGTAATATTAAGACTAATCGTTATATTAAATACAATGGACAATAGGTACCTAGTAGTAACTAGTAACTATAATATTATGCTGTTTGAAATTTTTTAATTAATATTTATTTGTATAGATTTATATAATTTTATTTTATTTATTCATGAAGTACCTACATAAATATGTTTAAAAAAACAACTTATATGATGAATTATAAGCAAGGTTTAAGTGACATAAATTCAAATGTATCTTTCCGGAAAGAGGATTAAGCAATTACTCAACAATATTTTTAAAAAAAGCACACATTGTAAAACAAATATTCTTTATTGTGCTCAAAATCTAAAAGGTTAATGAGGATCTATTTCCCATGTTTTAAGCGGGTAGGCCCCTTAGGGTTGAGCAATTTTTTCACCGGGTCTTAGTGGGTGAACATTTTTTTTGCACAGAGGCGCAAAATGTCTAAATGCGGCACTGCCTAATAACAATAACACAATGACATGATGACTGATGAATGATGAGGGATGCTATCTATAACCTATCTATTGACAAACGTATAGAACCCTTTAATTATATTTATTTTTATTAATTCTATATATTGACTATTGTTGAGGGATTAGAGGGAATAAGAGAATTTCGATTTGTGTTAGTTTTTTTTTTAATTAGTGTGGATAAAAAAATGTTCACTCTATCAAAACACTTCAGAAGGTACAATACAAGGTTCCCCATAAAACAGTCACTAAAATTCGCAAATTATTTTTACTTTTTAGTAAGAAATTAAAAAATATTACAAATGTATCTCAAAGAATTGAAAATTTAATACAAAACTTATTGGAACTTTATTAGAAAATAAATATTCTTACCTATATTATACATGGTTACTCATAAAAGGTTACAAATAATGTTTAAAAAAATTAAGATAAATGGGCATAATCTCTTTTAAAATTTAAAGTTTTAAATTTAACATAATTCATCAAAATCTTGAAAATGTATAAATTATTTTGTAAAGAAAATGTATAAAATGTTCAGTTTTTATAGTTAAGGATTGAGAATTTAAAATGCAGTATATTATAAATAGTTCTACTGTCATAAAAAAAATCTTAAAAAATAAAAATACTTATTTTTTTTATCATTATTTTAAGTAAAAAATTGAAAATTGGACGAAATTAGATATTTAAACAAATACCAATGAACTCAATAATCTTATTTTAATTGAAAAGTATTATTATAAAATAAGCTTACTGACAACCGTCTCTTGTATTACATTTTAAAATCTTAGATTTAAAAAGAAAAATTTTTACGAATTCTTAACTCAAAATAATTTGCTAATTTTCGTGATTTTTCCATATTTTGTCAATTTTTCAACTTAAAATGCTTATAAATAAAAACTGTGACTAAGGATTTTTAATGTTTTTCATCTGCCTTTGAAATAATATACTGGGAGAGTGGGAGCCTTCTATAAAATGTTGAAACTTTTTTAACCAACAAATAAAATGTTATTGATATCTTTACAACAAAACTACCTATTAAAAAATGGAAAATGAAAATGTTCCTAATCAGTTCAAGACAAACAAAAATATTTTGAAGATTTTATGGTGTATATAAAATGCAAATATAAACAATCAGTGAAATTTTCATCTATATACGTTCCTTTGTTTTAGAGTTAGGTACACTAAAAATCAAAATCGATTTTTTGGAAAACCGGTTTTGCCTAAAAATTCCAGTTTTTCCTTAATTTTAATGTTGTTTTTCTCTGCGCTCGTGAAAACTAATGGGAATTTTAAAATTTGACCTCTCGAATGCACTAACTAGATTCACTTTCCCATCGAACAAGATACTGTTGAAGAAAATCGAAGCAGTTTTACTGCCCCAAACCGTAATGACAGACACAAAAAAAAAATAAAAAAAAACACACATCATTATAAAATCAATACATTCATCGTTCCACTCAGAATCTAAAATGCTGAATCGAACCCATATTACATTATATTATTATTTATTAGTTATTACTATAATAATCAAAGCTGTCGCCTGTCAAGCCAATTAGTTTCTCTCCGTAAGTACACATCATGTCATTTTTACCAATGCGCCTCGTATTCTCGTCCGGAGGACAGGTCAGGTTGACGACCAAAGCCTCAGAGTTAGGACAATCACTCAAGGAGATTTGTAGGCCTATTGGAAAACGTTTGGTAATATTATTGTTGTCATATTTCCTCTTCGGCTGTTTAGTTTTTTAACCATTTTTTTTTTTACAATTGATTAATCAAAGTTTAATGTATTCAAATTAGTTAAAAATTATATTCACCGTGAAGCTAAGCTTGTAAAATGAGTACACGACAGTGTTGTTATTTCTATCTCTTGGTTAGAACTAGCGAGGAGTTTAATTTTTTGTGAGCACCGCACGCTCGGACCTCGAATGAGTTGCATACTCTTCTCCCCACGCTAAACGCTCAATGATAATCATAAATCAATAATGACTTTAGTTATTTTTTCGTCACCAGGGCTTCTGAAAACGTGCCTTTTTAAGGAGTTCAACATAAGCAATTTTCTTTTTTTGTGCATGCGGGTCGTATAAATGTGTGCGTAGTTAGTGATCATTAGCGTGAGTGAGTGTGTATAAAATAAATAGCGAAACGCACCCCACACATCATGTCAGTACATGATCGTGTACATTTTACACACTAATTACAAGTGTGAATTTAAGTGAAACACTGACACCTAATTTCGTATTTCCAATAATATAGCTTACTGATTGACATTACAGTATATCAGTATATGAACACCTATTACACAAATTTAAGATAAGAAGTTTATATAGGCTTGTATAGGAGTCGATTTTCAATATTTTATTTTCAATGTCCAACATTTAGCTCTATATCTTGTGATATTTTACTTTTTGAATTTGAATTATTAAGTTTAGTAATCAAAATACCGAAAATTGAATTTTATACAGGCATAGATTAACTTCTCTTCTACAATATTTACAATAGGTGTATTTACTTTCAAACCACTCAATAAACCATATTATTGGAAATACAAAAATACATTTTTATATAATTTTTCAATACTATTCATACCTACCCCTTATATTGTGTTTTATTTCTATCCTTTCGGTTACTTCTACTCTCAACCAATCACCCGCATTGCACATATTACGTACACTCATAAGCATGTCATTTAGTCGGGTATAATTGACCACTTTCCCTCAGCGGCTGTTTTCGGCATTTAATAGATGTACCAGTTGCCCTCACATATTGTATACACAATGACAATACCAACCCCTAAAAAAGGGAGGCAAATATGTATATATAAATAAAAATGCATAGAATAAAATAATAAATACAATATAATTATAAGTGGCATAATATAAAGCAGTTTGTCAAAAAAAGTATAAAATTATAATAAAAAAAAGAAATATCTAATATAATATATAATTTCTTAATATCTAAATTTCTTACTTTTTTTTGACAAACTACATTGTATGCCAATTATAATTATTTTTATGTAGGCATACAATATAATATTATATTTATACATTTGTTATATGAATTTTTTATTTTCATTTATTTACATATTTACCTCCTCTATTTGAGAGGTTGGTATTGTAAGTGTATATGTAATATCTGAGGACAATTTATTGGTATATTTGGTTGAGGGCAACTGGTACATTTGGTTGAGGGCAACTGGCGCATTTTTCTATAGGTATTTTTTTTTTTTTTGGAGTGTGGAGGAATTGATATAAAAATTTACTTTTGAGGGCAACGGGTAGAAGGCCATTTGATCATTTGCCATTTGCTCAGGTGTCGAATGAATGAGTTACATACTCTTCTCTCGCACTGATCATTAATCATTAGTGACTTTAGTAATTTTTGCGTCATGAAACGTGTAATTCTTAAGGAGTTTTGTTTTATTTCGTTCCTTGCGGTTACTCCTCGTCTTTGTGTTTACTCCACCAATCTCCTGCATTATACGCAACCACATACACATGCCATTTAGTCATTAGATCAAAATATTCAAAATCTATGGACGAGAAATGGCCAATATTTTATGAATTATGAATTAGGAATAATTTTAGAAATAATGTAAGGTGTTTGATGCATATATAAGATTGCTTTGCATCAGTTAGGAGCTCTTTTCCATTTTGGCAAATTCTTGACGGAAATATACGTTTTACATTTTTATATTTAATTTATTAAAAATTATTCAATATATAGAACATAATATTATGCTCCTATCGATGTAAAATAAACTTTTTTATCAATTCAAAAATCTTTACATTTTTTTAACGTTTGATGATATGCAATATTTTTATATTATTTGTATGTATCTGAAAATAATATTCTACAATGATATTTATATATAATTATATAATGTACTCCATTCAAGACGTGTAGACACTTGTGATATGCACATGGGATCACAATATTGTATAATCAAAAATATTCACTTCTTAATTTGGGTAGGAGGCGGAAGGCGGAGTGATAAGACATTTTATTATGCATTACGAAATAACATCGATTAGTTAGTTCCAAAGGGTGTCAATATTATTTTAAACGTGAAGTGGTAATTTCAGTAGGTATGACTATTATAAAATAAAAAAAAAAATTTCCTATGTACATTATTGTACAATAATTATGGATCATTTTTAGGGTACCACAAAATTAATAATAATTATAAATACCTATTTATTTATTATTAGGTATTAAATCATTATATAATTATTACATATTGTGTTACTATATTTTGACATTTTGTATTATCTTTCAAATTATAACAAAACAAAAACATAAAAAAAAATAAAACTGAACATTCTATAAATATTACAAAAGGATCTGTATTCTTTATAGTATAGATTAATATTTATATTAAAACAATTATGGTACAACAAAACTAATAAAAAAAAAAAAAATACAAATGAGGACTATATATTATCATAAATCAAGTAGGTATTGATTGTACAATGGTGAACTAGCATTTGTTGGAACGACATATTATTACTATTTCTAATGAATTATGTTTGAGTAAGTTCTGTATTGTAATTTGTGAGTTTTAATAATTACTGATTTTAATATAATGAGTTCGATTTTTGGTTATGATGATTATAGTTTGTTTATGTTTATAGAAATGTGTCCTCCCCTACTATCATCTATATCAAATATAGATATTGAATGTACCCTAAATGGTAATAATGCTAATTAGCTAATTGCTATAATTCAACCCGATACAATAGAAACACCATACTGGAAGCCAATATATATTGAACCAAATTGATAAGAACATATTCCACTAGAATTACTTTGTCAGTCTAATGGAATGTGGAATAAACAACTATATATATGTAATACATGTAATTGTATTTTTTATCTCATAAAGATAAGTCTTTAATTTCTATAAATATTACTAATTTCCTGAACTTTTATTGTATCCTTACTGTACTATTATCATTCATTTTTATATTCAAATATTATTTTAAATTGCGGTAAAGTATATAACATAAGCAAAATATTGATAAACAATGGTGAAAAAGCACCTGTTTGAACGGCACCTTGGAATGTTGGAATATATCGATTAAATAAAAGAAATTCTAATCATGACTTGAGATGAGTGGAGGATCAATTATTGCTCCAAAATTAATAGTTCCTGGTAAAATCTTCGTGCAGCGAATATAAGAAAAATGAAAATTAATTTAATATAATTTAAAGTGAATTACTGTACCTATCACTATCGACTACTGTCCATTTGTATGTAAAAAGCAAATACTGTGAGATTCTGCACTAAAGTTTGCATACATTTTGGCATGTTACAATACATAAATAAAATAACTGGGCAAGTGAATACCACTCTGATGTACAGGTTACGAGTGAAGATGTAGCGATGAGTGAGTGAGTGTTATTTGGCTTATATATGATATATGTGGGTACATTACAAAATTAGTACATACGTACATACGTCTAATTAATTTTAATGAACAATTATAAGAACTGTTAAAAATTGTTACACATAAGAAAAATACTAATTATTCAAAATATACAAATACCTATATATTTCAATTACGATTGGAATAACATTGCCTTAATTATTATATTTGACTTAGTTATAATGGTCCAACGAATCCATTGAATGTGGTAAATTCTTAACTTCTGGGGAAACTGCAATTAAATTTTTCAGTTCTGGATCCTTGACACTCATTATTTCGGTTAAATAATACAAATTAGAGTCTAAAAAGTATGAGCCTGAAGCGCTATCTCCCTCGTCCACACCATGTCCTGAAACTAAAAATATTTTATAATAATACTACATTTTATCATACGACTACTATTGGGTAGTAGGTGCAATATAAATTTATCTTTTTATTATTACAAATTATGTATAGGCACCTACTAATTACTATATTACAATATATGTGATATGTGATATTATAGTACCTACAACATGTGGCAGATGTGGTTTGAAACTATAATATTTAGTGGTATCATGTACACACATTTTCAATTAAAATATTTCATGTAACATTTGTATATACACATTAGATACATGTATTAGATATATTATAATTAAGTACCTGTTAAGTTTAGACCAGAGATTCCTAAACTTTTTTCCCCATAGACTACGTGCCAATTATTTTAATTTTCGTAGACCCCTAATAATTAATATTATTTTTTTATAAATGTATCGATTTATTTTTGATAGCTTACACGGAGCTACTCACTTGTAGAGTGTTTACTATGTACCTAGTGAACATTTTTAAAATAAAGTACGTGTAAAGATTGTTTTATTTATATCTTTATTTCTTTTATAATGACAATATAAGGGTTAGACTGGGCTGGCGGGATACCGGGAACTTTCCCAATGGCCCACTGTTCAAAAATAATTTATTATTATTATATACTTATAATAAATCGTTAAATTATAATTATTTTGTATTTTTGTATCAAAAAGCGTGAGTGTGAAAAAGTGTTTGTATCAGATGTTTTAGATTTTATATAGATTTCGGTTCGGCTGATATAAACTCCCGATGATAATAATCAATGCGTCACCAGCAACTATTATTAATTATAACTAAGGCACGGGCTTAAATACAAATTGCATTTTTTCTTAATTTTCTAAGACATTGCTTTTCAAGCAAAACATTTATTTCATATATCAACATACTGAAATATGAAATTTTTATTGAAGTTAAACTTCTTATGTGAGGGGTATTGAAAAAAAAGAGAGTGACGCTCGGGCGTCACGGACGCTCGCGCGTCACGAAAACGGTACGATGTTTTGTTTATAAAGTTTTTGATATTTTCCGTTTCAATATTTTGTAATCTTTTTGGAAACATATCATATGATATTATAAACAAACCAGTATAAACGTATAAACCATGATAAAATAACATGGTATGATGGCAACGAACTGAATATCGTCGGAGTTTGCGCATTTCATTGTATCCAGTTCTCCTCATAATGCACTATGTATATATATTGATCATGAAAACCAATGAAAAGCGGCGAACTGGATACAGCTCTGTATGATGGTCGGCGGGGTAAGGGGTATGCGTATCATAAAGTTGCCAGCATACCATGTTATTTTATCATGGTATAAACAATATTCCGTAGTCAAGTTGATAAAAGCGAAAACGCATATATAATAAATATTCCAGAGTGCGCGATGAGTAAAAGAAATGTCGCGGAATATGAGAGTTCGGCCGGAACATTATAAAAATATATATAATATACTATTTTTAGGTGAGTCAAATTATGTATATTAAAAATATAACTCGATGAATTTAATCATATTATATGACTATACTATAAGTATTTAATAAATAATAATAATAATAATTAATATTTAGTTAATACTTGACACATTTACAATGACCAACGCACCTATATTTTTCAAATAGTATATAATACTTTGATGGTTCAATTGTATAATGATATGACATAATTTGATATTACTCAATATATATGTCTATGGTCTATCAAGTATATTTATTTATTTAATATCAAATGTAATAATTTATGAATAACAAATTGATATATATATTATGTACCTACATAATATGACTAATGTATTTTATAGATGTATGTATATACATAATAGTAGGGTTATATTATATGTATGGACATGAATTACTACTGATATTAGTAAATATTTTGGTCCATTGGTCTAAAAGTATAAATTAAGTACCTACACATAATATTATAAAGGTAGGTAGTAGGTATTACTTAATATTACCTTGGTATTACGGTTTTTAGGTGAGAAAACAAAATATAACTTAATGTATTTAATTAAATTCTGGCAGGTAAATTGCATAATGGTATGACTAAACTATACTATACTAATTAAACTATTTAATAAATAATAATAATAAATATTTAATTAATACTTGATTTCATCTACATATTTACCATTACCAACGTACCAATATGTTTCCTTTATACTTGGATAGAAAATGGTACAAGTACAATTATTTATATTATATATAAGTAACCTACATGTATACTTTGTAGAAGGTACCTACTTGATATATCATTATTAATACCATAAATATATATATACCATTAATTAACATAAGATTATTATTATTATTATTATTACAAAACCTCATATCAGTTGTATGACTGAAAGAAGTTTCACTTCATCCCCGCGTACTTCTTACACGCTCGATTTTTTTTAGCATTTTAAACTGTGAGGGAGTATTGAATGTATTGGTTTTACAATGATGTGTGTTTTTTTTTCATAATAAAAAAAACTATTATTATGTGTGACATTAAAACAATTCAATCTATGAAAAAAATGGCACCAGACGTACGCACGCTTTGTATATAGTTTGTTTGATATATTTGTAAAAATAAATTTTGTATTCTTATTTCTTATATTAATATTGTACAATACATTCATTAATTGATTCATTTAATACAAATTAGGTTAATCTTCACATTTAAATGTATCCTAGGTATGACTTTCAATACTCAGTGTTTACAAATGTACGTTAAGTTTGTTAAATCAATGATTTAATCGTATTAATGTTTAAATAATTTATTACCCACCCACTTTTTTTATTTATGTATGGTAATATATTCCAAAATATTGTATTTATGCAAACTTTTGAAGTCTGTAGATAATATCACGGCATTTTCTCTTTGCATACAACGGTCGATAGTGATAGTTAACAGTGTAAATGTTTAAACATTGTATTACCCAATGCAGAACAGGCACAAAACTTATTAACAGTCACTGTAATTAAATCACAATAATATTATTTAAATAATACTACAAAACAACCTTTTCTTGATCTCCATTGACTATATTTTATTCACCATTCCAATTAACACAGACAGGTACAACACCATTCCTAAAAGAAACTCTTTTTTATAATACAATAATAGCTATTATATCTTCAGCATGAAATCCATAGGATCCATAACAACCTTCTTTCGAGTGAACCATATCCACCTGCACATTAATTGTTTTAATTTATGTTATATAATATGTCGTACAAATTATTTGTAAGCTTTGAATTATTCATAACTTACATTGGTTATTTGAGAAAATTCGAAGTAATTTAAGTCATTATTGTAAAGTTTCTATGTTTTTCAGCAGCAACTTTGTATAAACAGTCAATTATAGATATATTATTAGATAATATACCTTTTTCCAAAAACAATGAGCCTCTAAAAATAATATTTATTTAATTTTCATTATTTCTTAAATTTTTTGTACAAAGACTTTACCAGAAACGTCCAAGTTTGAAGCAATAATTGATCCTCCACGCATATCAAATAATGATTGGAATTTGTTTTATTTAATCGACATATTCTAACATTCTAAGGTCTCGTTCCAACAAGTGCTTTTTCACCATTGTTTATCAATATTTTGCTTATGTTATATACTTTACAGCAATTTAAAATAATATTTGAATATAAAAATGAATGATAATTGTACAGTAAGGATATAGTAAAAGTTAAGTAAATTAGTAACATTTATATGAATTAAAGACTTATAATTATAAGATAAAAAATACAATTACATGTATTGCATCTATATAGCTGCTTATTTCACATTCCATTAGGCTGACAAAATAGTTCTAGTGTAGTATTTCTTGTCCATTTTGGTGTAAAATATGTTGGCTTACATAATGGTATTGTCCGGCGAGATAAAATCTCACGAGAACCTTCATTAGAATGTACAACTCCTTCGACAGTCGGTAAAACGCATGAATTCAGTGTATTCTGTCAAAATATTAAATATTAAAAAAATGTATGCTTTCTAAAATATGTTAGTTTGGAATCAGAAGTTGTTATTAAAGATACCAAGCCCATACATTAAATTAAAAATTTTAATTGATACCTAAAATGAAATATATTTACGTATTTACATTACATTATAATTTCAAGAATATATGGAACATTGTATTTATGTCTATAAACCGAAGACTTTATTGTTATTTATTCTACTGCAGAAACTCGTTATCCCAGTTAAAAAATAAGAATTACAGTGTAAAAAGCTTAAGCTTTGGAAGTTAAGGCCATCAACTTCTCCTTGTCCTGAAACAAGCGGTATTTTATGCATACCAAAATGACGAATTATTATTATTATTAAATTACTGGTACATAATATATTGTAATATACTATTCAAAAGTCTTCACTTTAGGTGTATAATTTATTAAACTGTTTTGGTATATTTAATATTTTAATGTAATGAAAATTATACTATAAAAATGTCTTGAAAACATGGTTTTATTTTTATTACTATATTGTTAACACTGGTATTACGTACATGAATATATTAACCAAGAATGCGTCACCTACATTGTCAATGTTGAACTTAGATTAAATCAAATATATTTAAAAATTATAAACAACGGATGTGTATACATATAAGTTATATTTATATAAAATGAAAGTGTGTGGGGGTGAACAAAATGGTTTGAGCAGCCGCGATGAATCGACGGCGTTGTGGATGTCATCGGGTAATGCCTTCTTACGGGCGATCGATGGCGTACGGTTACTGACCCAGAGATGATAGTGGACTGCATTTGATGAGAACGGAAGAGTGTATGAATTTAGAAAAATAACACAATATTGTGCTGACAAATAAATGGTGAGTCGGAACTGACGGAATATACACCGCCGATAATAAGTATAAGACAGGTACCTATACAATTATAATTGTAACACGAAATTTCGATGGTTAAAAATTAAAATTAAATAACGAACTATCGTGTCGTGTCACTGTGTCAGTGGTGATAATATATCTCGCTAGTCAGACGAACAAGACGATTGATAATAAAATAATTTATTATATAATTTGGGGGCAATGACCATATTATATAATAGAGCTACGACGGGCAAAGGTACCTATTACACAAGTCACAAATGACCTAACCTTTTCGAGGAGACTCGGGCTGCAGTTGGCGGGAACTATGGTGACCCCGTAATGTGGGACGCAGATGGCTGGTGGGCGTCAATTGGAGTACTGTACTACTGTCTGGAGGGTGGCACAAAGGCCTTATGAAAAGGCACGGGCCGTTATCCACACTAACGCACTGTTGTGTGGATGGGTGCTTAGCCGGTACAATTATAAGCACCCGTGGTTGTAAATCAAGGACACTTTTGAGACTTACGACTACGGATTTTAATACACTTCCTCCAACCTAGGGTGGTTGGCCATAAGTATACTCGGATGAAGCGGTAAGCATTACGGCGGTGGGACTCGACCGGAGTACATTTTGAGCACATTCGACCGGAACAATATTATAATATCGTTGTCACGAACAAAAATTCGACGGTACGAACGGTTCAAGAAACCAGACCAGACTAATAGGCCGCGGGGTACCTACTAGGCCGTACGATAGATTGCAACCGGTCTGGCAAGGCGAGGCACGCGGGACATCGATAGTCTCGGAGCGTGACCTTGACCCGGATCTCGGTGAAAATCGGCAAGTAATAATATTATATAATATTGTATGCCCCTGAGACGGCTTATCGAGCACCAACAACACATAGAAGTTATATAATGACACTAAAAATTGTTTACAGTACATGTTCTACTTCTAACACTGACTATATCTGCAGGGAATTTATTAATTTTTAACTTCATAAGACAACGCTATAAAATAAACGATAATAATATTACAACATTACTTGTGTTCTAGAAACATAATAATACTATAGGGTCTTCTAAAAATTATTAACCATTCGTATGATGATGACATGTAGTCAGTTTGTAATTATGTACATTGAACTATATGCGATCCCAATATGATCGATCAATGGTCAAACTCTTTAAATATGTTGCAGAGATAAAATTAT
Source organism: Macrosiphum euphorbiae (assembly GCA_949089665.1). NCBI lineage: Eukaryota > Metazoa > Arthropoda > Insecta > Hemiptera > Aphididae > Macrosiphum > Macrosiphum euphorbiae. The sequence continues at coordinate 113,553,194 of CARXXK010000001.1, read as the reverse complement.
GATTTACCTGCTAACATTTTTAAAATTGATTATGTATGTTAAAAATATAATTAATATATTATAATTATAAGGTTACGGGCGTCATCCGATTGCGTCCCATTTTAACCTTTTTTAACTTTTCAGTGTTTCCTTTGAGTCCAAAAGATGGATAGATAAATAATCCTTTTACTATCTTTTTTATTGATTCCTATCATATAGTAGATAAGCATTAAATTAGACTATTTTGATATGACTTTAGTAATGACTGTTGTAGGTACATTCGTATAATCTATTCATAATTCTAGGATCGATAGATTGAGAAATTAATGGTCATAATAAGTAATTATTTTGTCTGTAATATTCAAAAAATAAAAATCAGTCCAAATATATTATACGCTAAAATAATTTTAAAAAACAGTTCTTGTCAGTGTTCTAAAATAATAATAATTTAAAACTAATTCTTTCAGAGTTTTGTGTTAATGAATAATGCATGTAATCCATAACAAATATTAATATTAAATAATAAATATATATTCATTATGATATATTTATATAAATTAATATTAATTAACAATATATAAATATTAGTAATAAATCAATTCAATAAATAAACACTGATATTAAAGGTAACAATTACAATTTTGATGTCAACTACTACAATCGCGTAAGGACCAGATATTAAGGTTACCACAAACCTTTTTACACTGTTCTGATAATAAGAATACCAAAAGTATTTGGTTAAGTTTTTAACTACTTATTATATAATAGTATAATACTATATTATGCAATAACGCCAATACTTTTAGGCTTTAGCAAACATTAGTTCAACCCAGAGTTGAGATGTTTTAAACATCTAAATTAATCAAACATGGTTTTGTTTCAACTATTTAAAACTAATGATTTAAATATCATAAAAAAACAGTTGTTTAAAACAGAAAAATATAATTTATATGCATAAAACTTAGAAGTTCATACTGGCAACTCCTATTTTTTAATTGCTATGGTTTAATAAATAAATTTATAACATACCTATATAATAATAATTTCACTCATTCAAATTACTAACAGTATACTTCTATAGTTCTATTACTTCCGTAGTTCTGTAGGTAATATATTTGTTTAATATTTTATTTACAACACAAACTTATACAACAGAATTATAAAATGTAATGTTTAGTCATAACTGTTAAAAGTTAACAAGTTATAATATACCTAAAGCAATTCCATGTATTTCTGACTTCTGAGTTCTGAAATGTTCTGTTTTAGGGTATATACTATATACCAAATAGTATATTCAACAGTCAACACTGTAATAATGACCCCCCAATCAACTCCCCCCCCCCCAAATGTCAAGAAAATTAAAAAATTATTTTAATGGTCTATGATGGTCTTTCAAACAGTCTTAAATTGTATTTAAAATATTTAAAAATGTACTATAAGTATTAACACTGTTCAGCTCTTTATCAGATTATGTGCTTGTACGTATTTAATGTGTAAAAGTGTAAAAGTTGAAAAGCCCCCCCCCCTGAAAAAAAATCCTGGATACGCCACTAATCAGACATATCCAATATGTATAATAATAAAAAAGTAAAAACATATATTCAAAATGATAATTCATATCATTTAAATCTTAGTCCCGTGACTGTTTTTTTTTTTTTTAAGCTTTAATTTGTTTTTTTTTTTTTTTTTTTTTAATTGATACACATAGATAACAAGTACCTACTGCTCTCTATAAAGTATATTTTTTTTTCTGGAGTATTTGTGTGTTTTTCTTCACTTGAAGTGTTTTTGCTTGTACGTCTAAACTCTCTCAAGCCTCGTTCGTGTTATCCATCTATATTTTGCAGTGGAACAGTCAAAAAATTGTCACTCATCTTTCTGACAGAGAACTATCGTGAGTACAGTCTACTTCTTATCAACAATTGTTTGGACTAGTCTGGCTGATTACGTATCAGCTGTTTCTTCACCTCCGTTCTCTTGGAGACTTTGACGCGTGGATACAAACTTTATTAGTATTAGTAATAGTACTACTTTTCATTCCGCACGCATCGCTGTAACTTTGGTTGCATCTTCTCTCTTAAAGGAACAGGTTAATTTGTGACGTTCGTTTTTGCTGAGCTATGCCCCCGACGACTCCAAATGCTGTCTCCCAAGTTGCTACTCGTGCCAAAACGGCCGCTCTACTAACCTTAGATGTTTTTAACAAAACTATGGCTGAGCACCAAAAAACTCAAATTGAAACCCTGGACCAATGTAAACTACTATGTGAATCCCAAAGTTCTAAGTTTACTGAGCTGAAAGAAAGCATTAGTCATCTGTCAACTCAGGTGGCGGACTTAAAATTAGACAATGACAATCTTCGTGAGAACATCTCTAATCTCAACAAGCGTATCCAAGACCTTGAAGCGGCAAACAGTTGTCGTCCTACTTTTTCGGCTAGCACTGTCCCTAGCATTCTTCAAGAGATCTCCGAGCGTGAGCGATGCTCTCGGAATGTCATTATTCGTGGATTAAAGGAATCGTCATCTTCTGTTATAGAAGAAAGAATCTCAGATGACACTTCGAAAATAGCTGAGATAATCGACCCATACTTTCCTGAAGCAGTTGCTAATCTCAAGTCAATCAGACTTGGCAAACCTAATGATAGGGGTCCGAGACCTCTCAAGGTATTCTTCTCTTCCAAAGAAATAGCTCTCAAACTAGTTTCTGACTTCAATAAAAATGCCAGAGGCCTTCCCCCTGACAGCAGGCCTCGTTCTGTCACTATGACCCGTGATCGCACCCCACTTGAACGAGAGTCTATCCGTCAAGTATACACCGAATTGGAAAACCGTAAAAAGAACGGAGAAACTGACCTGACGATCAACTACAGAGATGGATTCCCCTTCATTGTGCCACTTTCTCGGTCATCGCAGACCAGACGCCATCATGCGTCTACTTCTACATTTGTCCATCCAAAAAACTAACAAGTACCGACCTGCCACTGCCTAATCAACCGCCTCCTGCTTCGAACAAAGCCTTCTTCTACTACTGCTCATGTCTTTCAGATCTACACCACAACTGTATGTATAACTTTAAATCTCAATCGTCTTACTGTACGCGCTGCCACTCAGCTCAACAAACTTTAAAATCCTTCGTATTGTATTTTAATAACTTTAAAACTTCATTTTCTAAACCAGATGATAATCCTAATACTAAAAGCAATAAGTTATGTAATAAAGCCCTTAATTCCAATCTAAAAATATTCTATCAAAATGTACGTGGCCTAAAAACCAAATTAGTCAATCTCAGATGTTCCTTCCCAATGTTTAACTTTTATGACGTCATTATCCTCACTGAAACTTGGCTAACACCTGACATAAGTGATAGTGAATTAGGTTTTCATGGCTTTCAGGTGATTAGACTCGATAGAAATCCAAACAACAGTTCTTTTCTCCGAGGAGGTGGAGTATTAATTGCCATCAATAATTCCATTAAATACCATCCTATTACATTAAGTACCTCAAATGTTGAGCAAATATTTGCCTTACTGTCCTACAACTCTAATTATTTATTGGTAGGTGGTGTTTATTTACCTCCACACTCTCCTCTTCCTGTAGTTGAATCCCACGTTGCTTCTGTTGAGCAAATCATATCCTCCTATAAATCTGTATCAGTTATCCTTTGTGGTGACTACAATCTACCTAATGTTACATGGTCATCTGATGAACTAGGATTAATTGCCACAAGTGATCACAATATGGTTACCACATCTATTATAGACTCTTTTTCTTACTTAAATTTCTTTCAACATAACTTCCTTCCTAATAGTCATGGCAGCATTCTAGATCTTATTTTTTCAAACTCCAATAAAGTCACTAGCAGTACAGCAACTGAATCACTTGTTATTCCTGACCCTTATCACCCGCCTCTTCACATAATCTTTCCTTTCCAATCTGATAATGTGGCAGATAACACCCATACCTATAAAGACTTCAAAAATGCAAACTACTCTGGTATATCGCAATTTTTTAACTCATTTAACTGGGAGTCTACCTTTTCACAATATTCAATCGACGGTGCTGCCTCTATTTTTAATGAAGCCCTGCTTCATTCCATTGAGTTGTTTGTTCCTACAAAAATTTACAAGTTACCAAAATTTCCTCTCTGGACCTCTCCCACACTTAAAAATCTTATTTTAAAGAAAAAGCGTGCCCATGCAGTTTTTAAGAGGACTAAGTTGCCATGCGACTACTTAGCTTTTTCTGAGCTGCGTGCGAAATGTAAACACACTTCTAAGATAGACTATCAGTCATATATAAGACATACAGAATACTCGCTCACTCACAACCCCTCTTCCTTTTGGAAGTATACTAAAAATCTCAGTAAGCACAACACGCTACCCTCCACCTTACGTTGGAATACCACTACGGCTGATAATCCTCGTGATTCTGCCAATTTGTTATCTAAGTACTTCTATTCCATGTATAATCCCTCTATTTCTCCACCTTTTAATCCCCTTACAAATAATAGATATCCGTACGAACTTCCTTCTAATTGCCTCATTACTCTTGATGATGTGCAACTTGCACTTAACTCCCTAAAAAATAACAATTCCAATGGTCCTGATGGTGTTTCTGCACGTTTACTTTTTAACTGTCAAGACTCCATTGTTTACCCTTTATTTCTGCTCTTTAGACAATCACTCGATGAAGGTATTTTTCCTGCTGTGTGGAAGACCAGCTCTGTTACCCCTGTTTTTAAATCTGGTGATCCCTCACTTGTTTCTAATTACAGGCCTATTTCTATTCTTCCCCACATTTCAAAACTACTTGAGTCCATTGTATACACTAATATCAAAAGAAGTCTTAACCATATATTAGTGGCTGACCAGCATGGTTTCCGTCCTGGGAAATCTACTACCACCTGTACCCTAGCTCTAACGTCGTATATTCTGGAGAGCTTTGAGTCCGATTGCCAAGTTGATGCCGTGTTCACTGACTTTAGTAAAGCTTTTGACTCGGTTATCCATAGCCATCTTATCTCTGAACTAGAATCACTCGGTATTGGGAACCCTTTACTATCATGGCTCCAATCTTATCTCAGTCCAAGAATGCAATTTGTGAAAATCCATGGTGCTACCTCTGACTTGTCTATAACTCCTTCTGGAGTCCCTCAAGGAGGACATCTTAGTCCTCTACTGTTCATAATTTTTATTAACTCAATTAACAATTACCTTTCATTCTCCAAAGTCCTTCTATTTGCGGATGACATTAAAATTTATTCTAAAGTTGCTTCTATCTCCGACTGCCGTCAACTTCAGTCAGATCTCGACTCCTTCTGTCTCTGGACTCAGCGTATAGGCCTTACGCTCAATCTCAACAAGTGCCATACTATGACATTCCACAGAAAGCGAATACATATTATCTTCCCTTATTCCCTCAATGGCTCCCCACTCGAACGTGTTTCTTCTGTCAAAGACCTTGGTATCTACCTAACTCCATCTCTTTCTTTCGAACAGCATATTAATATAACAGTTGGTAGAGCCTTAAAAGTCCTAGGTTTCATAAAGCGCAACACTAGCCTTTTCACGTCCTCCACTTGTCTTCGTTCCCTCTATTTCTCTCTTGTCCGCTCTATTTTGGAATATGGAATTGTTGTATGGCATCCATATTTGGCTAAAGACCAATTACGCTTAGAGCGAGTTCAAAATCGATTCCTCTCATACGCTGCTTTTCTGCTCAAGATTGTTCACCCACCCCATGACTATTCATCCATTAGATCTTCCTTGAATATCCCTCTTCTTTCTTCTCGCCGTATAGAGGCTGACCTTTCCTTTGTCACCTCTCTTCTTAATGGCACTGTTGATGCCCCTGACCTTCTTTCCTCTATCTCTTTCCGCGTTCCTGTACATTACACTAGAAATCACTCACTTTTCCTTGTCCCTTCTCACCGTTTCAACTACTCTCATAACCATCCTTTACACAGAATGCTTCGTCTGCTCAATAACTAATAGATCATGATATTTTAAATGTATATATTACTTAAGTTAGTTAGTTTTTAGTTTCATTATATTGTTATGTTTTTATTTGTACTAAATATTTAGTTGTTTGCTCTGTAAATTACTATGTTTCAACTCGTTTTTTATATAAGATTACTCCATCACATTGTTACTTAATATTCTCTGTATATAATTTGTATTGTAAATCTCTTGAATTGCCGATTGGCGTTAAATAAACAAATAAATAAATAAATAAATAAATAAATAAATTGATCCTTTTTTAAAGCCCGGCGACTATGGCCATTAGCTTGATTGTAGGGTTTATGATTGTAGGTAGTAGGGTTTGAAATTGTAGGGTTATTACACGTGTGTGTTGTGTTTGGCAGAATTTCTATTGGGGCACCCGTAGGTTTCTGCCATGCCCCGGAGTGGGGGATGGCGGCACTTGTTCTCCGGACACCGTGACTTGCCCGGAGAAAAATGCCGCCCAGTGGTCGAGAGAATCGAACCCGCGACTGCCAGCGCCGCAGACGACGTGTTCGACTGCTCGGCCACCTCGTCCCCCGCTTTAATTTGTGTATACTTATTACCTACTACATTAGTACATAGTTAGCAAATTGATAAGAGCTAAGAAGGTAAATTAATATTAAAAATCAAAATTAAAATATCCTAGTGTTTCGCACTTTCACAAGTTTCAGACTTTCACGAACGGCAGAAGCAGAACAATAACATCAAAATTGTATTTCATTGATATCATATTATCTGTATTATAATTATTCATAATCGGTAATATTTTGGCACAAATCCGCCAAAATATTTAATATGTTATTCTTTATCTCGATGTAGATAACAGATCAGTTCTTTATCATAAATTATTATCAACCACGATTTTTAAATCTGAAAACGTGGTTAAATTACCCGTTAAATTATAAAAAAAATTAATACATTTTTTTTATAAATTACAAATTTTGTTTTAAACATGTTTAAAACAGTTGAAAATTCATTAAAAAAAAAACATGTTTCAACTCTGGTTCAACCTCTTGTATTAATATAAGAAGAAAAAAATTACCGATGATAATATTAAGCGAACGCCACACAGATATTTGTTGTCTTCATCTTACATGTGCGTAACATAGACCATAGCATATTTAAGCTCAGCAAATAACGTTTAGAAAGTTTAAAAATTAAAGTGAATCAATCTATTATGAAACTTGATGGTAAGGACATTAAGTGTGTTCGTATGTTGGTTTTTTACGATTATACAGATTTTAAGTGAGTTTCGATCATTTTTAATTCGCGCTATATTATGTACCCATAACTTGCTAAAAAATTAAACTATGTAAAAAACCAACATAAGAACACAGATAATGTTCTTACCATCAAGTTTCATAATAGGTCGATTCACTATAACTAAACTAATGGAGCTAAACTTTGTCTGCTGAGCTTACATTTTGCTGTAGGACTTTTAGGACGGAGACAAGTAGACAACAAATGTTCGGGTGGCGTCCTCTCAAACATAAATTGTAAAAATATATGCTTATAAAAAGAGCCTGACACACAGTCTCCACACATTACCGTTTTTCGCTGAATGATTTATCGCATTAAATCTATTATGATTTATCATTTTGTAATAGTTCATAACATGTTTAAACCGAAAGAACCTATATTACGTATTACAATATATTGAAAAATTTTTACAAAATGTATAAAATGTTCAACTCTTATAGTTTAGGTTTGAAAATTTAAAACAAAGTTTCATATAAGTAGGTTATTCTTTAAACAAAAATATAAAAACGCAGTTTTTTTAAAAGTTATTTTCTTTTCAAATTTGGACAAAATTAGATATTTAAACGAAGATGAATGATTTTAGTTTCTTGTTATATTTTAAAAGTATTATTCTTGGGTACTTGAAACTTCTCAAGACGTATATTATTATATGCAAATAATATTAATTCAACTTACCAGCATTCGTATTAATAATTATAATTTCAATATAATAAAAAATATATTTGACTGACAAACCATCTTCTCTCAAAATCGTTTTTCGTATACAAGGATATTATACCATTGAATTCAAATTTAACACCATCCATTGCAGTGTGTTCCCCACTTTCCCGTTTTTTTTCTTACATAAATGCATATTTTAATTTTTTGTACAACGAATGCACAACACAATATATTTTTAAGGGCTTATAAATCCTAACCAGTTAGGTATTAACCCTAGTATTAGTAACCAATGTAGTTACAATATAGTTACGATATACGTACTAAGTTCTTCATGATGTCGTCGTCAATCTGACGTATATATCACGATCTATAGCCTATTGGACGTACCGATTCTAGGATATTACGATATCTTGGCCAAGCGATTCGGGAGACCGGCCGACGCCAAGGTCTTACAACTTGTTGCCGGATGTTGCAGCTATTTCGGTGTGCTCGACCGCGACGTGAACACCACGTGGTAAAAAATATTATTATTATTATTGTTATTATTTTAGTACACGACCTTACGGTTCGGCTAGAGCGACCGCGACCGTATCTACTGCGACCACGACCGCGATTCCACTGCGTCAATGAAATAAAATCTACCTGGTTTAGCTACGGTGACTGGGTTCGACAATTTTGGACCGGTCGCGGCCATATCGACTTGGGTTGCCACAAGAATAGTGAAATCGTGGTCTCTTCACAGCTATTCAGATAAAAAAATATATCCTCAAATGTATAATCCACAAAGACAATAATTGTTTTTTGTACTTCCTTTTAAATTTCTTTATGGTGACTCCATTATTATTTCTTTCGGTAAATATAGTTATGCTCAACACGTTATAAACAACAAATATTTATTGTTAAATTTAAATTTTATAGTGATAGTTATATACAATGTGTCCAGTGGGAAAGTGACTAGCCTGCATCAAATGATAGGTATACCATAGGGTATACCTTAGTTTATAGAGAAAAAAAATGTGATATCATGATAAAAATCAAACACGGAATTAGGCAAGAATGACATTAAAAATTGAATAATACAACTGAAAAAAAAATGGTTATCAAAGCCCCGAACGTTTTTATATTGTATTCGTAATTATTATTATTTTACATTACAATCGTTTTGTGTATTATACTTTATACGACTTCTGTGATTTTTTTATATTGCATGTTCCTTGCTGTAACAGTTCGTCTTCCCCCCCCCCCCTTCCAAGGAGTCAACAGTTTATTCCGCGATGGTTATACGACACCGTCAACCCGTTCTCGTTATTTTTATGTAACGCGCTTGACCGTAAGGTCCCCACACACTGCACAGGTGGAGTTGGAGTTAAATGTTATTGTCTTAGATAACCACCGTGGTGAGTGGTGAAATGTGTCCTACAGAAATTCACTGCCACCGCCACAGCTGCAGTGTGTGGGGACCTTAACGCACCGTGCCATAAACGCCGCTATACCGACTCCGTTTATTTTCAACTCGAACTCTTCGCAATCCATTGGAGATCTGTCGTCGATTTGAACATGTAGCGTTCTGAGAACATCTAAATCATAAATATTTATTATTTCTTATAATAAATTGTTTATTGACGCTTACCAAACTACTATATCGTGATGCTGGTATGCTGCCGATATTGATAATACTATATTCTCCTACCGGTTATATACGACCACATGAGTTTTTTGCTAACTTGTTTTAAAATTGATTATATTATTGGTCCTGCTACAACGTCAAATACAGCTTATATTTTTTGGAGATACAATATACATAAATACGTGTATTACTGGTTATTCAGATTATGTGGGTACATAAGAATACTAAACACATTGTAATCAACAACTATTTTTTTTTAAATTAAAAATTATAGCATTAGTCCAGGGCGTGAAAACGGTTAGTGGTTCTTACCAAAAACCGATAATTTAAACCTAAAATTGGTTACAGTTATTTTAAACCTATTTGTATTCCCGGTTATCGGTTACTGGTTAGTGGTTACCGAACGATTTTTAAGTTAACATACATTATGTTAACAAAATATGTTTTCACCGGTTAAAATTATCGATATATATTAATATCGAGTACCAACCATACCGTTATACTTATGAACTTGAATATGTTAAATTTATTTTAGGTATATAAATAATGATGAGCTCGTATCTACTTTAATATTTAACTTCTTAAAACTATTCATAAATCATACTACATAGGTGTAATACAATTGTTTTTAGAAAACCAATATTGAATCAGTTACCGGTAACCGTAATTTTTTTGAAGCGGTTATCGCTTGATCAGTATCCTGTAGTGTTTTAGTGAATATAGGATCGGTAATAGGTTAGGTACTGCTAACGATAGGACCGGTTTAAAACCGGTAACCGACATAAACATTTTTTCGGATAGCACTTTAGACAATTTCGGTTACGATGTCAAGCCCTGAGTAATGCAGTAGAACTCCTTTAAGGGTTTAGGGTCTCTTCCAGAGGCCAGTTAAAAATAGCGTTTCAAATGTGAAATCGTATTACTCGGGTTATGTTGAACGTTGCCAAAAACACGGTGAATCATAAAAATAAGCTTATCAGACGGGAAACGTCTTAAATGGTTTCTACTGTATTACTGTAGTCTGTAATTATATACAATGTGTCCCATGAGGAAGTTGCCTTCCTGCGTCATATGGTAGTATGTATATAGGTACCTTAGTCCGTAAGTTATGAAACAAACATCTTTAAGGTGCGGAAGCTGTAATTTTTTTTAATTTTAAAGATGTTTTATTGTTTAATAAACTAGCATGCATAATTAAACCAGAAATGTACATATAATTTATATTAAACAAAAAATCGTTTGAACAAAAATTAGCATTTTTGAAAGGAAATAGCAAATAACTCAATAAAACACCGTATTTAAAACAGTGCTTATTGCTATTTAATAAAAAATTTTCGTAAATTTTAACTTTTTTCAAAGTACATGTATCATATAACCTCGTTTTCCAGTAATTGTCCATTGAAAATAATATTATAATCACTAAAGTTGTCGTGTCACGTTTAGCAGCATATTTCTCGGAAATTATGGAAGATAATAAAACAACATTTTTAAGGTAGGTATCATTCTATAGAATAATAAAATTAGAGTACGAAATATTTAAAGAATAATAGGGAAGATGCTCGTACCAAGGAGCATCTCAAAGTTGTTTGCGTCACGGATTATAACAAATTATATATTTAGAATTTTAAATTTTGTAATACTTCAGTAATAAAATATAATATAGATTGTATTAACAACTAAGGCTGTTCCCTTTTTTTGTGTCGATTAGTATGTCAGTAATTTGATTATAAATGTATTTTAAAAAAACTCCCATTAAAAGTATCACTGATAGCATCTTCGTTCTCGTGCAACTTACAATTATCACAACTCGCATTAGATAAGCTCATCATATTATTGTCTTATGTTATACAGATATTGTGGATTATCTATTTTAAAATAAATTAAATAATCTAAACTGCAACGATTAAAATAAATGAACAACGAATGTTTTACGTATTTTTTATCCCAACGTTTAATAACACCTTTGCTAAATGTTTCTTGTATCTATCTCAAACGATATTCTTTATTTCCGATTAATAATTTATTATTGTAAAATTTGGTACTATGCCATATTCATATAACACGGCGTAATGGATAGACTATTTAGCTACGCCAGTGAAAGTTTGGAACATTTTCAATATCTAATTTTATCTATTAACACTGTAAACTAAAATAATACAATATAATTTCAAAATATTTGCATAAAGATTTTCTGTAAAATAAACGTAATAAATTCGTTAACACATTCTTACATTTGATTGACATGTGGATTGTGAATAATTATTTTTTAGAAAGAAACAATGTATCATTGAATAATTAAAGAAGTTATTTAAAATTAACATATTATTACAAGCATAAAAAGCACGGGTCGGCGATGGTCTTGAAAAATTAAATACCCTTTATAGGATTTATTTCTACATAAACTCTGTTATCTACAAACTGCATAGATTATTGGCAGTATCCACAAATAATATTTTGAATTAACAAAAAAATAAATAAAACCGATATTCCTTTAAATATTTAATGCTTTGACCTAAATATTGAACATTTTATAAATTTGAATGTCGATAAATAGCTCAAACAAATATTATATTATTCTTTTTACATTTTAACATGTTTACTATATCTATTTATAAAAAATGAATTTTTATCTATGTGTCCGTCCGTCTGTCCTCTTTTATGCATTTCTAAACGTCTGGACCGATTTTGATGACATTTTTTTTGTGTGTTTGAGTGGTTCCCGGGATGCTTTAGATCACGTTATTTTTATTTTTTTTAATGTACCATTTTTTATTTTTTGAAACTTAACGCTAGGACTGAAAAATTATCTAGATAATTAGTAAATCGTCTGTTTTTCTAATGCAAAATATAATATTTGTATTACAAATCTTGTAAGAAAAAAAAAAATATTTGTTAAAAATCCTTACCATAAAAACAGTGATAAGAAATTGTATAATGCATTACAAAACTAAATTGATGGGTAACTGACAAGGGATGGAAATATAATTTTAAACAATGAAGTGAAAACGAGGTACTCTCACTATGACCTCAATATGGAAAATAACCTATTATCATATATACATTGGACACTATATTTCTGGATTATTTTTAGAACACCACAAAATTAATAATAATTATTGATATACATTTCAATCATATTTTATTACGATTTATTTTTATATATTATATCTTAGGTATGTTATTATATTTTTGTATTATCTTTCACATTATAATTTATAACAAAATAAACATAAAAAAAAAAAATCAACATATTGTAAATACTACAAATGTGTCTGTATAATAAATTAACATATATATTACTACAACTACACTACAAGCATAACTAATAAAATAATAAAATACAAAAATAAATACGAATTAGGACTATATCATAAGCCAAGTATCAATCGTACAATGGAGAAAAAGCACTTATTGGGACTGCACATTAGAATGTTGGAGTATATCGATTAGAAAAATTCAACTATGACTATATATGTCGAAAATAAATAAATTATTACTCCAAATTTAGTCATTTCTGGTAAAATCTTTATACAGTGTATTTAAAAAATAATGTAAATTAAATAAATATAATATTGAATAGTCATTGTGTTTGACAAAAATGTATGGTATCTAAAAAAATATCAATAAACGACGGTCTGTACAAAATTTGTTCTTAGAAAATAAGATAGAAATTTCCACAATAATTGAAAATGTATTTACTCAAATAATGAATGTAAGTTATTAATAATTCAAAAGTCAAAAAATAATTGGTATGCCATATATAATTCAGATTAAAAAAATTGTTTACCTGAAAGAAGGTTATAATGGACCTACTGGGTTACGTGCTGAAGATATACTTATTAATGTGTTACAAAACAGAGTTTCATTTAATAACGGTGTTGCACCTGTTTGTATCGATTAGAATAGTAGATACAATATAGTATTGTAGTCAATAGAAATAAATGAATTGTTGATTTGTTGTATTATTTAAATAATATAATTACAAATGAATTACTGTACCTACCACTATCTACCATTGTCCATTTGTATGCAAAAAGTAAATACCGTGAGGTTCTTTGCTAAAATGTCCATTAATATATATTATATTTACATATTACTTATACAATACTTAAATACAGAAGATGACATGTGAATATAACTGCTCTGCTGTATTATACACATAATATAATATATTATTTCACTATTCGTGTTAAACATGTTACACATGGGTAAAAAACTGTTTTTACAAATATTGATTAAATTACAATTGGAAGAAGATATTTTCATAATATTATACTGGACATAGTGTGTGTTATACAGTTCACGAACCCATTGAATTCAGTACTTAAGGTTGCTGGAGCGTAATTCATTCTAAGGAGTAAAAACTAGGCATTTTATATTTTATTTCATATGGGTCTTGTGAATGTGTTGAAAGTAAATTAACATTAGTGTGTGTAATTTGTAGTACCGATCACGATATATAGGGGCAACATAATTTGTCTGTTATTTTACCTACGCGCATCCACATGTCACCACTCATTACTTTTAAAATTACAAACATTTTTTTTAAAAAAAGTACTACCAGTTATTTCCATCACTAAGCTCAGTAGGATGTTCCGATTTAAATGTTGAAAGCAGGTTTGAACTATCCTCTAAATTTACTATGCTTTGACTGTCGTACATTTTTCATATTCTATACCAATGTATACCTATCTAAATTTTAATTATGAATATCATCTATTTTTACTCTTTTTGTTAGTAAATTTCTAAGTAAAAAAAAATAAAATTCAGAAAAATGAAATTGTCAAAGCATAGATAATTTCGTGTCGAATTTAAATCTGCTTTCAAAATTAATATCAGAAAGTTATATTGGGCGTAGTGATTGAAGTCGTGAGCTATGTTTTCGACCGAAAATTAATCACGCTCCAGCCACCTTAACTTCTGTAATAACTGCTATTGAGTATTTTATTTCTGGATCCTTGGAACTCACTTCTCCAGTTCTCCTGTTAAATAATAAGAATAAGAGTGTAAAAAGCATAATCCAGCACCTCTATCTCCCTTATGCACTTCTTGTCCTGAAATTAAATATATTTTCTACATTAGACACAAATTTATGTTAATTAATAATTTTAAGTCAGTTTTTGGGTTATTTTATAAATACTACCTAACTAGATCATACGACTGTTATTGGGTAGTGGGTACAATATATATACACCTTATTAATTACAAATTATGTACAGTTACTATGTAGCAAAGAAATTATGTGATATAGTACTGTAGTAGCCAGTAGGTACCTATAACATGTGGCAGATGTAGTTTGACACTATAATATTTAATGGACTGGTGTCTTCTACACACATCCACACTGACCACATTCCATCAGTGGAATTTGTGATAAAATTAACTCAATGCATTTCAAATTATGATTAATTATTATTATTGGTTACATAATTGTGAATTAAAATGATATAGTGTGATTATTAAATCTCCAATGAATCACTCAATAAACAACTTCCAAAAACATGTTCCACTATAACTACATCAGCCACTTAGTACTATCGTATACTATAGACAGTCATTAACATTATAATACTATGATGAACATGTAGCACAATATTATAATGATAAAGGTTTAATATATTTTATTTTAATGTACCTAAGTCACTAACGTAGCATAATATAAAATATTTAAAATATTTCCAAAGTATACTAAAATATAAAACACAGGATAATTAATTCCGAAGAATCATACATGATGTGAAGTTGCAATATACATATTATAATATACATGATACGTCATACATATCCTTATACACACACGCACAACATGCAACTCATAAATATATTACTCTACGTCTCCCACCCTTTCTATGTTTGAAAGACGCTCTGCAAAACGACACAAATGGTCTACAACTGGCAGTATATACTTACGTTACACCGTACAATTTAAAATCATCGTGATAGTACCTATAGTGGAATAACCATACATATACGCTTTAGACTATTGGTCTAAAATCATCAATTAACCTTAAAATATGACAAAAGCAAGTGTAAACACATAGCACGCCCATAGTCCCTAGTATTATATAACATGTACCTACTAACACATTAAGATATATGTACACTCTAGAAACAGGGGTCGTCTGACCCTTTCATCTCCGATAGACGCAGATAACTGCTTTCGACCACCGAATTTGGACGGATCATCGACCTCCTGTACACACTGTATCTTACAAGTTTCTCCACAATATCCTTTCAAAAATTCCTAACCAGTGCTTTTCTACTACAATAGTTAAGGTCCGAAGTTCAAATTTCGATTTGGTGACAAAATACTTTGAAAAACAGGAAGGCGTATGACTATCTGCGGACCACAGTGGGGTATTATAATATAATATTATGTTTGTTATGATTTAATAAAAGTTTTTCCGACCATATTCATTGTGTTATAATTGTTATGCAGTCGTTTGACATTTAAGCATTATAGATTTAACTGTCCGAGGTTATTACTATTTATTTATTTATTTCATACGGAGATAATTAGATTTAATTATGACGTATTATGTGAGTCGATGACATTTCTAAAAAAAAAATTAATTTTACTAGGGTGCTCAGTGCTCAGTGTGTATTACCAAAAACAGAACCAGCACAATACTTATTGACCAGTACTGTAAATCACCTATATTATTTAATTAATACTAAAAACCAACCTTTACTTGATTTCCATTGACTACCTTGTATTTACCATTCCAATCGATACAAACAGTCGCAGCATCATTATTAAAAGAAACTCTGTTTTGTAACACAATAATATCTATATTTTCAGCATGAAACTCAGGAGGTCCATAACAACTTTATTCCAAGTAAACAATTTCTACATATACATTGATTTAAATTATATTAAACATATCATACAAATTATTTGTAGACTTTGAAATATTAATAACTTACATTCATTATTTGCGTAAAATCATTGTCGATAAATGTTAAGTTTCTATCTTAATATTTTCCAATAGAAATTCTGTATAAACCGTCGATCATAGATATTCTCTTAGATAACATACTTTTTTACCAAAAACAATGAGCTGCTAAAAATTATATTTATTTAATTTTCATTCTTTTTTAATTAAGATTTATGATATTTTTTTTATACAAAGATTTTACCAGAAACGACCATATTAGGAGCAATAATTGTTCCTCCGCAAATCACGTCATAATAGTTATAATTGTTTTTATTTAATTGATATACTCCAACATTCAAAGGTGCCATTCCAATAAGTGTTTTTTAACTATTGTTCGTACATACTTTGCTTATGATATATACTCTACTGCAATCTAAAATAATATCTGAATATAAATATACATGATAATAGATCAGCAGACAGCAAAGATAGACTAAAATGTAATAAATTGGTAAAATTTATACAAATTAGAGACTTATATTTTATATGATAAAAATACAATTACAAGGATTGCAACTATATAACTGTTTATTCCATACCTATTCCATTACACTGATAAAGTAATTCTAGTGGAGTACTGAAGTTTCTTCTTGTCCATTTGGTGTAGGTACTATATGTTGACTTATATGATGCTGTTGCTATTGTATCGGGCATCGATTTATATGAGCAATTAGCATACTTACGATTAAGAGTACATATTTTAACATTTGAACCATCTGATGGTAGAGGTGGACACATTTCTATAAACATAAACAAATTATAACTAAACGTATAACCAAAAATCGGACTCATAATATTTAAACAAATAATTATTACAACATACAAATTGCTTCTGCCACAGAGTAAAAAAAAATTAAAGCCGTATAGTGTTATTTATTATTAGTTAAGTACTAATTATTAGATAAAGAGACAGCTAGTAATTTCCTTCACACCAAACTAGAATCGCCATCAATGTCCCGGGTATAGGTCAGCGGCCTATATCGGTCGCCGGCCGACTACACACACGCAAACACACACGATCCATATTTTGTCTGAATATGTTAATTATTACTTTTATTTGTAAGGTTATATAGTTATATTGTGATAAAACGTTTTGTTATCGATCGAGCATTATCTGTATTCAACAACCATGCGCACTTTTTTACAATAATATAATATATTGTATTCAGCAAAGGAGTTTTTTTTTTTAATAATTTTATTATATCAAATATTGTAGTGGGATTGAATAGCCGGATTTTAGATATAATTACTTTTGTCTATAGCTCTAATAACTAACTTGAATATATTATATACTCTGTAGTATACATCTAAAATAGCTGGTAATTTATTTTGTATTCTTTATTGCATAGCAGTGGCGTATATACAAATTATTTTCACTATGGGCCGATTTTGGTTATTTATCACTATTCAAGCATATTATCACGACTAACATAGCCATAACTACATATTTTAGAGAGCTGGGTGGTTATAATCATATATATACTTATCTATGGTTATAAATTATAATTATGAAATATACAATACAAATAAAAATTGCACAATTTAATTTTATAATAAATATTAAGTATAATATTTTTAATGAAATTAATTATTTAATTCTTTTTTAAAAAATATTGACAATTTCATATATATATATTTTAATGCTATCTAACTGTGAATTTAACATCAAAGTCACTAAAGCAAGCCCTGATAATCATTTCCTTGTTGATTCCTCAAAAACGATTTTAATCAACCTGCTTAATTAATCATGGTGAAAAACAGTAAACAGTGTAGATATACATGAAATGCTTTAATTGAATCTGCAATTTCACTATGGGCTCTAGCCTAGGGAGCCACCCCCCCTATATACGCCACTGTTGCATAGGATCTAATAGCCTATGTATGAATTATATTAAATATTTATATATATTCTGTTTAAATGTATCTCGACTTTATTATACAGGCTGCAACAGGAAGACCTGAAAAAAATTATGCTTAAAGTTATTAAGTTCTAAATTAGTTAACTCAAAAAAATATTGATATTTTAAAAAATTTTAAAAAAATTAAATATTTGACTTAGATAAAACTTTTTACCTTAAAAATTGTTATTATAATCAGATCTAAAAATTGTTTATTTTGAATTTTTCTGAAAAAATTTGTATCAATATTTAAATTTTAGATTCGTAGAAGAGCAATGGATGTATTGATTTTACAATATTATGTGTGTTTTTTAATTTTTAAAGAAATTTTTTTTGTGTCTATCATCGCCTTTGGGCAGTAAAACTTCTTCTATTTTCTTCAAAAGTATCTTGTTTGATGAGAAAGTATATATAGTTGTATATATGTGTGTTTTTTTTTTATTTTTTTTTTTTTTTTTTTTTTTAAATTTTTTTTTGTGTCTGTCATCACGTTTTAGGACAGTAAAAGTGCTTGAGAAAGAAAAGAAAACTTCAACAGTAGCTTTTCTGATAGGAAAGTGAATCTAGTTTTTACTTTGGGGGGTCAAAAGTAAAAATTTCACAGTAGTTTTCACAAGCGCCGGGAAAAAACAACATAAAAATTAAGGAAAAACGGGAATTTTTGTTGGTTGCGAAAGCTTGAAAATTTAATAGAAGGCTCCTATTATATTGTTTCAAAGGCAGATGAAAAATATTAAAAATCCTTATTCACAATTTTTTTTTATAAGCATTTAAAGTTCAAAAATTGACAAAATATGGAAAAATCACGAAAATTAGCAAATTATTTTGAGTTAAGAATTCGTAAAAATTTTTCTTTTTAAATCTAAGATTTGAAAATGAAACACAAGATTCCTTATAAGATTATCTACCTTTATCAATAAAAAAATCTCTACCGGACAGTCAAAATAAATTTTTATGAGCGTTTGAAATTCAAATTTTTACAACATTGGATATCCATTTTTTTTTAGTTTTTTTTCTAAAAATATCAATAAAATTTTATTTGTTGGTTGCGAAAGCTTGAAAATTTAATAGAAGGCTCCTAATATGTTGTTTCAAAGGCAGATGAAAAATATAAAAAATCCTTATTCACAATTTTTTTTTATAAACATTTAAAGTTCAAAAATTGACAAAATATGGAAAAATCACGAAAATTAGTAAATTATTTTGAGTTAAGAATTCGTAAAAGTTTTTCTTTTTAAATCTAAGATTTGAAAATGTACCTAATACAAGATTCCTTATAAGATAATCTACCTTTAAATTTGTACAACATTGGATATTCACTCGATTTCTCATGTAGCGATTTCCTTTTTTTGTTGCAACTCTATAACAAATAGTTGTAAATACATGAAAATTTCACTGAATGTTTATATTCGCATTTCCTATACAACATACAATTTTGAAAATATTTTGACTCTTTTTGAGCTGTTTGCGGACATTTTCAGTTTTCAATTTTTTTAGTTTTTTTTTCTATAAATATCAATAAAGTTTTATCTGTTGGGCCAAAAAGTGTAAATTAGGCAATTAGTAATAGTATTAATAATAGTAAAAAATCGTTGGCTAATCAAAATACTTAAAAATTTAATAAAAGGTTCCTCATAAGTCTTAATAAGTGGAAATTGAAAAAAAATGTTAGCCATATTTCCACAATAATTGTTGTATGCGTCTGTGCGTCTGTACTCTGCTGTTAGGATTTGGACAAAATTCGTCAGAATCTCGAAAGTTTGCAAATTATTTTGTAGGTAGAAAGGTATAAAATTTTAAATTTTTAGGGTACGTTTCCCTACGGAAGCCTATTACTTTCACTCGGCTGTCCGTCCGTCCGTCCGTCTGTCGCCAGGCTGTATCTCATGAACCATGAAAGTTAGAAAGTTGAAATTTTCACAGATTATGTATTTCCGTTTATGCTATAACAACAAATACTAAAAGGGATAGGAGCAACCCCGGGGGGTGCTAAAACGGGAATTTTGAGATTTCAGATGGAAATTTTTGTTTATAAATAGTTACCACGAGTGACGTTGTATTGTTAATAAATGATTGACATGAGTGACGTCTTATACAAAGATTCGTTTTATAAATTTCAATACAGAATTATAGTGAATCGTTTTAAGTTACAAAATTATACAGTCCACTGTTATTTTCCTTGCCGGAACAAGTACCTACTTTTGAGGAGAAACTGCTGAAATTCAGATAACAGATATAATCGACATCACCGAGACTGCTATTCGTAGTAGGTACAACTGTTACACTTGATATCCGACTGTTTACAGTCAAGCGAAAGTTGATGTTAACGCGATAGCGTTAATACTAATAAAAAAAGTACCTTAAGAGATAAAAATATTGAATGGCCTGGAGGAAATTTATTAACCTGGCCTGAATTTTTTTCCCACCCCGCAAATGACAACAGACATTAGATAATGGTACAGAACCCTTCGTGCGCGAGTCCGACTCGCACTTGGCCGGCTTTTTTATAACTGAGGATTGGACAAAGTTTCTAATTAGTAATTAATACTGTAATAAAAAAAAATATTAAAAATAAAAAAACATTTTTGTTTTATGTATATTTTAAGTTCAAATATGGCATGTTGGAATCTGATGTCTTGTGCGTAGTCAAAAGTTTTACAATAGAAAAAAATAAACAGGTAAACATAATAAAATGAAAAAAGAAAGTTTTGATCTCCCTGATATATAGATATATAGATCGTTTATTGTTTGGTGGTGCTTATGAAGAATATAGGTGCCATACGAATAAATAAAAATGAAGACTTTAATTCTCTTGTGTGAAGTATTACGTTCGGGAGAAGTATTTCAAACTGCAGTCCTCCTCCGGTCATCGATACCATGGAAAATAAATAAGTCTCTAAGCCCCCCCCCCTACCACTATTTTCGACACTTATAGTAAAAAGATAATTATTTATACTACAATCATCAAGACTGAGCAAAATGGTACAGCTTGTCGTATTTCAAGTTGTCTATCACACAATAATAAATTAATACTGGATCCTGAAATTATGAGTTGTAGATAAACAATGTTTGGTAAATTAAGATTATTATTTAATGATTTAATCAGCAATCTATTGCAATTTAATTTCAATATTGTCATAAATCATAATTATAATTTATATTACAATATTATATATAATCGTGCATCCATGTGCAATACGTGGCATCATTTCAGATTTTCAGTTAATAATAGTGGTTGGGAGGAACAACAGTTTTGATCAGCCAATATAATTTAAAAAAGAATGCCACTCGTTACTAATTAAATTGTAACGTTTTTGTTTGTCGTTATCGCCGATCATAAGGAGTGGTTATTTAATGTTTTATTTTCAGAATTTAGTATTTAAAAAAATAGATTACCTATACAAAACAATAAAACATTATCATTATAACATTCCGGAATTGTATGTCGATATAGTCTCAAAACCATTTTATATAGAATACGCACTTACACATGTACACACATAACAATATGTAATAATAATATAATAATAGGTACATAATAATAATATATTATGATTATTGTAAATTAAAAAATTAAATCTGAGAAAACTTAAAAACCACATTCGTATACTAAGTTTAATTTAAATTTGTCAGTTTTAAAAATGACAGTATTGTTTTTATAAATTACTTTTAGGTAAATATTATATTATAATAATATTATATTCAAAACTCTTCACTTTAGATAGCTACATTTGCTAAACCTTTTGGGTGTATTTAATATTTAAATAAATCTAATAAATATTATACTAAAATAATGTTTTAAAAACATGGTTTTCTATTTATTACTATATTGTTAAGACTAATATTACGTACAGAAAATTAAAATTAAACATGAATATACTATCCAGGAAGACGTCACTACAGGAAGGTGACCTTCATTGCCAATGGTGGACTGCAGAGGTTAAACCTAATTGAATTAAAGAATATAATCAATAAATGTTTATACATAAGTTATATATATTTTCTAATATTTTGGTATACCAAAATATACTATATCTATATTAAACACTGACAATTTATGAAGAACATTTATTATTTTTTTACTTCATCAGAATATAAGATAATACTATGTAAGATAATATAATAATACCAACACAATTTTACAACACTATAGTGTTCTTGACACATAATGTCCGGGTCATCTAAAAATTTAAGATACTATGATATATTATGCTGGTATGTAGTCAGTTTTTTTATTATGAACCTTAAACTACATGAGATCACTCCATGCTCGACAAAAGGTCAAACTACCTACGTAAATAGCTTGCAAAGATAAATTTATGATTTACTAACTTGTTAGTATAAACATATTATATTTTAATGATAATGTGACGGGCGTCATCCGATAGCGTCCTATTTCGACCCTTTATACCTATTTATAGTGTTTTGATTGCTTTCAAAAGTCGGATAGTTGAATGTTTTTTCAACAGGTACCTTTTTATGTTCTCATTGCTATTCCTAATGTATACCTAGTAGATAATCATTCAATTACACTATTAGATTCTGAGCGGAGCGATGAATGTATTGGTTTTACAATGATGTGTGTTTTTATATTTTTATATTTTTATATTTTTATATTTTTATATTTTTATATTTTTATATTTATTTTTGTGTCTGTCATCACGTTTTGGGACAGTAAAAGTGCTTAGATTTTCTTCAATAGTACCTTTTCTGATAGGAAAGTGAATCTAGTTGGTACTTTGGGGGGTCAAAAGTATAAATTTCCCAGTAGTTTTCACAAGCGCCGGGAAAAACAACATAAAAATTAAGGAAAAACGGGAATTTTTACGCAAAATTGGTTTTCCAAAAAATCGATTTTGGTTTTTGGTGTAACTCTAAAAGAAATGAACGTATATACATGAAATTTTCACTGGTTGTTTATATTTGCATTTTCTATACACGATAACATTTTCAAAATATTTTGATTTATTTTGAACTGTTTAGGGACATTTTCATTTTCCATTTTTTTTTAGTTTTTTTTCTAAAAATATCAATAAAATTTTATTTGTTGGTTGCGAAAGCTTGAAAATTTAATAGAAGGCTCCTAATATGTTGTTTCAAAGGCAGATGAAAAATATAAAAAATCCTTATTCACAATTTTTTTTTATAAGCATTTAAAGTTCAAAAATTGACAAAATATGGAAAAATCACGAAAATTAGCAAATTATTTTGAGTTAAGAATTCGTAAAAATTTTTCTTTTTAAATCTAAGATTTGAAAATGAAACACAAGATTCCTTATAAGATTATCTACCTTTATCAATAAAAAAATCCCTACCGGACAGTCAAAATAAATTTTTATGAGCGTTTGAAATTCAAATGTTTACAACATTGGATATTCACTCGATTTCTCATGTAGCGATTTCCTTATTTTGTTGTAATTCAAAAACGAATAACTGTAGATACATGAAAATTTCACTGAATGTTTATATTAGCATTTCCTATACACCATACAATTTTGAAAATATTTTGACTCTTTTTGAGCCGTTTACGGACATTTTCAGTTTTCAATTTTTTTAGTTTTTTTTTTCTATAAATATTAATAAAGTTTTATCTGTTGGGCCAAAAAGTGTGAAAAATTAATACAAGGCTTCAATTTTTTACAAAATTGGATTTTCACTCGATTACTCATGTAGCGATTTCCTTATTTTGTTGCAATTCAAAAACGAACAACTGTAGATACATGAAAATTTCACTGAATGTTTAAATTAGCATTTTCTATACACCATACAATTTTGAAAATATTTTGACTCTTTTTGAGCTGTTTATGGACATTTACAGCTTTCAATTTTTTTAGTTTTTTTTTTCTATAAATATCAATAAAGTTTTATCTGTTGGGCCAAAAAGTGTAAAAATTTAATACAAGGCTCCTGATATATTGTTACAGTAGCAATTGAAAAATATTAAAAATACATAGGCACAATTTTTTTTTATAAGCATTTAAACATCGAATTTTGACAACATTTATCAAAATCTCGAAAATTATCAATCATTGTAATTAATAAATTATAAAATGTTCAGTTTTTATAGCTAAGGATTGCAAATTTAAAAGAAAGGTTCTCTTAAATAATTCATACTGTAACCAAAAAATCTAAAAAATATATAAACACACTTATTTTTTACAGACATTTTAATTTCAAATTTAGACAAAATTTCATATTTAAACCAATAATTACGATTTTAGTTATTTTGTTGTGATTGAATAATATTATTCGTGGGTACTTGAAACTTCTAAAGTGTACTATTATATATCTATGATAGTATCACGGTTTTTGTTGATGTATAACGCGTTATAAGTACCTAATGGATATTGTGATATGATTAGTTTGGAATTTATTATAGGTACCTATTATAGGTCAATTTTTTGTTTAATACCATAGATATGTATATAATATGCCTTATACATAGACTGACATACCATCACTGCTCAGAATCGTTTTTCTTATACAATGATATTATATCATTGAATTCAAATTTAATACCATCCATTATACAGTGACCCACTTGTAACCTACTGTACAGCAGAGCGACACCCACTTGCCCACCTTTTTTTATATGATTTTAGTAATGATTGTTTTACATTAATACTAAATATATTATATATTATAGAAGTACAACGAAAAATTCAGAAATATATCTATGATAAGCAAACACCAAAGGCGTTAAGTGGAAAGGAAAAGACTTTACCTTCACTTGGTGAACTGAAGTAGATCATTTTTGCTTAAACTTCGTGTCACGAACAACTTTTTATTTACTCAAAACTTGTACCCTCCTTTTTTGATTAATTATTAATATTAATTTTCATAGGAGTTCCACATAAAAAAAATTATTGTTTGGTGTTCCATGATCTCAAAAAGTTTAAGAAACACTGAATTAGAAAATATAAACATGTGAAATATTCAAAATCATTTATTAACTTTTTTTTTTAATCTTACTATTTTAGCCACTGGCAGGCGACCTTATGAAATAAAATTATAGACAAGTCACTGCTAACATTTGGTATAAGTTATCGATATTATTTTCTATACAATTTATATCATGTAGGTACATATTGCAGGGAAGTACATCTAACTTAATATTATACCTAATAAAAGTTTATTTAATGTTTACTAATGCAGTAATAACTATAAAATGTCTAGATAACTTACTCACTAGTTCCTAATTTATACAATGTTCAACATTTTAGCACAATTTTATAATCTTTTTAGAATATGAGCGGAGTGATGTGTGTATTTTTTATTATTTATTTTAGATTCTGAGCGGAGCGATAAATGTTTGGTTTTAGTGTTTTACAATGATGTGTGTTTTTTATTTTTTTTTTTATGTCTGTATACACGATAAGAAGTCGAAATAATACTTCGATTTTCAACTTAAGTACCTTTTTTGTTCAACAACGGACCAATGGGACTTTTAAGTCAGTTACAATGATATACTGAAATATTACTATAATACTATAATACAATAACTATAATAAACTAAACGCAGATTTTATGGTGTTTCAATGATACGCATTGGTTCATTATATTATATTTATATGTTTGTGGTAGTAACAACATCGACTTATAGTGATTATCAGGGGGTTTTCATGAGGTTGTAATTTTTAGAAAAATAGTAAACATTATTTGAACAATAATCAAATTTCTTTTATCAAATTATGTATACAGCGTAGTCTATAAATTGGTGTGCCATAAATTCACTTCCTATAAAATCGAAAGAAAACACCGTGACTTTATGTTCCGTTGGTCATATAGAATATATTTTATTTTATTCCTTATTCAATACATGTAAAATTACGGTGGACTTGAGAGCTCCATTGGTCAGCAAAGGGTTGATCAAAAAAATTTCTTCTGAAAAGTCAAATAAAATTTTTTTTAAGTTCAAATTTTTACAACATGGGATTCACTCTATTTCTAAAATAGGGATTTTCTTATTTTGTTGTAAATGTAAAACCAATAACCTTAGACACTTGTAATTTAAAAAATATGATTGTTTTATCAATTCCTGTACTTGATAACATTTTCAAATTATTTTGACTTGGTTTGAGCTGATTACGGACGTTTTCAATTTTCAATTTTTTAGTTTTTTTTTTCTATAAATGTCACTAAAATTGTATTTGTTGGGTAAAAAAGCGTGAAAATGCAATCCAACGCTACTGATATATTGTTACAATATCAGTTGAAAAATATTAAAAATTCATAGTATGCAAAATGTTGTATAGGTATTTAAATTTCAAATATTTAAGAAATTTTTAAATTATTTTGTTGTTAAAAATCTATAAAATGTTCAATTTTTATAGCTAAGGATTGAAAATTTAAAGTAAGTAGGTTAGAAATAACCTTTCTTAACCAAAAAATATAAAAAATATACACAAACATAAGATTTTTTATAGTTATTTTAAGTTCAAAATTTGGACGAAATTACATATTAAATAACCATGAATAACGATTTCAGTTATTTTTTTGTAATTTTATAATATTAATTCAATTTACCGGCTACCCTGTTAACAATAAATATCCAAGACTGACAAACCGTCTCCTCTCAGTATCATTTTTCGTATACAATGATATTATATCATTGAGTTCAAATTTCATACCATCAGTTGAAGCAGGGCTTGAAACCGGTTACCATGACCAATTTTGGGTCTGGTAACCGCTCCCCGGTTTATAAGTTTAAATTTTGAGAAGGTAAACAATGAACGCAAGTTCAATTAAGGGGTAACGTGTAGCGGTAACCTTTTATTTTTTAAAAAACCGTTCAATTCAACAAAACCGGAAATATCAAAAAAAAAAAAAACGTTATATTTGATTTTTATATTTTTATATTTTTTTTTTTTGGAAATTCTATTCTATTTTTTTGATTAATAATTTTATTTACAAGATAATAAATGTAATGTAATAATAAGTACGATTAAAAATACTGTCTGTAGCCCCAATATTAAGTAATAAGCACCAATCATAGATACTAAGTACGATTCATTGGTTCATAGACATACTATAGAACATATTAGATGATTACTATTTATTTTATTTTATTTTATTGTTATTGACGCCCTTGATTAATAATTGTCCATGAACTTTTTTTCAATCGATGGGTATAGGTAATTTACTAATCTAATTTATATTTATCCATAATTTAAATGGTCAAATATAGCCATATAGGTATTTATTTTTTAACTAGCTGATCCCGTACACTTCGTTGCCCGTTAAAAATACCAACGCTATTTTATAAATAATATGTTTTTCTTATAATATAACGGTTACCATAACAACAATTTTAAACCAATAATTATTATTATTATAGCTTTGAAACCAACGGCAACCATTTATAAACAAACATTTCCGTCGGAAGTCTTAAAATCCCTGTTTGAGCACGTCCCGGTAGTTGGTCTACTCCCCTTTTAAATTAGCCTATCTTTTGCCCAGAGAGCTAACCTATCTCTGTTACAAATGATCCCATGTACTTCGTTACCCGGCAACCAATAAATATTATTATAATAGCTTCAAAACCCATGGTAACCATTTATAAACAAAAATGTCCATAATAGGAAATATCAAAATCCCTGTTTGAGCACCTACCGTGGTTGGTCCTCTCAATTTTTATATTAGCCTATCTTCTACCCAGAGGTCTAATCTATCTATATATATATATATATATATATAGAAATATCTGATCCCGTGCACTTCGTTGCCCATTAAAATTGCCAACTCTATTTGTATATTTATATACAAAACATTCCATCGAAAATTACAAAATAATATATAACTGGTTACCATGGAAATATGGACACACACACCGACGGAAATCTCAAAATAATATATATATGGTTGCCATGGTAATATGGAGACACACACACACACACACACACACACACACACACACACACACACACACACACACACACACACAATACGGGGAGGCAAGGGAGGCAATGCCTCCCTTGAAAATAAGAGAATATACATGGTTAATATTATTTAAATTATAAAATGTTGTGTGTTTATATTTTCAAATATAGACACTATTATAAAAGGGAAATAAATAAAATATATATTTAAATTATGTATTGAAGGAACTATGGAGTGTACCATGCCCGTTCTCGGTCTTTAAACAAGACGGTGATGCTCATAACTCATAAGTCATAACTCATAAGTAAGAGACTGGCCAGTGACCAGTTCCCGCGCGCAACTGGCGAATCGCGAATATAATATTAATATTATTATTATACCTACTGATATTATACTGTATTACTACATGTCTACATAGTACGGCTGCCCCTCCATGCGTCCCGTATCGGCGGCGGCTACCCACTTTCTCAGGAGGCAACTGCCGCCGCCGTTATCGATACGTTACATGTGTACAAAAATGTACACACACAGACGCACATAAAATATGGGAATAGCGCATGCGCGATTCTCTGTGGAAACTGTACATAACTCATAGAGTAATACTCTATGACATAACTGTAGCCTCCGTCGGCAAACGTCACAGGCTGTGACTTGCAGCGCCTCAGTGGTTGACGATTAATCATTCTCTATAGGTTTGGGAACAACTAGAATTTAGGCATTCAGCATATTATTGTACAACTAATTATTATTATTCTTTAGTTCATAATATTGCACGTTATCACTAATAAGTTATTATCAATAGCAATTATGGTATAATAAGTAATAACAATTTTTTATATGATTTTATTTGAATTATTTTTTGAAATTTTTCTTTTGCATCAATTTGTAACTTTCAACTAGACACTTAATAATAAGTTTATGTGTCTCAGTTTTGTTTAAATTTTAGATACCTATATAGTATATTTTATATTATATATTATGACAGAAGATAGTAATACCAAAGCGTAACTTACTAGTTAGGTACTTTAAATATAAGAAATAGTGAAAATGAAAATCTTCTGACAGATTTTTAAAAAAATATATTGTTTTTAAACAAAATTAATTAGTTTTGAGAATTGGGGGATTTGCGATTACATGTCTAGAAGGGTACAATATTGTTTCCTCCTCAAAAATTTTATGCCAGAACCGCCACTGACACACATACATTCATTTTTCTATATATAGATTTAGCTTGTCCCTGAATCGTTTTATAAGGTGAATAATTTTTTTGTAAAAATTAAAGGACAACTAAAATTTTCCGAAAAAAACATAAACTATGTACTCTTCGGTCTACATTTATTTTTCGTTTTTAAAATTAACATGAGCGTGATAATTTTAATATCATTACCAAATATTACCTCCCCTAGTATAATTACCCCCCCCCCCCCCCCGTCGGAATGGCCCTGGTCTCAATAACATTTTCGCATAGAATATTATGCACTCGTGCATATATAGATTACCTATTATCAATAAAAAAAATTAAAAACAGTATTAGTATAGGAAGGTGGTATTTTTTTTTTTTAAATTATCGGTTTGATGTTATATTTTGTTTTATCAGTACTTACCTATTGGCTATTAATAAATATTACACGAAGAACAAACATAATGTCATTATAGAACATGATTTTATTACTATTTACTGTTTATTATTAAATGGTTAATACTGATATTACTTAAAAAAAAAACATGAATATATTAACCACGTATACGTCACCTTCATGTCAATGGTGAGCTGAAATTAAAGGAATTATACAAAACAAAAACAGTGAAATTTCTACCATGTAGCCATGTGGTATGTAGGTATAGCAAAATATACTATAATACCTAATGTATATAATACCTTTATTGAACACAGACAATATCTGTTGTGGATTTATTAATTTTAAGATAACACTATGTAAGAGACGATAATGCCAATACAACTTTCTTACAGTAGAGTTCTAGACTCATAATATCGGGTCTTCTAAAAATCTAAACTACTAACGCATGACGCTGGTATGTCGCATGTATTTAGTTTGGTATTATGTACCTCCTACCATTTACCAGGTATATGCGATCACTTTATCGACCGAAGGTCAAACTAGGTAGATAGGTTGAAATGAAAAAATTGTATTACCATCTTGTTTTAAAATATATTATAATATAGGTTCCTGCCACTACGCCAAAATATACAACTGATGGTTTTTCGAAGTACCTATTAATAAATACCGAGCTAGATATTTCTATTATAAGACTATATTATATTTAGAATTTTGTAATATTTTTTCTTAAAACATGATATAATATTTGAATTTGAATTTGAAAGGTTGCTTTTAGTATCGTATTTTTTTTTTTTTTTTTTTTTTTTTTTATTAATTTTATCCCGCGGCAACTTAGGCCATTGGGAGAGGGGTTGGTACTGTAGGTTATTTAACGGTAGGGGGTATTACACGTGGGTGTATTTTGGCAGAATTTTGAATGGGGCACCCGTAGGTTTCTGCCATGCCCCGGAGTGGGGGATGGCGGCACTTGTTTTCCGGACACCGTGACTTGCCCGGAGAAAAATGCCGCCCAGTGGCCGGGAGTCGAACCCGCGACTGCCAGCGCCGCAGACGACGCGTTAGACCGCTCGGCCACCTCGTCCCCCAGTATCGTATTATAACAGTGTTAGCACTGTGTTTTACAAAAACGTCGACGACTGTCCCAATTATTTTTAATGTCGATTATTAGGTCACTATATTTCGATCGTAATTTTATTTACAACGAACTACAATTGAAATTATCACTGATGAGTATATTTTTTTTCGTGTAAGTGTGTAACTTAAGTTAACATAACAATTAACAGATATCACATACGCTTATTATACAGTGTTATAGAGTATGTACTATGTATAGAGTTTGTATACATATTAAAAAAGGTGGGTAAGTGGATGTCGCTCTGCTGTACAGTAGGTTACAAGTGGGTCACTGTATAATGGATGCTTTTAAATTTGAATTCAATGATACAATATCATTGTATAAGAAAAACGATTCTGAGCGAAGACGGTATGTTAGTCTAGGTTTAAGACAAATTATATACATATCTATGGTATTAAAAAAAAATTGACCTAAAATAAATTCCAAATTAATCATATCACAATATCCATTAGGTACTTATAACACGTTATACACCAACAACAAACCCTGATACTATCATATATATATAATAGTACACTTTAGAAGTTTCAAGTAGGTACCCACGAATAATATTATATAATCACAACAAAATAACTAGGTTTTTTAATATGTAATTTCGTCCAAATTTGAACATAAAATGACTATAAAAATAAACTGTGATTGTATATTTTTTAGATTTTTCGGTAAGAGAATTAACTACTTACGTGGAATCTTGTTTTAAATTTTCAATCCTTAGCTATAAAAACTGAACATTTTATAATTTATTAATTACGATGATTAATAATTTTCGAGATTTTGAAAAATTCTGTCAAAATTCGATGTTAAAATGCTTATAAAAAAAAATTGTGCCTATGTATTTTTAATATTTTTCAACTGATATTGTAACAATATATCAGGAGCCTTGTATTAAATTTTTACACTTTTTGGCCCAACAGATAAAACTTAATTGATATTTATAGAAAAAAAAAACTAAAAAAATTGAAAACTGAAAATGTCCGTAAACGGCTCAAAAAGAGTCAAAATATTTTCAAAATTGTATGGTGTATAGGAAATGCTAATATAAACATTCAGTGAAATTTTCATGTATTTACAGTAATTCGTTTTTTAATTACAACAAAAAAAGGAAATTGCCACATGAGAAATCGAGTGAATATCCAATGTTGTAAAAATTTGAATTTCAAACGCTCATAAAAATTTAATTTGACTTTCCGGTAGAGATTTTTTTATTGATAAAGGTAGACAATCTTATGAGTAATCTTGTATTAGATTTTCAAATCTTAGATTTAAAAAGAAAAATTTTTACGAATTCTTAACTCAAAATAATTTGCTAATTTTCGTGATTTTTCCATATTTTGTCAATTTTTGAACTTTAAATGCTTATAAAAAAAAATTGTGACTAAGGATTTTTAATATTTTTCATCTGCCTTTGAAACAATATATTAGGAGCCTTCTATTAAATTTTCAAGCTTTCGCAACCAACAAATAAAATTTTATTGATATTTCTAGAAAAAAAACTAAAAAAAAACGAAAAATGAAAATGTCCCTAAACAGTTCAAAATAAATCAAAATATTTTGAAAATGTTATCGTGTATAGAAAATGCAAATATAAACAACCAGTGAAAATTTCATGTATATACGTTCATTTGTTTTAAAGTTACACCAATAACCAAAATCGATTTTTTGGAAAATCAATTTTGCGTAAAAATTCCCGTTTTTCCTTAATTTTTATGTTGTTTTTCCCGGCGCGTGTGAAAACTACTGGGAAATTTAAATTTTGACCTCCCCAATGCACCAACGATATTCACTTTCCAATCGAACAAGATACTGAAGTCGAAAATCGAAGCATTATTTCGACTACTTATCGTGTACACAGATACAAAAAAAATAAAAAAATAAAAAAATAAAAAAATAAAAAAATAAAAAAACACACATCATTGTAAAATCAATACATTCATCGTTTCACTCAGAATCTAAAAAAAAATTTTAAAAATATGTCAACTGGAACGATTGAAATAAATGGCATACAACTCTTTTACCTTTTTTATATCTCAAAGTTTATAATACCTTTGATAAAAGTGTCTTGTGCCTATCAAATATGAAAATAGTATAATAATTAATAAGTTCTCATATAGGTAGGTATTAATTTTTTCACTCGGCGTAATAGATAGACAATTTAGCTACGCCGGTGTAATAGATTATTTTGGCAGTATTAATCTCATTATAATATTATATTATATTAATACTGCCAAAAAATAAATAATTAGGAAAGATAAGTATAAAAATGTTTTATAAATCAAACGTAATAAACTCGTTAACACATACGTGGGTATAATTTATTATTGGTTAGAGTGAACAATGTATCATTGAATTATTACCAAGGTGGCTTACTTAATATTTTGATACTACCCATTAATAAATAATAATTATATTAATATTAAAATTATTAAAATTGTTTTAATATAAAAACCAATATCATGACTAATTTTTTTCAATATTATTTAAATACTTGTACTTTATACTGAATACAAATGAAAGCATTCAAGTCTGGATTTGGATAGTGTTTTTTTTTTAGTAGTTTTATGAATAAATTGTTACTTTAATTTTCTTCTAAATGTAATTTCAACCTTACCAGGTATTATGAAGGTGGCTTAAATAAGAGTGAACTTAACTAACTGTTAACAAAACTGGCATCAGATTCACTAATCATATTGTC
Source organism: Macrosiphum euphorbiae (assembly GCA_949089665.1). Lineage (NCBI taxonomy): Eukaryota > Metazoa > Arthropoda > Insecta > Hemiptera > Aphididae > Macrosiphum > Macrosiphum euphorbiae. The sequence goes on along the minus strand of CARXXK010000001.1, from coordinate 113,519,539 downwards.
GGATGTTATATAGTAACTAGTAAGTTTATGTATCAATTAAAAAAAAGAAAAATACATAAACAAAAATTTAAATTATTTAATCAGGAATAATTACAGTAAATGGTCAACGACTGTTCATATTATATTTTTTATCTTTTCGTTTATGACACCTCTGATAAATGTTTCTTGTACCGATATCAAATGATTTTATATTTTCCGATTTATTACTATATTTTTACAATTTGGTACCTACTATGACGTATACAAATCGTACGGCGTAATAGATAGACTATTTAGCAACGCCAGTGTTTTGGAATAATTTTTCAGTATCTCATTTTATCTATAAATAATGTAAAATAAAATATTACTATTAGAAAAGCATTGTGTAAAGATGGTATTTAAAAGAAAAGTAATAAATGTGTAAACACATTTGTAAATTGTATTAATATATGAATAATATTGTTGGTTAGAATGTAACGATATATCGTTAAAATAAATGATTAAAGAAGTAATTTATGTACTTAAAATATATATATTATTACAAGCTGATAATGCGTGGTATTATCCATGAAAAATTAAATGCCTAAGGATTTATTTTCTTAAACTTTGTTATACGCAAATTTCACAGCTTATTAACATTCATAATATATTACCAGGTAATAAAATATCAAGACAGCCAAATATTATATATGTGCTAGTTTCATGCTATATTATTTAATAGAGAACATTTAAAATGTTCAGAGTAGGTTATTATTTGTTTTACAAATTATATATAATCATTTAATACTAAAAAAAACCCGTCAAGTGCGAGTCGGACTAGCACACGAAGGTTCCGTACCATCATCAGCTACGAATATGCTGGAAACACTGCTTATATCCTATTGGACTTAGTTATGTTTATTATACAGTCCACGAATCCATTTTATGTGATATTTAACATCTATAAAAACTGCGATTGAATCATTTGAATTTGGATCCTTTACACTCACTACCCCAGTTAAATAATAATAATTGGAGTGCAAAAAGCATAAGCCAGCACCACTATCTCCCTGACCCACTCCATGTCCTGAAACAAAATAAGTTGTATAAATAATACCTAAATTAGTCATACTACGATCATTGGGTAGGGGTACAATACACATTTAGCTTATTAATTACAAATTATGTAGAAGTACTTTACTACAAGGATATGTCGGTGGCATTTGTGATGAAAGTAATTGTTATTAAATACATTTTTATTTTACTAAATACTAAATAGTAACACGTAATCACTGGTGTCGCTGATGTAAATCGATATCAGCCTAAAATATAATTATTTTTCTTTTGCTAGTTAGTAAGTTCTATACGCCGACGTGACTGGACATTGTATCCGCTACTCTGCCATAATTAATATTTTCAATGTGTAATTGAATTGTTTTATTGAAATATTGTTATTGTTCATTGTTTATCAAATATTGTAATTTACAATTGCTATTGTAATCTATTATATTAATATAGGTATATAGTTGAAATAAATATAATGGGAAGGAAAAACGGAGTAAGCGACATTTTATAAATTTTACATTAGAGCCAAACAACGGTTTTATTTTTTTTAAATATACTACTATATAATATCTATGATAGTATCAGGGTTTGTTGTTGGTGTATAACGCGTTATAAGTACCTAATGGATATTGTGATATGATTAATTTGGAATTCATTATAGGTCATTTTTTTTTAATACCATAGATAAGTATATAATATGTCTTGTACCTAGAAGGACATACCGTCACCGCTCAGAATCGTTTTTCTTATACAATGATATAATTAGAGATGTGAGCTCAGTAAATTTACCCGGTAAAATTTACGGGTAAAAGTAAATTTACGTAAATTTTACAGAGTTTTTTTTTCCATTGAAAAAAATTGAGTGACCCCTTATTTTATATGTTTTTACAAGCGGAATAAGTTTTATTTAGGTAGCCAGAGTAGCCAATACGGCTATAATATATTGACACTGTATTTTAGTTTATAATCTATATGTACATTTATTTAAAAGTAAACACTGAGTGCTCGTCGTTACTCGTAACTCACTTAATATGTTCTGAATTTTAATTACATTTTTAATTTTATTGTATATTACAAGTTTCATGATTTATTTTACATATTGTTTTTTGTTCTGAATGAAATAGGTAAAAGTCTTTTTTCCAAAGAAATATTTAAAATGTTAGGTACCTTATAAACTTAATAAGTCAATACTCAATAGTTATATTTATATAGGAATAGCGGAATAGGTTAGATAGGTTGGTAGATAAAATTAAAAATAATATTTATCATGCATTTAAAAACTACATAAAAATGTTAAAGAAGGTAAGAAATTGGTAAGTAAGATTTATTTGAAAATATAACAAAAATTTACCAATTTACCGAATTTTACGTAAATTTTAACGGTAAATTTACAGAATTTTTTTACCGGTAAATTCCACATCTCTAGATATAATATCATTGAATTCAAATGTAATACCATCCATTATACAGTGACCCACTTGTAACCCACTGTACAGCAGAGCGACACCCACTTGCCCACCTTTTTTTAGATAATTATACTCTAAATAAGTTGGTAACATAATAAATTAAGAATTGTTATTTTTTTTACCTGTAATGTTAATTTATATACTTTTTTGGTGCTCCCGCTTAACGTTTTTGGAGCACCTACTCGTATGTCGCTTAAGCTTTTTGGTGCTTACGCCTTATTTTTGTTATTAACCTGAATTTTGGTGGTTACAACCAGCATAATAATAATAATTGTATTATAATTTCATTCTACTCTGTTTATTTAAAAATGAACAAAACGAAATTTATAGATATTATCAATAATTATAATAACCAACAATTAATTAAAACCGAAAAAAAATATTTAAAATTATTATAAACAGCTGTGGTGGTTATGCTCAAAAATATTGTTTTGTATTTTATAATAGTTATTATTTACAAATCCTTTGACGACTTTGATTTTTTATTTTTGTAGTCTTTGATTGGATTTATATATAGGTACACCTAGTTCAAATTGTTTATAAGATATTATATTCTTTTTTTTTTTTTTCAACATCGCCCTCCATCTTCGATAGCCATGGATCGAAGGCCTGGCTTCTAAGGTGACTGGAATTCGGAGTTTGGACCTCCGACCCACCCCGCACCTCAGTATCACGCTCATCTGAAACGGCCTCACAGCGGCAGGAGTGCCCCTGGGCTTTAGTAAGACACAAACGGCACGGTCGGACACCGTCCAGGTGACCCCACGATTGAGGTGACAACGGGTACTCGGGATGTGCCTATCGATGCCACTGACCGATAGGCCGAGAATATGGAGTACGAGACTTCGAGACTGGCGGGCGGTAAGCCTGGTTGAGAAGAACAAGGAAGACGACAAAATGCTTGAATCAGCCTTAATCATTTTATATCTCTGGAATAAGTGCGATAGAGTAACCACGCTTAGAAAAATCGTACTTAGGGCCCAGTGGAGGTAATACACTGGTGTATTGGTTGTATATTTGCACTATGTGTTTTTTGTACAATAAACATTGCTGCATGGGGGCCGATAATTTCATTTATTTACGCTCAAATATGGATAAGTTTCTAGTACCCAGACGGATATGAATGTTAATAACTTGCTGTGGCAATTTGTTATTTTTCAACCGACGATATAATTAAGATAAAAAATAAAGATTTCTAATTAAGAAGAATAAGATATCTAATTAAGATAAATAAGATATATAAAGAATGTTGATTACCAAATATTATTTTATATTGCGTGATATATTTTAATTTCTTTTGATTTTTATACCTAAATATGTTCGTATCTGGTATATTCATTCTATAAGTATATTTAACTGTATAAGAGTATATTATTATTCATATATTACAAAAGCATAATATTTAGTGGTGTCATGAACATACGTCCACAACATTTATATTATAAAATTGTATTATCTAATAGAATCACTGTTGAAAATTGTCTCCAACTATTTATTTAGTACCACATCCACATCTGGATCGACTGGATCGCTTGCAGGCCGAATGCAACATGACAGTTACAATATTATAATCCATAAATATAAATACACTCATCGATTTTCTACTATAATCAACTATAACAAATAATTCTTTGATATTACGTACCTATATATACTTAATACCTATTGTACTTTTGCGACTATAATATTATATTTAAAAGAGAAAAACTTAGGTATGTTTCTTCATGATATCAAATTTGAATGAAAAATAGCTTCAACGGAAGTCGCTCAAGAGAAATGTTAGTAATAATTAGGCCACCCTTCCACTCACTTACTCACTCACTCACTCATTCATCATTCATCATTATTTAAAATACGTACGATACTGAAATACAATTTAGAATAGTAGTTCCTCTGATGCTCAAGATATGCAATAAGACAGGATTTTTCCAGATATACACATTTTAAAGAGACTGTCAAATCGGGATCTTGAGATTCACGGTGGTAATTGAAACTTTTTTTGAAACTTTTTCCATTGAGCAAGATCAGCTACAAAGCATGCATCAAATTGCCACGCTAATGGCCTTAAATAAGAAAACTAGATCTTAAAATCAAATATATGTGTGTAGGTTATTATACTTAAATAGTACTCAATTGAATTTTACGAAAATCTCAGAGATTGTTTTTGGAGGTGTCAGAAAAGTTTATATAGTAAGTAGTTTAAATCACTTTAAAAAATATACCAAGTGCTAAATCCAATCCACCACTTTCAGTTCTTGGCAAAATTATTTCACAAATCTATAGGTACACTGACGCCGATTTGTCCATGAACACTGCCGTATACTAAAACTGTATGTCTAGAGCAGTGGTTCTTAACGGGGGCGCTACCGCCCCCTTGGGGTCATTTCGGTCTCCATGGGGGGCGATAGTTTTGAAGGGGGGGGGGGGGGGTGAGATTTTTCAAACTCGGAGATTAAAAATAATACAATTTATTAATATTATATAACAACACTACAAATAATTGAACGTGAAATCAGAATAATTGTAATTGCGTACGATACAACGACATACGGAATGTTATCTAATCGCATTTTACGTATCGGGAACGTCTTGTTTATAATAAATTTATTTTTACATTTTCAACCATAACTGGACTATTGTATACTGTACCTTGCAAGTTGAAAAAGGATTCAGCGTTGTTGTTCAGCTTTTGACGAAACGAAGAAATCGGTTGGACATTTGTAACAAAGGTGATCTACGTTTAGCTTTGACCAATATCGAACCAGACATCGCCACGTTAGCAGCTACTCATCAGGCTCAGGGCAGTCATTGATAAGTATAATTTTTATATTTTATAATTTTTTTTTTTCATAGTTAAGTAATTCTTTTTGTATAGTAAAGTAAAATTTTTTTGTTTAATGGTGAAAAATATAACCTTTATTATCTAAAAATAAGAGTTTTTTCTAAAGGGATAGCTAAAGGGCTGACCCCCCCTCCATTGCCCGTATTATTGTTACTTTTCAAAAAAATATTAATCAAGTTAAACTGTCAACTATAGTAAGAAAGAAGTAAATTTCATATATGTCTTACCAGAATGAATTCATTTTTGATAGAACATTGTATTTGCATACCAATTTTCATAAATTATCTGTAATTTTTAGATAAAAGTATGAACTACTTGTATGAAAGACCTCGTATTAAATTGTCTAGCCTTAGCTATATATATTTTGTATTTTATAAGTTTTGAACTACAAATTAACTGTCATTTTGACGAAATTTGAACTTTAAATGCTTATAAAAAATAACCATGATTCCTATAATCCTATGTAGTGTTTGAAGTATGAAATATTTCACAAAAACGTGACACATTGAATTTTTTTTACACCAATAAAAACACTATTTATTTATTTTTTTAACACAATGTTCAATGTTCTAAATTCTAATGACAGAATTCAGTATTTATACAATATACATGTATAATATTGTATACCTACTTGTATCATTTAAACATTAAAATATTTAAAAATTTTGAATACCATTTTAAATGTATAATACCAAAGGTTAGATATACATACAGGTACCATATAGTTATGAAGGTAATTTATGACAGTTATATCTAAATATAAAACTTATTTAAAAATAAAACAAAATATATCAAAATACTGAAATATTTAATTTTTTTTAAATTTCATGAAATTTTCAAACACTATGCTTATGTATCGTTAATATTTTAGCTATAATAAAATAACTTACGTATTCCATTTTTAAGGTTTTTGACCTGATAAATAATTTTTTATTAACATTTATAGAAAAAAAATATTTAATTATTCAAATACAATCCAAGTGAAGACGGTATAACCAAACATTTAAATAAATTTTCATTTTTTTTTCTCCAATTAATTTTAAAAGCACTGAGCATTTTCAATTTTGACCTCCTAAAAGTACCAACTAGATCCAATTTGCTTCCAAAAACATACACTGGACACGAAGCTTATGATCTGAGCATTTTTTACCTCAAATAAACGTCTGAAATTATTAGACTGGACAAAATAAAAATGTAACTCATTTTCAACCCCCCCCCCCCCATTGAAAAATCACTGTGTAACTCCGTACCACACCACTCCTTAATATTTTTGTAATCTGGTATGTGTGAACATAAAAAGTTAAAAAGTAGAATTAAAAATAATAATCAAATATATTAATTTTGTTGCAAAAATGTTCATCAACAAAACCAAGTCAATATAATAACTAAACAAGAGGTACTATTGATAAAAAGTAATATTAAGAATAATTATTATTTCAAGTACAATAGAAAAACAAATAAATTATTAAACAATGAAAAATCGGTATATGCTAAAAACTGTTCAAATTTAATATTTGTCAATTATTATACATAATATATAATGCTTAGGTACTACCTATGTATTATGACTTACATATCTATTATGTTTGGTGAAATGAGAATTGTATCAACTGTTAAAAATTGTTACACATAATTAAAATTAACAAAATTAACAAAATTAACTTATTTATACAAATATTGATTTCAATTACATTTAGAATAAATTTCTTTAAAAACATTACCATACCTAAATACTTATGGGACATAATTATATTTTTTATACAGTTCACGAATCCATTGAATGTGATGTTTAACTTCTGTAAAAACAGCGATTGAGTTTTTTGTATTTGGATCTTTTATACTCACTACTCCGGTTAAATAATATGAATTGGAGTGTAAAAAGCTTAAGCCTGCACCGCTATCTCCCGTACCCACTCCTTGTCCTGAAATTAAAAATAATTTATTCATAATACTTAAATGAATCACATGGCAGTTATTACTTATTTGACGGTAGTAGGTACAATATGGATATACCTTATTAATGACAAATAATGTACAAGTACCTACTATGGTACAAGGGTTTGTTAAAGGAATTTGTGATGAAAGTAATTGTTAGTCGATAATTCAATGAATTTCAAACCATAGTTATTAATATTTATTATTAATAACCTAATTGCAAAATTAAAATTATACTATTATATTATTATGATTATCAAACCTTTTGTGAATGACTCATCAACTACTTCCAAAAAAATGTTATACTGAGAGGATAATTTTAAGAGGATTATTGCAGATAGTTGAAAATTAGTTGTAAAATATTGGTATAGGTTTGGAGCATTCCAAGTAAATCGTGAAGTGAGGGCACCCCTCACCCCCCCCCCGGGTGGACTGAGGACTCTTGCGAATTTTGAAAATGGATTTTGCGAACCAACTGATGTCGATAGAGTTGCGGGATCAACCATACAAATACATGCTAATTACATACTAAATATAATTTTTTTTTTTAATTTAAATATTATATTCCATTTTTTAACAAAATTAAAACTATAAGTAATATGAATAACATAGAAAAGTATGTACAAACGTGAATAATGTTAAGAGGAGATCATTAATTAACAGAACCTCGACAAATAAAATTAAAATATTAACCTAGAACCAAATTTGAAAATAAATGATTTTGGTGTGCGGAGGGGATTGGAGACACAAGTTTACCTACAGCCCTCCACATATTTTTCGGTAACGCGCCTAATTAAAACGAATGTTAATTACAAAAGTTAACATTCAAATACATGTTAATTACAATTTAAATATGAATTGCCAACAGAAATTTATAAAAATCGAATATAGGTGGGGGGGGGGCACATACGTAAAGTGGCGCCAACGTACGCTTGCTACAAATATAGTTTGTTTGAACGATTTGTAGAAATATATTTTGTATTCTTTTACTAAAGATAAATGTGATTCATTATATTGCATATAAGTTAAGTTTATCTTCATTTTTAAAAGTGTCTACCATATATCAATATTCAGTGTTTAATAAATTTAAGACTTAAATTAAATTGTTTAAACAAATCGACGATTTCATAGTAGGATTTATGTTTAAATATTTTATTACCCAATGCAGATCCGGCACAAAATTTATCAAAAGTCACAAATGATTCAAATCCGTTTGTATACATATTCCGGCAAGAACTATGGTCAATGTATGGTAAAGATGCTTCTAACAAAGCAGGATTTGAAATGCCTTCTTCTGTTTTTTCCCAACCAACAATCTGTAAAATATAAAACAGTTGTATAATGTATCTACAAATATAATTAGGTGATAGGTATAGTTATTAATAGTTATATTTATCATAATTTTATTATTTAAATAATACTATAAACCGACCTTTCCTTGATCTCCATTGCTAACATTGTATATACTATTCCAATCGATACAAACAGGTGCTACACCATTACTAAAAGATATTCTATTTTGTAACACAATGATAGCTATATCTTCAGCATGAAATCCAGTAGGTCCATAATAACCTTCCTTCAGGTTAACAATATCTACCTATACAATTGTTTTATATTACTTATATCACACATATCATCCAAATTTGTTTTAAATTTTCAATGATTAATAACTTACATTAATTATTTGAGTAAAATCATTGTCAATGATTGAAAAATCTCTCGCATATTTTCCGACAGCAATTTTGTATAGACCGTCGTTTATTGGTATTCTATTGGATAACATACCTTTTTGCCAAAAACAATGAGCAGCTAAAAACGTATTTAATTAATTATTATTTCTTGAATACATTTTACGTAGATTTTACCAGAAACGACTAAATTTGGAGAAATTATTGATCCTCCACAAATCAAGTTATAATTGAAAGTTGTTTTATTTAATTTATATACTCCAACATTCCATGGTGCCGTCAATACAAGAGATTCTTCACCAATGTTAATCAATGTTTGGTTTATGATATACACTCTACCACAATCTGTAATAGTATTTGAAAAAAATAAATGTGATAATAGTTAATAAGTAATAAAACCTATAGAATATGCATAATGATGACGGTGTACAAATTTAAATCACACGATTATGCATAACCAATGCCTATCAATTTTTTCCCTAGTCTTATTATTATTATAATGCATACAGTTTAAGTTAAATAAATTAGGAGTATATATATAAATTAGAGACTTATGTTTTTATTATGACAACAAATACAATTACGTGGATCGCATTTATATAGTTGTTTATTCCACGTTCCATTAGATTGACAAATTAATTCATGTGGAGTGTTGTCTTGTCCATTTGGTGTAGTATATGTTGGCTTACATGATGGTGTTGCTATTGTATCGGGTATCGATACATTTGAACAATTAGTATACTTACCATTATGACTACATTTAATATCCAAACTATTTGAGTCTAGAGGTGGACACATTTCTATAAAAGTAAATAAATTATAATCCAACATATAGTATATACACACTGTCGCCTTTAAGTTTAAATATATAAATAAATAAGTAATTTTCACAACATTCGAAAAACTATACAATACTTACTGAAACACAATTTCTCAAAATTTGTTAACCATTTTCCTTTTCCCAGACAAAACCTAGAACTATTGGTATAAGCCTTATGATATCCAACTTCACAATTCTCAATAATAGTAAGATTTTGATTAATTAATGCCCCGTGAGATAATATTTCATGAGAATCTTCATAAGAATATACAACTCCATCGACGGTTGGTAAAACGCATGTAGTGTCTGTGAACTGTCAAAACCTCGAATGGTAAATTTATATATTATTCGTTCTAAAATATCTAAGTTGTATTGTCATTAAAAATCCAAGCCAATATAATAAGTCAAAAATTCAATTGAATACCTGTAAAGAAATATATTTACTTACATGTTTGTTTAAGATTTCACGAATCCATGGAACATTTTTTTTAATATACGGATAACCTATGACTGTAAAACAATAAAACATAACCATCGGAAACACATACTCTAACATTTGTATTGTAAGTTTAATTCTAATTAATAAATTCGAAAAATATTGTTATCGAAATTAAATTTTGTTTTATCAGTATATTTGTTTTCGCAAAATTTCTGATACATAGTATATTGTAAGGTTGTATTAATAACTCTTCACATTAGATAGATACATGTATTACATTTTAGATTCTGAGTGACACGATGAATGTATTGATTTTACGATGATGTGTGTTTTTTTTTTATTTCTTTATATTTTTTTTTACTTTTTTTTTTGTGTCTGTCATCAAGTTTTATGACAGTAAAAGTGCTTGGATTTTCTTCAACAGTAGCTTTTCTGATAGGAAAGTGAATCTAGTTGGTACCTTGGGGGGTAAAAAGTGAAAAATTAACAGTAGTCTTCAAAAGCGGCGTGAAAACCAAAATAAAAATTAAGGAAAAACGGGAATTTTTACACTAAATAGGTTTTCCAAAAAATCGATTTTGGTTTTTGGTGTAACTCTAAAAGAAATGAACGTATATACATGAAATTTTCACTGGTTGTTTATATTTGCATTTTATATACACGAAAACATTTTCAAAATATTTTGATTTATTTTGAACTGTTTAGGGACATTTTCATTTTCCATTTTTTTTTAGTTTTTTTTCTAAAAATATCAATAAAATTTTATTTGTTGGTTGCGAAAGCTTGAAAATTTAATAGAAGGCTCCTAGTATATTGTTTTAAAGGTAGATGAAAAATATTAAAAATCCTTAGTCACAATTTTTTTTTATAATCATTTAAATTTCAAAAATTGATAAAATATGGAAAAATCACTAAAATTAGCAAATTATTTTGAGTTAAGAATTCGGAAACATTTTTCTTTTTAAATCTAAGATTTGAAAATGTAATACAAGATTCCTTATAAGATTATCTACCTTTATCAACAAAAAAAACGTTTGAATCTGAATGTTTAAACTAGCATTTCCTATACACCATACAATTTTGAAAATATTTTGACTCTTTTTGAGCTATTTACGGACATTTACCGCTTTCAATTTTTTTTAGTTTTTTTTTTCTATAAATATCAATTAAGTTTTATCTGTTGGGCCAAAGAGTGTAAAAATATAATACAAGGCTCCTGATATATTGTTACAATATCAGTTGAAAAATATTAAAAATCCTTGGTCACAGTTTTTTTTTTATAAGCATTTAAAGATCAAAAATTGACAAAATATGGAAAAATCACTAAAATTAGCAAATTATTTTGAGTTAAGAATTCGTAAAAATTTTTCTTTTTAAATCTAAGGTTTTAAAATGTAATACAAGATTCCTTTTAAGATTATCTACCTTTATCAAAAAAAAAAAATGTCTATAAGAAAGTCAAATTAAATTTTTATGAGCGTTTGAAATTCAAATTTTTACAACATTGGATATTCATTTGATTTCTCTTGTAGCGATTTCCTTATTTTGTTGTAATTCAAAAACGAATAACTGTAGATACATGAAAATTTCACTGAATGTTCATATTAGCATTTCCTATCCACTGTACAAAATATTTTGACTCTTTTTGAGCTGTTTACGGACATTTTCAGTTTCCAATTTTTTTAGTTTTTTATTCTATAAATATCAATAAAGTATTATCTGTTGGGCCAAAAAGTGTAAAAATTTGATACAAGGCTCCTGATATATTGTTACAATATCAGTTGAAAAATATTAAAAACACATAGGCACATATTATTCGTGGGTACTTGAAACTTCTAAAGTACACTATTATATATCTATGGACTATGATAGTATCAGGGTTTGTTGTTGACGTATAACGCATTATAAGTACCTAATGGATATTGTGATGTGATTAATTTGGAATTTATTATAGGTACCTATTTTAGGTAAATTTTTTTTAAGACGATAGATAAGTATATAATATGTCTTATACCTAGACTGGCATACCGTCTCCGCTCAGAATCGTTTTTCTTATACAATGATATTATATCATTGAATTCAAATTTAATACTATCTATTATACAGTGACCCACTTGTAACCTACTGTACAGCAGAGCACCTTTTTTGGTTGATTTTATGGTATATGCTAACATATAGTCTTAATACCATGATTTTCTATTTATTATTATATTGTTTTTACTTACTGAAAATTAAGCATGGATATATTAACCAGGAATACTTCGCCTTCATTGTCAATTGTGAGCTGAAATTAAAGCAATTAAATTTAAAAATATATAAATAATAAATGTTCATACATAAGGTATACAAAATTAACGCCACTATACATTAAACAATATTTTACTAAACACGTTCTTACATGAGGTATACCGAAATATAGTATAATAATAATAAAATATATATTAAACACAGACAGTAACTTTATTGGATTAATTCATTTTTAATTTCATAAGTTAACTACATGAAATATACGATTATAACAACACAACATAATATCTAGTCATCCAAATATCTACACTACCTCACGATGCTATAGTATGTAGTCAGTTCGATATTATGAACCTACTAGCAGCTATATTCAAGGGCGTCATGGGGGAGGGGGTGTGGGGAGAATGACATGTCCCTCCTGGCTTTTCCATTTCTATTATACATTTATACATAATATATTATAATTGATACATTGAATAAAAAAAATTGATAATCATAGTGTCCGTTAATAAAATTTTGTTCTATAATCACAAAAATTAATTTTATCCACCCATAATATTACTTATTACTAATAAGTTATAACTTATAACTAACTTAACAAATTACAAATAACATAACAAATTTACTCTCAGAAGATCATGTTTAGCTCAGTTACATTAAAAATTAGAGTGAATTGATCTATTATGAAACTTGTTGATTAGAACATTATTCGTGTTTGTAAGAGAGCTTATTACGATAGTTAAATTTTTTAGCAAGTTATGTACATATAATATAGAGTAAATTCAAAATGGTTATAACTAACTTAAAAACTGAATTGTCGTAAAAACCAACATACAAACACAGATAATGTTCTTAACATCAATTTTCATAATAGGCCGATTCACTTTAGTTTCTAAACTAAGGGAGATGAACGTAATCTGCTATGAGTAATTTGTAAGAAGGAGACAACCTTTAGTATCTGTGTAGTGTCCTTTTAAAGCCACCATTAATAGCCAAATAGCCCACCATGCCACCCTTCCCCTCTCACGACTATAGAAGTCACTGAATTTTATGAGTCTTACTAATATATATAACTTTTTGTTTCAAATAAACGAACATTGTGTTCAGTAAAATAATGTATCTCTTAGCCTTAATTTAATGTATTAACTAAAAAAAGAAAGTGTTATTTATTATTATCAGGTATCATTTTTCTTCACCTTACCTAAACTTTGATGCACCTACAATTATTTTCTTATTTCACATTATGGTACTAATTAGTAATTATATGTCATACAAAGTAATTGTATGTACCTAAGTATTAATATTGTTGTAACAAAAATTCCATGATTAATAAAGCGATAGTAAAAAGATTATTTCCGAAATTATAATCTATTATATTATTATATTATAAAATTTAATCTTAGAAAATTAACACTGTACTTGTATTTTGTATACTTATTAGCTTGTATTATTATTACCTAATCAGTTTGAAATTGATTTTGGTCTATCAGTATTATTTATACCTATTATTGTAATATTTTATTTAAAACTCTTCAATGTAGATGGATTAATTTATTAAATTTTTTGAGTATATTTAATATTTAAATATTATAAATATTATATTAAGTACTATCATAATGTCATTAATACACGATTTTCTATTTATTATTATATTATTAACAGTGATTTTACTTACCGAAAAATAAACATGAATAAATTAACCAGGTATACGTCACCTTCATTGTCAATACCTAGTGAGCTGGAATTAAAGCAATTATGTTTTAAAATATAAACAATGACCTTCCAATTTCTCACATGTAGCTATAATAATATAATATACCTACCTACATTGAACACTGTAATATTTGTTGGGAATTTATTATTTTTAAACTTCATAAGATAACTCTATTTAAGAGACGATAGTACCCATATTATATGTATATTTTTATATACTTTATATAGTTTATCGCCTAGAGTTCTAGACACATAATATTTTGTCTTTTAAAAACCTTAACTGCTATGATTATGCTATAGTATGTATTGGGTTTGTTATTATATACCTCCTTCCAGCTATACGATCACTTTATAGACCGAAGGTCAAACTACGTAAATAGGTGGCAATGAAAAATGTTGTTACTACCTTGTTTTTAAATTGATTATATTTCAAAATATACAGCAAATGGTTTTTTGACGTACATACCTATATTAATTAATACGTGGCTAGATACCCATATTATTATAGGACTGTGTATTCGAAATTTGTAATACTTTGTTCTTAAAATGTAATATAATATTTAGTATTGCATTTCTCGTGTAAGTGCATAACTTATAGTTAAAATAACAGTCATCGCATATGCTTAGTATACAGTATTATAGAGTATGTATAGTTTGTATACATATTTTCAAAAAAATTTTTAAATGTCAATTGTAATAACAATTGAAATAAATGTCGTTCAACTTTTTTACCTTTTTTTATATCTCAACGTTAACGTCAACACCTTTGATAAATGTTTCTTGTACCTATCTTATATGATAATATTATAATAAGTTCTCATGTAGTCATGTAGGAATTAATTATTTCACACAGCGTAATAGAGATGACTATTTAGGTACGCCTGTGTTTTACGTTATTTTGTTAGTACTAATCACATTATAACATATTATGCTAAAAAATAAATAATTGGAATAGAAAAATGTACAAAATGCTGTACATCAAACGTAATAATCTCGTTAACACATTCATGGGTATAATTATTGGTTAGAGTGAAACAATGCATCATAATATAATAATGTAATAAGTAACTATCAAGTATTAATTATATAACACGGCGTAATAGATAGACTATTTAGGTACGCCGGTGTCTTGGGTTAATTTTTCAGTTCTAATCTAAATTATATTATTATCTATTAATACTGCTAAAAATATTATAATATATGATTAAATTTGAAAAAATTTGAAAAAATCCGTCAAAATCATGAAAATTTGCAAATTGTAAAGAAAACTACTGGTAGAAATTCATAAACATTTAATTTTATATCCAAGCTTTGAAAAAGGTGGGCAAGTGGGTGTCACTCTGCTGTACAGTAGGTTACAAATGGGTCACTGTATAATGGATGGTATTAAATTTGAATTCAATGATATAATATCATTGTATGAGAAAAACGATTCTAAGCGGAGACGGTATGTCAGTCTAGGTTTAAGACACATTATAAAAATATCAATGGTAATAAAAAAATTTTGTACAGTCTTATCATAGAGCATACTTCTTATTCATTTAGTATGGTAGATTGTATGGATAGGTCATAATATTTTGATTTTTTGATTTTTAGTTTCATATACCTATCCCCGCATAATATTTTTAAATTACAAAAAACTAAAATCGTTAATATTGATTTTAATATGTAATTTTGTCCAAATTTGAACATAAAATGACTATAAAAATAAACTGTGCTAGTGTATTATTTAGTTTTTTTGGTAACAGAATCAACTACTTACTTGAAATCTTGTTTTAAATTTTCAAACCTTAGATATAAAAGTTGAACATTTTATACATTTTTAACTACTAAATAATTATTCAATTTTAAATTGATGAATCTTGTCAAAATTCGATATTTAAATGCTTATAAAAAAAAATTGTGCCTATGTATTTTTAATATTTTTCAACTGATATTGTCACAATATATCAGGAGCCTTGTATTAAATGTTTACACTTTTTGGCCCAGCAGATAAAACTTCATTGATATTTATAGAATAAAAAACTAAAAAAATTGGAAACTGAAAATTTCCGTAAATAGCTCAAAAAGAGACAAAATATTTTCAAAATTGTATGATGTATAGGAAATGCTAATATAAACATTCAGTGAAATTTTCATGTATTTACAGTTATTTGTTTTTGAATTACAACAAAATAAAGAAATCGCTACATGAGAAATCGAGTGAATATCCAATGTTGTAAAAAATTGAATTTCAAACGCTCATAAAAATTTAATTTGACTTTCTTATAGACATTTTTTTTTTTTGATAAAATTAGATAATCTTATAAGGAATCTTGACACGCAAAGTACCTGTATACTAGCGTATATTGCATTTTTTACTCTCGTGTTGACGTAAACAAATTTTACATAACTTCAACTCTGTCGCACGTTTTATTCGCTCTGGTACAGTTAAACTATAAAATTTAGGACATTTATAAATCGTATGTGCCGATTTACAAACATAGCATTCCAAATTTGACGTCGACGCGAATAATTGTGACGTTCCTCTTTTTTCGATATATTTTTTCTCATTTGATGTCGTAATTGTACTACCTTTAATATTTATATTTCTTATAGTTTCAATTGATTCTAAAATTTTATACTTTGACTCTAAAAATGTAATTAACTCTGATAATTTTGGCACTTCGGTACAATGCGCTCTCGATTCCCACTCTTTTAGTGTAATTTTATCTAATTTAATTGATATTACATGTATTAATAGTGGTCCCCAGTTTGTGGGTTCTTGACCCAGCGCCTTTAATGCACGCATATTATGTCCAATCAGCGCATCCGTAAACTGTCTCAATTTTTTCGCCGAATCACCGCCCACCGTTTCGAGATCATATATCGCTTTTACATGTGCTTGAACCATCACCTTTTTATTATTGTAACGTGTGATTAACGTATGGTATAATTATTAGCTGTTTTTTCCAATCATTTAATCGAACTTAATACCTCGCCTGATAAAGATTCGCGTAAATAAAAAAACTTTTCTATCGCCGTTAACGACGTATTGTTATCTATTAGTGCCGAAAATATGTCATAAAATGATGCCCATTCTTGATAATTATTAATTGCCGGTAAATACCGGTACGCTCAACGACGACAACTTTACCGTCGACATTACTTTATTCATACACGCATTAGGTATATCAGTGTCGGGACTTTTATTACTATTCTCGTCTTGCGATATAATCGAGCCCGCTGCTATTACGATTTTCTCTGCTGTAGCAATAGTTTTAAAGTATAAATCTTCAAACTCCGCTCTCTATTTGTTTTGTATCTCGATACTGCTTCAATCTTCCATTTCTATGGCCGCTTGAACCTGTTCATATTCTGCCCATACCTCTTCTATTTTTTCACGCCGGGAATTTACCTCAGTCGAATCAACATTCTGCTATTGTAGATAATTTGAAAATCTTGTTATCGACGCTTTCAATTGTCCTCTTCTCATTGTCATATTCTCGTTTCCCCCCATCTTCACGACCTATGTTCAACTGTGCAATCTCAGATATAGAGAGAGAACTGAGAGAGAGAGAACGCCAGAGCGAAAGACTATACTGTACTATGACCTTATCCTTATATCTGTACTATATTTATTATTTACGTATACAACATACTCGGGTAAAACCGCCTAGGATTAAGTTTAAGTCTACAATGGAAAACGCCTTACCTTATATTCCTGTGGGTGAACTTTACTCCTGTGGACTGTATTTTCGCATGCTCTTTCTCAATTTTCGCTGATCAATACACTTATGGTCTTTTGCTTGACCAGTATAACTGATTGACACAATAACGTTAAATAATAATATTTAATTCACACTTTAACTAATTGCCGATTTGAATCCCGGACGAAGGACCAATGTATACGCTAGCTCAGGATTTTAAGTTATTAAAATAATAAAACTTGCTTAATACTAATTTTAATTTTATTTATTAGTTCACCTATCGAGCGGCTACGACGAGTACTTACATAGGTACGGTTTTACTGCGACTTTTCGACTCAACAACGGTCGATCGCTGTGTCGGACGTATCTTATCTACTATTAAATAATATTGTACATTATACAGATAATAGTTATAAGTTATAACTTACAATATTCCCAATTATATAAATATAACATTACTCGCGTACGCAACAGTACCAACTAGATTCACTTTCCTATCAGAAAAGCTACTGTTGAAGAAAATCCAAGCACTTTTACTTTCCTAAAACGTGATGACTGACACAAAAAAAAATTTAAAATTTAAAAAAAAAACACATCATTGTAAAATCAATACATTCATCGTTCCACTCAGAATCTAAAATATTATCAAATATTGAAAATTCAATAGTAAAAAAATTGATGAAAATCTAATGTATCAATTGTTATTTTTTATTTTTTTTTTTAATTGATCTTAAGCCCGGCAACTATGGCCATTAGCTGTATGGTTTTTTTATAGGTTTTTATGTTGGTAGGGGGAGGAACACGTGTGTGTTGGGTTTGGCAGAATTTTGAATGGGGCACCCGTAGGTTTCTGCCATGCCCCGGAGTGGGGGATGGCGGCACTTGTTCTCCGGACACCGTGACTTGCCCGGAGAAAAATACCGCCCAGTGGTCGAGAGGATCGAACCCGCGACCGCCAGCATCAGAAACGATACTGTTGAAGAAAATCCAAGCACTTTTACTGTCCTAAAAGGTGATGACAGACACAATAAAAAATAAAAAATAAAAAAAACACACATCATTGTAAAATCAATACATTCATATTTTCACTCAGAATCTAAAATATTAATATATTATATTGAAAATTCAATAGTAAAAAATTGGTGAAAATCTAATGTATTAATGGTTACTCTTAATCTATGGTTATTCGTTTTAGTTAACTCTCAAAAACCAATATAAAAATTGTCTAAAATTGGTTTTTCATAAAAAATACCGCTTATTGTGTAATATTTATTTTCGGTATTAAACAGTTGCACACAACAGCTGTTATCGTGATTTTAAAAATGTACCAGTTGCCCTTAACTAAATCTAAATGAACCAGTTATATAATAATGTTGATATTTGCAATATTGCGTATTAAAAATGCACTTAATAAAAACCTAACTGTATAAAATGATAAATAAAAACAATTCATATGCTTGCAATTATATATTATATTATTGTATTTTGTAATTCTTACAAACTAAATAATATGATTACAATAATAATTGTATGTGACCGTTATAAATTATAATTATATAATAATACTACAAACCAGCCTTTCCTTGATATCCAGTCACATTGTGTTTACCATTCCAATGATACAAACAGGTGCAACACCATTCCTAAATGAAATTCTGTTTTGTAACACAATAATAGCCTTATTATCCTCATGACCTCATGAAACCCAATAGGTCCATTATAACCTTTTTTCAGATGAATCATATCTACCTGCACATTAATTGTTTTAATTTATATTATATTAATCAACCCAATTATTTTAATTATTTTAGATTCCGAGTGGAACGATAAATGTATTGACTTTACAATGATGTGTTATTTTAGATTCTGAGTGAAACGATGAATGTATTGATTTTACAATGATGTGTGTTTTTTTTTTTATTTTTTTTTTTATTTTATTTTTTATTTTTTTTGTGTCTGTGTACACGATAAGTAGTCGAAATAATGCTTCGATTTTCGACTTCAGTATCTTGTTCGATTGGAAAGTGAATATCGTTGGTGCATTGGGGAGGTCAAAATTTAAATTTCCCAGTAGTTTTCAAGAGCGCCGGGAAAAACAAAAGAAAAATTAAGGAAAAACGGGAATTTTTACGCAAAATCTATTTTTCAGAAAATTGAATTTGGTTTTTGGTGTAACTTTAAAACAAATGACCGTAGGTACATGCAATTTTCACTGGTTGTTTATATTTGCATCTTCTATACACGATAACATTTTCAAAATATTTTGATTTATTTTGAACAGTTTAGGGACATTTTCATTTTTAGTTTTTTTTTAGTTTTTTTTCTAGAAATATCAATAAAATTTTATTTGTTGGTTGCGAAAGCTTGAAAATTTAATAGAAGGCTCCTAATATATTGTTTCAAGGGCAGATGAAAAATATTAAAAATCCTTAGTCACAATTTTTTTTTATAAGCATTTAAAGTTCAAAAATTGACAAAATATGGAAAAATCACGAAAATTAGCAAATTATTTTGAGTTAAGAATTCGTAAAAATTTTTCTTTTTAAATCTAAGATTTGAAAATCTAATACAAGATTACTCATAGGATTGTCTACCTTTATCAATAAAAAAATCTCTACCGGAAAGTCAAATTAAATTTTTATGAGCGTTTGAAATTCAAATTTTTACAACATTGGATATTCACTCGATTTCTCATGTGGCAATTTCCTTTTTTTGTTGTAATTAAAAAACGAATTACTGTAGATACATGAAAATTTCACTGAATGTTTATATTAGCATTTCCTATACACCATACAATTTTGAAAATATTTTGACTCTTTTTGAGCCGTTTACGGACATTTTCAGTTTTCAATTTTTTTAGTTTTTTTTTCTATAAATATTAATTAAGTTTTATCTGTTGGGCCAAAAAGTGTAAAAATTTAATACAAGGCTCCTGATATATTGTTACAATATCAGTTGAAAAATATTAAAAATACATAGGCACAATTTTTTTTTATAAGCATTTTAACATCGAATTTTGACAGAATTTTTCAAAATCTCGAAAATTATTAATCATCGTAATTAATAAATTATAAAATGTTCAGTTTTTATAGCTAAGGATTGAAAATTTAAAACAAGATTTCACGTAAGTAGTTAATTCTCTTACCGAAAAATCTAAAAAATATACAATCACAGTTTATTTTTATAGTCATTTTATGTTCAAATTTTGACGAAATTACATATTAAAAAACCTAGTTATTTTGTTGTGATTATATAATATTATTCGTGGGTACCTACTTGAAACTTCTAAAGTGTACTAATATATATATATGATAGTATCAGGGTTTGTTGTTGGTGTATAACGTGTTATTAGTACCTAATGGATATTGTGATAATGTGATATGATTAATTTGGAATTTATTATAGGTCAATTTTTTTTTAATACCATAGATATGTATATAATTTGTCTTAACCTAGACTGACATACCGTCTTCGCTCAGAATCGTTTTTCTTATACAATGATATTGTATCATTGAATTCAAATTTAATAGCATCAATTATACAGTGACCCACTTGTAACCTACTGTACAGCAGAGCGACATCCACTTACCCACCTTTTTATTTTTATTTGTGTGTCATTGTACACGATAAGTAGTCAAAACAGTAGTTAAACATTTCTAAACATAAGTGAAAGCAACTTAAAACTAATTTATCCAATTCACCAAATTTAACCTAACCAAATATGCTATCCCCAATTTTTTCCTTTAATAATTAATTAACTAATTTAATTTTGATTTATGGAATTTATTTATTTGCCTAATAGACAGGAGACTATTTTAAGCAACATCGTGTACAAAAAATGGCTAAGTACGTAATTGTAACTATTAAATGTTAGTTTAACTATTTACTTTTGTTTCTTGCAATAATACATATTTTTTTTAAATAAATTCATCACTCACCATTCACCAACATTAATAATCTAGGAATATAATAATTATAGGTTAGGTTAGGGTTTAGGGATACCTCATAAAATTACAGGACATTAGCGTGGACAACAAGTATAATACTACTGCAGGTAGGCCACTGGGACTTATTTTAAATTTATTGTTATTATTATATTAGTTAATAATATGTTGTAACTTGTAGTATGCCCACAGACCACAGTGTTAGTTACATTTGGTTTTTTTTTTATTTTTTTTCATTTTATATTAATAAACGATCAAGTCTCACGGTATTACACGTCCGTTTTTTCCACTAACCCCAATAATACGGAGGAGGTAATATTGTGTGATGAAATTGTACCGGTGCACATGGCCACACGAATTGTCTCCATTCAACCACTTGTTGAAAAAAAACAGACTTGTGCACCAGCCCTCAGTTCGACCGTAGCTAAAATGTTTTGTTCAGTCGGCAAAATATATTGTGTATCGACGCGGTGAATGCCTGCAGGGGGTCATATATCAGTTGTAACAATAGCCATAAGATGGCTAAACTCGGAGGGTTCGTACTTCGTCTTGTATAATATTATGCCGAAGGTCGGGTTCCTGGAATGCTATATGGGCCCAAGAAAAAAATACCGATAAGAGAGTGAATAGGCTATATAACAATAAAATATTATATTATATTATATTACAATACATTAAAGAAACTCCACCTGGCATCAATATATTATTCCAAAGATTTCTTTGAACACCAAAATACAATATTATCCTCTATGGGTCCACAAACATTATTAACGATATACGTCTTTTGTACCCTTATTGTTATACCGACTCACCGACACCCGCTGGTGTGTCGCTACATAAGTATTTTTGACCCATCTATAGATACGTTCGTAATTCGTATTCATGTAGTAACAGCTGTCTGCTCAACCAAACTAACATAAAATAATACACGATAAATCATATAGATACGAATGGACGTGTTCAACAAAAGGTCACAGGAATTTGAACATACAACAGCTGCTAGTGAATAGCTATTATTGTACATTAAATGTAAAAGAGGTTTCAATAATCATTCCAACATTATTACAAATATTCAAATTATTTACAAATTTCATTTCGTTTAATGTAAGAAATCATACATTCACTTGAAAAAAATAATATAATTATAATATCGTACTTACTTACTTTTTTGTCACCTCTCCGCCACCGAGCAGTATAAAGTGTATCTCCCCACCACCGGATGACCGTCCGTTGTACTATGATATTTTCTATAATATATCCTTAAACTCACAACAATTTAAAAATGTAAAATAAAAGTATATTATAATAATAATATTGATATATTGTTTAATATTAATTTATTATTTATAGTAGTAATACATATAGTTAAATAACTCAAATTGCATAAATACACGTGAATAAACACAAACAAATTAGACAATTTCTTAAAGATTGTTAAATGTCATACATTTTATTTGTTTGACATGTTTTTGATGTAAAAATACAATGCCAGTATTAAATATTGTGGAAAATAACTTATTCCTTTGATTTGTAATATTTATTTACAAACAATTTTTTTCGAATTTTGGTACAACGTCATATATTTATACATAAATGTAATTATAATAGGGTTTACACTATACACTGTACAGAAGTATAAACAATTTATAAAGTGTTGTGCTTATCAATGTACATAACTGAATAGTTAATTGTTATTTTATACACTTTCAATAACTACGATACTCAATAATTTATATTTTTGTATGTAGGTATACGAATTGTCAAATAAAAGTTATTAATAAATTGTTCACTCCTGCAGCAAACTGCACTCAGTCCAGAATCTCAATCACACCAACTTAAAAATGCAACTGTGATACCCTGTAAATGGACATTTCCCCCCGACTGTTTTTGGTCTAGTAAGACATTTTCAAACAAGATATTTTTTTGATGTGTTCATTTTCCCCCCATTTTTTTAAAGTTAATTATAGACTAATAATATTAAATTTAATAATATAATATTATTTATTATTAAATATGAACATTTTTTAAATAAAATATAAAGTAGTTTTTATTTTCATAAATGTAATAGATTATAAATGTATATGCTTGATCAACTGAACTACTTACTTGAAACAATAAAAATTTTTAAAAAAATAAGTAGGTAGGTATAAACTATAAAGTAAAATATAATTAATAAAAATGGTTGAAAATTCCGATATAAAAATGATTTCTGTAAAATGCAAAACATTTTGTAAAAAACATTTGAATTCTGATTCTTTTGTTATTTCTTAATTTATATTTTTTAGCATTTGTTCATGTTTATTTTTTTATTTTTTTGTTAAAACTGTACCAGTTTGAGTATTTAACAATTTAATAATTGCTTATGAATTTAATTCAAGTAGTTCAGTTCAAATATACATCTATAATTTATTATATTTATGGAAATATTTGAAAATATTAAACAATAGGCATAAATATATTTATATTAAATAATAATATTATATTGTTAAATTATAGAAACCTTTAAAAAAAAAATTTGGGGGGAAATGTCAGCATCAAAAATATATCCAGGGGGGGTGTCCTACTACACCGAAAACAGTCGGGGAGAAAATGTCCGGAAATATCAGTGATTCATGATACCCATAACCGAACCATAATGACCACGCTAATAAGGCTCATGTGGGTACAACTATGTAGTTAGTAAACACACCCTTGCGCAATGATGGATAATAATGTAATAAATGAGTCTCTTTCGGAAACCCGTCGTTATATAATGGACTTGCAGCTATATAGTTCCGTAACTAGAGGAGTGGGCGATTGTAAACTCCACCGATTTACAGGTAGTCGATTTTAGGGTTGGATTTATAACATGTAAATTCCACCGATACATTTTTTTTACCTGAAAAAAAAATGTAAACTCCACCGATACGTATTTTTGACCTGAAAACACGTTAACTCCACCGATGGTAAAATCCACTAATTAAAACTATATGTATAGTGTATACACATCAACTTTCGACTGACTTATCTTAAACTTCATCTTAACGACCGCAGATAAAATCATATCGCGATATCGCGAAACGAATGCATTCGATAAAATATTTTCGAAGACACATTTTAGTGCGTCCGTTGATTTCAAAATGAACACATTAAGTGAATTAACCAGTGAACGTGGAAATATGTTGCTTTGTTTGAATAATTTTAAATAACAATAACAATAATAATTATTATTTATAATTATAATTTTTCTATTTTTTTCTATTTGATTTTTATATGATTTTTTTTTTAAATTATTGTTAATTATTATTAAAAATTATAGATTTTTCTATTTTTTTCTAATTGATTTTTATATGATTTTTTTTTTAAATCATTGTATTTAAATACATAAATATATTATAATAAAACTGCACCCACATACATTATGTAATCTTAGTTAATCAGATTGGATTTGGATTACAATTTTTAAAAAAAAACGTACCAGTGGAGTTTACATTTTTTTTTCAGGTAAAAAAACGTACCGGTGGAGTTGACATGAAAAAAGTTCTAAAAAGGTCGCAATCGGTGGAGTTTACATGCGCCCAGAGGGGTGGTAGTCGTTTGGGCTGGTAGAGCCTTTTATACCTTTTGTGTCAATTTGACAACACGAATGCGTATGTTTGAAGGCAACGTTGTAAAATTTATTATTTTTACCATAATATACCTAATAATATCCAGTACACGTACACTTCTATAATAATCAATACAAAATAATAAAATATAATGAGAAGACCTAAATAATAGTAAAATAATAAAATTAGTAAATAAGTAAAATTGTAAGTTTTTAATTTGATAAAATAATTAATAATTAAATTAAATCGTCAATAAATTATTTAAAAATGATTAAATTTGAATTCCCTGACATCTATAACCTACTACATACTTTTAAATATTGGATTACATTTTTATGGATTTTATACTCATAAGCCTTTATAATAATTATAATAATAATAATAATAATAAGCCTTAATAATATTTTGAATTCTATTTAAGTTTTATTTTGCCATTTACCTACTTTATTCTCCCATTATTAACTGATTGAATAATTGACCTTGTCCGCATTTGTGTTTCTTTTAATATTTGAATGACAATATGTATTGGAGGATTAGCACTATAAAATTGTCCATATAAGGTTTATGAAAGCTTTCAGGTCCATTTGTGGTAGTAAAAATTATAAATAAACAATTTAAAATATTAAAAATATATTTTGTACCTATATTTTATAAATCGCTCACCGAGGATTCGTGATTTTGAGCACTCATTTCTGAAGGAAATGGACATTCCGGTTCAATGTATATTTTCAATACATTGTCTAAAAAATGTGACCATATTTTAAGTAGCCATTAGTTCAAGAAAATCTTCCTCAACTTAAGAAGTGAGAGATATGCAAGAGCAAATAATGATTTCAACCATGTTCCTAATTAGTCACTTTCATTTTAAGCAATTCTTAATACTTGTTCATGTTGTATATAAAATTTAAATATTAAATAGACGATCAAAGACGAACTGAAAGCCAGAGAATAGCCTATATATCGGAAATAACGTGATTTCGTTAAGCATGATAGGTATATTTAACATAATATCATTAACAAACAAGAGTAAGTAATAAAAGCTTAATAATGATTATGAAAAAAAGAAAAGTATTTATAAATTATTTTTAGTGTACCTACTACATATTCTTGTGGTAATTATACTGGTATGCAAATTGACAACAACACTTAATAGTTCGTGTGGTTAAAAATCAGGTAAAATCGTACGCAATCGTGTATTTAAAAGGTATCACCGATAACGTACCCAATCCGGAGTTTGTCGTTTGCGCATCATTAGAACCTCAAGTAAGTAATTTGGTAGGTCGTTTGCGCATCGCAAATTTTAACAATAGAAAGGTACCTACTACCATTACCTATCTACCTATTAGTGACATGACCGGATATATTGGTGAAATAATATGTATAACTGATAAGTTAAACAAGTACGGAATGTTATACTAAGATGTAGAACTTTTTAAAGGAGTTGTGTGGTTCATTTAATTTGTCGATCATGCCTTGTCATGAGAGCCGATTTTAAAATAAGCGCCCATATTGCAATTAAGTTTGTTTTTCCAGAATGCAAAATACATTTATTTTTTTTTTTTTGGTAAATGTGAATATTAATTTTGTAATTTTTTTAAATATGAATTATGAATATTGACGATTATTTCTGTAAGTGTAAATAAAACCTGGTATACGTAATTTGCAATGCGCAATCGGCCTATAAAAAGGTTATTTGTAACAATAGCTAGGGAAAACACCCTGTGCCTTTTATAACAATAGCGATGCGCAAACGTCCTACGCCCACCCAATCGTGTTTTACCTGTGTGGGCGAAGCTTAAAATTTTTACCTAAAAATTATTAATAGTTAATCTGGGTGACAATCATTCACACTGTTTGGACGGGTAAAATTATTTTTACCTGCGTAAGATAAAAAGGAACCTGATGACTTTGATGCGAAAGTTTTTAAAAATATGGTTAATTTCTGTGCGTAAGTTGAAGCAATAATTGGGAAAAAAAATAGAATTTTGATGTTAATAAAGAATTGAAATCAAACCCAAAATTCTGAGCCTTGACTTAAATAATATCGATTCACAAAAATGTCAAGATGTTCAACTAAACAAACATTGAAAAAAAAAATTAGCACAGAACGGCGTGAATTATAGATTGCAAACAAAAATTCAAGTCAGACATATTAACTCGTAAACAAGTCGACAACTCCGATTTAAGGCTACTTTCATCATTAATATACGCCGTTAGGTGCTAATTTTTTTTTTCAATGTTTGTACAGTTGAACATCTTCAAATTTTTGTGAATTGATATTTTTTCAAGTTTAGGCACAGAATATTGGGTTTGATTTCACTTCTTTATTAATCTCAAAATTCGGGAACTTTTTCAACAATGTGCCTTTTTGGCCTTTTATATATTATAATTAATTGATTACTATATTACATTAAAATATTGCGACAAAATAACTAGAAAATACTTCGCATGGCGCGAACACTCCTAAATAACTCACAATATTGTCAAAATTAAAATAAATATATAGGAAAGTACAGCGCGTATAATAAAATAATACTAGCCAGACACTTCGATAATAATAATCATATAATAGTAATAATAATGATAATATGATAGTAATAATATTAATATTAATAATAATAATTCGTAGAAATGATGCGATCATATCCCACGAGGAGCTTGTAATTTGCAATACTACAGATAGTCGAAAGTAGTGTTTGTAATTTGCACCAAAATAAGGGTATGTAATTTGCCATTTGCACCACCCTCAGGTAGTAAGAAATAGGAATTATTATTTGCACCAAAATTAAAATCGATTATTTTTTTGATAGTACCAACATACAAGTATCTATATATCCTAATACAACTTTAGCTTAGTTTTTATTTAAAATAGCTGAGCTTATACACATATTGTTGTAAGTTTATATAAAATCGTATGATTATGAATATAAAGAAAAGTTAGTCAATTAAAATAATTATTTATAAAATTAAAAAACGCCAACTTTTTTTTTTATTTATAATAATACGATTTTATATAAACTTACAACAATATGTTTATAATCTCAGATAATATTTTATAATTAAAAACTAAGCTAAATTGATAATAGGATATAGAAATTTATAAGTTGGTACAATCGAAATACTATTGAAAAAATAATTGATTTTAATTACAATAAATTCCTATTTCTTACTACCTGTGGATGGTGCAAATTACAAATGCATTTCAAAAAAATGGAGTAAATTACACATGTTGTATATTTTTTTGGGTCAACTATGGTGCAAATGACTACAGCCATCGCACGTATGTTTAAATATATATATATATGTATCATACATTATAGGTACATTTATACCTGCTATCTGGAAATATACCTGAAAACATTAACCGACGATCGTCGATCGTTGACCGCAGAACAGTACCTACGACGGAACCACGGAACGAAAAATGAGAATCATAAAATTGCAGTTCTTATCTCTGTCTCTCTCGCACTCCGCATCAGGGCTTGAAACCGAAAATATATTTCCCGATTTCGATTTCAGTTTAGGATATCGGTATTTATTTTTCCCGATTTTGATTTCGGTTTCGGATATTGGTATTTAATTTTTCTGATTTCGTTTTTGGTTTTGAATACCGGTTTGGTATTTTTCGGTTTTTGTATCGATTTGGGTTTTAAACGGTTTTAACCGGTATTCAAAATCGGTATCAAATATCGGTTTCAAGGTCTGCTCCGCATACAACCAAATTTGTGTGCTGTTTTTTCTCGGTGTTTCTTACGCACAGAAAGGAGTCTCTAGCGAGACTCTTCAATATATATGAATATAGCGTGAATGTGTGTTATTTAAGTGTTAAAATTCATAAGATTACCTATGAACGTGATCACTGATCAACAAGGTTTTTATAAAATTATTTTTCAATGAGATGGACCAATATTCCTCTAAATATCGACCAGTCGATCGCTATCGACTGGTATTGGCGTCCCCTGCTCTACAGCGACATGCATGGAAGGAAATTCCCCTTGACCTATGTGGGGTTTCCCCAAAGAGACTTAAATACATTTTATTTCAAAATAGGACATTACAATATAATATTATTATAAATATTATTGTAACCCCCGTATCACCGTTGTTGATTTTAAACTAAATTATATTAACGTGACAATTATTATTATATATTTATTCGTTATTATAGACAATAAATTATTATTAAAATCTCAAAAATTAATATTTGTATCCCAAACCATAGGTCGGGACCCAATATTGGGTCGCGACATTTTTTGATGCGTCGTAACTCGTGGTTACGATTACGCTTATTTCAGTATTTTTGTATTTTTTTATAATTTGTTTAATTTATTTATTATGTATTTATTATCAAGTAATATATTTTATAAAAATTCAATGATTAAATTAATAAAAATAAAAAAATTATTTATTTAAGGCATACTTGATTTTTTTTTTAGCAGGGGTTTGCGTATCCAATAAATATTAAATTTATGGGCCGCCATTGCAAACAGTTTGGGAAACACTGCCGTACAGTAACATTATGTAGATCATGGTAGTACCTATTTAGGTATTATAATATGATTTGTGGCAAGTGAAATATCCGAAATTCGAGAAATAGACGGCGAGCGTCGCGATTCGTCGACGTATTATTCAGCTCATATCCGCAGCCTGTAATGACTTATGATATTATTATACAATCGTGTCGTGTGAGCTTGTAGTTAGGTCTAAGTCATGATAGGAAATTCCAAGGGTTTTCACGAAGAGACGCTCATCCAACGAAATTATTGTTCCGAAAAGCGATATTACAATATAATATTATTAATTATTATAAATATTATGACCCCCGTATCACCGTCGTCGATTTCAAACTAAATTGTATTGATATTCTGGTTATTATAATATTAAGTATTCGTCATTATAGATAACGGTATTATGCAATCTAAAGAAACAATTTGTTTAAAAAAGTGCTTTTGGTGTGATCGTGTACAGGACCTGGTGTCTTGCCGTGTTTGTTCATTTCAGCAAACTTGAACATTTTTTTCCGCAACTGTGAGTAATTTCGTTTTTTTTTATGCTTTAATACCTAAACCTAATTAAATATTGTGTGATTTTTTTTTTCGATTTGACTAAGTACTATACAATCTCAAAAACAAATATTTTTATACTGTAGAATAATATTATGATAGGTCGATAGGATCATGCGATAATAGGTCTCTTAATGAGTGCAGCGTAGTAGTACGTCTTGATTCTTCAGGTTTCTGTAAGCTTTTCTCGTATAGATTCGTTCAAATATTATCATTTTAATAATAAATACCACAAGGTAAAAATGTGTGCGGAATTAAGTCAAAGGTCTGCATTAAAATATATAGACATTTATTCCCACTTTTGTTCTCACTGTTTGTAAAAAAACATTTAAAGATGTTCTATAACACTGTCAACTATCTCTGTTGGCTGACATTATGAAATCAACTGTTTTCCTGACAGCCGGAAATTGAAACATTTGACAGATTTACTACAATATTATGTTCCTTGTACAATAGGTCTATCGTTAAATCATAAGTGTAAGGTAATATATCAGGTTCTAAAATGAATTGTGTGTTGTGGTTTGTATTAACACTGTCTTTAGTTTTAAATTTAATTATAGGTGCTACTGATTCTGGATATCACTTTGAAATCGTAAGTAGTACTGCAATATAGAGGTTCTTTGGTTCCATTTACATATTGTCATTTAATATTCAAATTAATGTCATGATTTCATGAATGTCTATATTGTTTGTAATTTGCCAATTTTAAGTAGGTACCTACCTACCTAAAACAGTAAGACGTAAAAATGTTTTTCCAAAGGGCTATATCGATTTATATAACTAAAATAAAAAAAAGGTGGGCAAGTGGGTGTCGCTCTGCTGTACAATAGGTTACAAGTGGGTCATTGTATAATGGATGGTATTAAATTTGAATTCAATGATATAATATCATTGTATAAGAAAAACGATTCTGAGCGGAGACGGTATGTCCTTCTAGGTATAAGACATATTATATACATATCTATGGTATTAAAAATTAACCTATAATGAATTCCAAATTAATCATATCACAATATCCATTAGGTACTTATAACGCGTTATACACCAACAACAAACCCTGATACTATCATAGATATATATAGTAGATTACTTTAGAAATTTCAAGTACCCACGAATAATATTATACAATCACAACAAAATAACTAAAATCGTAATTCTTGGTTTAAATATGAAATTTTGTCTAAATTTGAAATTAAAATGTCTGTAAAAAATCAGTGTGTTTATATATTTTTTAGATTTTTTGGTTACAGTATGAATTATTTAAGAGAATCTTTGTTTTAAATTTTCAACTCTTAGTTATAAAAACTGAACATTTTATAATTTATTAATTACAATTATTGATAATTTTCGAGATTTTGATAAATTTTGTCAAAATTTGATCATTAAATGCTTATAAAAAAAAACTGTGCCTATGTATTTTTAATATTTTTCAACTGCTATTGTAACAATATATCAGGAGCCTTGTATTAAATTTTTACACTTTTTGGCCCAACAGATAAAACTTTATTAATATTTATAGAAAAAAAAACTAAAAAAAATTGAAAGCTGTAAATGTCCATAAACAGCTCAAAAAGAGTCAAAATTGTATGGTGTATAGAAAATGCTAATTGAAACATTCAGTGAAATTTTCATGTATCTACAGTTGTTCGTTTTTGAATTGCAACAAAATAAGGAAATCGCTACATGAGTAATCGAGTGAATATCCAATGTTGTAAAAATTTGAATTTCAAACGCTCATAAAAATTTAATTTGACTGTCCGGTAGAGATTTTTTATTGATAAAGGTAGATAATCTTATAAGGAATCTTGTGTTTCATTTTCAAATCTTAGATTTAAAAAGAAAAATTTTTACGAATTCTTAACTCAAAATAATTTGCTAATTTTCGTGATTTTTCCATATTTTGTCAATTTTTGAACTTTAAATGCTTATAAAAAAAATTGTGACTAAGGATTTTTAATATTTTTCATCTGCCTTTGAAACAATATATTAGGAGCCTTCTATTAAATTTTCAAGCTTTTGCAACCAACAAATAAAATTTTATTGATATTTTTAGAAAAAAAACTAAAAAAAAATGGAAAATGAAAATGTCCCTAAACAGTTCAAAATAAATCAAAATATTTTGAAAATGTTATCGTGTATAGAAAATGCAAATATAAACAACCAGTGAAAATTTCATGTATATACGTTCATTTGTTTTAGAGTTACACCAATAACCAAAATCGATTTTTTGGAAAACCAATTTTGCGTAAAACTTCCCGTTTTTCCTTAATTTTTATGTTGTTTTTCCCGGCGCTTGTGAAAACTACTGAGAAATTTATACTTTTTACCCCCCAAAGTACCAACTAGATTCACTTTCCTATCAGAAAAGCTACTGATGAAGAAAATCCAAGCACTTTTACTGTCCTAAAACGTGATGACAGACACAAAAATATAAATAAAAATATAAAAATATAAAAATATAAAAACATACATCATTGTAAAACCAATACATTCATCGCTCCGCTCAGAATCTAAAATACTTATGAGCTATAAATAATTTAAACTAGATACGCGTTTGTAATTCAATATATTTTATCTATCAATATACTCATATAAATTGCCTACTTCGATCGGTTCTTCGGAGTATAAAATCAAAAATGTATGAAGTCATTCAAAAAACCTTAAAAATTATAACGATAAAATAAAATATATATGTGGTTTGTAGGTATATATATAAATGTTCAAAATGATTTTTATGATTTTGAAATATTTCAGAAATGTAGGTGCCTATACACCTATATATTATACTTTTCATCAAAAGGGGATTTTACTTCAAAAAATCACTTTGTAATCTTTGTAGGTATATTGTAGCTTTAATTTATGTAAATATTTCTTAACCTGAATTATTAATTATTCATGTATAGTCGTGTGCGGGTATAAAGTTTAGGTGGATATAGTGGCGTGTATAATGTTTAAATGTATACATAATAATATATTATGTAGGTACATCAAAACAGACAGAGGGTACCATTTGGGGACAAACACGTCGAGACATTTAAAGTTTAACATGAATCACGAATAGTGAACAGAAAAGATCAAAAAAGAAGTCACGCATCGCCGCACCGGTGACACTTAAATTGTTTCAGTTTGATTCATGTAGCAATATGAGTTATGAGTTATGACATTTATATTATAACGTTACCATATACAGTGAGTAGGTATAACAGAAAGAAAGAACTAAATAATAGGTAATATCTAATGTAATTATATAATAACTAATAAGTAATATTATTAAGTACCTAACTAAATTACGTAACTAAATTTTGTTCTAATCAATTTCTATATTTTGTATTTTTTACTTCGGCAAGATCTGTCCAAACAAGTTTTTATTCCTCCCTTAACTTATTATTAAAAGTTAAACATTATTTGAGGCGCATAGACAAACAACAGCTTAAGCTTAACCCACAAAAGTGTAATTGTTCAGGACGGGCATTTAAAGTTTTGAAATAATATTGTGTTAGGTTAGACGCCCAAACAGTTATGTGCTGCTATCTAGCGGAATAATTTTTTTAAGGTTGGGCAGTTTGGCACTCGTATAAAATATAATTCTGTATCATATTTTCAAATAAAAACGGAATTTAATTTTTTGTGGGTTCAGACTTCAGCTGTTGTGGTTCTATGCTCCTCATTTATAAGTCATAAGTGCATATGTTAATTAATGTACTCTAAAACTAAAATATATATATTTTTTAAATTCTTAAATATTTTTTTGGAATTTACAATGTTTTTTTTGTCTGTTGAACAAAGGATATGTCTAGTTGTTGCCCCAAGGTCTTCATTTAGACCAGATAAAAAGTATGGCAGTGCAATTTTAACTAAACCCACAATAGAGATTAAATCCACGGAAATGACGGAAGTAAATGATATCCAAGTTATAACGATAGATCTAGGAAAATGCAGTCACATATGTGTATAAAACTATAAAATATAGTAATCAAATGTATATGTGAACTGTGCTGCTGCCTAACACAAGACAATAATTAGGTATGCCACAACTTTACTGGACATGCTTACTATTGCTTATGCCACAGTATGTATAGTTTGTTGGGAACGTCATAATCGAGATTGCTGATTGGTAAATTGGGTTCCACCTTTTCTCAGTTAATCGGGTTCAAGTGAAAAAATTAAAAAGGTAAAAATAGAACGAATGGCTGAATAATTATTTGTATTTCAACGTTTATAACAACCATAGCCGTCCCAAGGGGGGGGGGCAAATGGGGCAAGTGCCCTAGGGCGTCAAAAGTATTATGAACTTAGGGGGCGTCATAAAATGAATAATAAAAAGAC
Organism: Macrosiphum euphorbiae; assembly: GCA_949089665.1. Classification (NCBI taxonomy): domain Eukaryota; kingdom Metazoa; phylum Arthropoda; class Insecta; order Hemiptera; family Aphididae; genus Macrosiphum; species Macrosiphum euphorbiae. The sequence goes on along the minus strand of CARXXK010000001.1, from coordinate 113,484,754 downwards.
AATTTGGTGTTTTTATTTTAGATATTAATTTTCTTTTTATATTGTAATATCGAAGATAAGTACCTATCAAATATTCTATATTATATTATATGCCTTCAATAATATATAAATATTATCTGTGGACACTCAACACTGGACTGTCCGACCGTGATTGACTGTGTATCATGATTATTAGTGTTAATAATATTAGTTTATTACCCAAAGATATGATATTATGTATACTGTATAGGTATTAATATCACTATATAGTTATCATTGATTAATGATTATACTAGTATTCAATAATAAACTCATTATCAATTTTACCCACTTCTAAAAAAAAATCGGGTTACAGTGGTTCGACTGAATTCTGTAAATAAACATCGCTTATTCACTTGTACAAATGGATATACGTCATTTCGTCGCGGTAATTTTGTCGCACGTCAATTCGACACGGTTAATTGGTCGCAAGACAATTGGACGCATACGACATTTCGTCGCGTGCAATATCGACGCATGCTACATTTGGTCGCGCGTCATTTTATCGCATATAGGTATATTCTAAATAATAATAATAATTTTACATATCAGTCATTTTAGCTTATTGTTATATCTATATATATAAAAATGGAGACAAAAAATTCGAAATTGCATCAGTTGAGAACGGCTGGGCCAATTTTGCTCAAATCTTTTTTAAATGATAGAGAATGTCGGGGAGCGAGTTTTTACGAAAGAAAATTTTTAAAATGTCAACCGAATAATTAGAAAAACTGCAAAAACTATTTATTGATGTCTGGGATTTGAACTCGATACCGTTGTCTTTATTTACTCTATGGTGTATTATATTATATTGGTTGCTATTGGTTAATCGGGCATGTTTGTTGATTTGTATTATTATTTTTTGTCAATATATCTTATATATGAATGAATGATTGTGTGTAGATTAGACCTATGGGAAGAAGATACGCTAATTTAAATAGGGTTAAATTTGGTTTTTTTTATTCATCGGATTTTAGTACGGTTAGGTTAGGTTAGGATTTATAGGTAGGTGGAATTAAGTAAAAACGTTAAACTTGGTATAACTTTGGTACTTTTTGAGTTAAATCATACACTTACGTACAAACAGCACGGGGTCCACGATCTACCACAGGTAGATTGCCTACCTGATAATATACTGCTGCGAAACAGAATTTTTATTCCGGGCAACAGAAAAGTTAAGATAAATCTATAACATCATACACCGAATATTAAATAACGCATTGAACAATGTTTGAGTCATATAGAGTTGGTACATTTAACGGGAAACGAAGTGCAGGGGATCAGCTAGTATATTGGTATTTTTTCACCTCATGAATTAAAAGATCATGCACTCGTTGACTTTTTATAAATTGTAAGGGCATAATTTTTATATTTTGTAAAATATATAGTAATTGTTATATTGCGTGGACCAAGCAAGATGTATATATACGTAGACGTGTATAGGTGGTACTGTATAACACTATAATCGGTAGAGAGTAGAGACTCGTGATGACTGATGAGTAGGTACACTGTAATAATTCGAATATTCGATAAAGACTCACGTAAAAACCAAATAATGAATTACCTACTGAAATAAAAATAAATAATAAAGAAGGTACTACACCACTACCACTAAATTATAAAGATACTATAGAATTATTAAATATATTATATTATTAAATGTTCCTACCCAAAAAGACAAGCTAATCTATTTTATCTAATACTAGCTAAATACCTATATAAATATATGCGATTAAATGACGCGCGACCAAATGTAGCATGCGTCGATATTACACGCGACGAAATGTCGTATGCGTCCAATTGTCGTGCGACCAAATGACCGCGACGAATTGACGCGCGACGAAATTACCACGACGAAATGACGGGATACCTGTACAAATGTAGAATCTATAATGTTGACTGTAGTTGTAGTGCTGTCTGTTGAGTGTTGTACACGCCACGCACAGCAGCGCAGAACTTATGATTTAGGCCTAGTTATTAACATTATACATCAGTGACGTAATTATCATAAATCATAATATTAGTAACGTTTTAGTAATTAATATTTTACGTTACCTATTAGTTTTGTGTTTTATTATACTTACAAATGGCCAAAAAAAGAACGATATTTTTTATGACCCAAATAAGTTTTATACACAATATTCAAATATTGGAAATATTGTAAAATATTGTATCTACCTGTTATAAAGTTATTAAAACATTTAAAATTATTAAAATTAATTATTTGTTCTTATAAATATAAAAGGTGTAAAGTACTTTGAATATTTATGTTAATATATAATAAATAACTCATAATTATATGTACTTTATGAATAAAAAGATTTTTTATAATTTGGATATACTATATACTGTTATGTGTAAATAGTGATAATATATTTCTTTCTATAATGTACTCAGAATAATGAAATCAGTGTCAACTTCAAAAAATCATAAAAACAAATTAAATTAATTTATATAAATAAGATTACAATAATAATAATAAAAAAATAAGCAGGAACCTTTAATGAATAATATATTTAATGTAAGAGGTTAATTAAAAATATGAAGTCAATATTTTTTTGTGGGAGGGGGAGGGCCCCGGAGGGGCGTCAAATATTGTTGCCCTAGGGCGTTAATGGTGGTTAGGACGGCACTGATAACAACTTTGATAGGTATATATTTCCCCTATTTTAGATGATATATACCTACATTTTTTAATGTGCTTGAACACAGATTTTTAAAAATTATAATATACCTATTATTTAGTAAAATATTATTGCACATTTATTATCTGGGTGTTTGAATAATACGAATAGGTAACACGGCACAACAGATAAACTATTAATCTATATCTCAGTCTCTTAGACTCAAGGTAAATAATTGTTTAGTATCTTAACTCATATAATATTATCTTATTACTTATTATTATTTATTAGAAAAGAGAAACACAATATCCCATACAACAGATTTACAGATGTAATACTGTTGTAATAGACTCAATATAATAAAACACATTTGTTTATGTGATTCTGAATTATTTTTTTCTATGTTATTTGTAATAGGTATTTTTAATATAAAGTAAAAATAGGTACTTTTCACAAGTCTATATAATATGAATAGATTTTGTTAATTTTTTCAGTAATTGTATGGCTTTTGCAATTTAAGTAATGTTAAAGTAAACTACTTTTGTTGTAGGTACAGTGGCGTATTTACAGGGGGGATATGAGGGATAGATCCCTCCTTGACCTTTTTTTTATAAAGTTAAGTTTTCTTATTTTCTGTATTTCTCATTATTATATTACTTTTACGTACCTACCTATGTCTGTTTTCTAAATGTTCTAGCCGTAGTAATTTTACCGCTCTGATACACTATACGCCACTAGTTGTTCACGGCATATATTTGACTATTGGACAACAAAAGGTTAGCTCTTTGTTAGTATGGTGTACTGTATTTTTTAATTTTCTGCGAATTATTTTTCATGCATGAGTGTTTATAAAAAAACCCGATAAATAGTCGCTAAATAAAACAAAATATCCATGAAGACTGTAGATTTACCATAGGCGGCGTCGGTTTATTTTTAGTGACTGAAAAAATTGTATTCACCTCTGGGCAGTGGCGGCTATCAAACAAAATAAAGGTGTATCAATAATTTTGAATTTAGTTACCCACCCACCAACTCTGGTATACAATGGTATACAATTTAGTGCCTAACCAATAATTTACCACCCACCCACCTAATTATAAGGACATAAGGTGTATCGACGGATACACCTTGAGTATAGGATAGCCGCCACTGCCTCTGGGTTACATGCTTTAGATGTTTGTGATAAAGAGTTTTATCCCAATATTCATAAAGTCTTGAAAATATTTTGCACTTTTCCTGTATCAACTGCTACACATGAACGATGTTTTTCAAGTTTTTATTAAGTATTATTACAGAGCCGTATTTACAATTTTTGCGCCCAGGGTCAACAATATTTGTACGCCCTCCCCTCACCAAAAAAAAAAATTAATCCGTTTTTTAATTGTTTAGTTGTAGTTCTTTATTTATGAAAATTTTGTTAAGATAACAGATTACGATGATACATTATTTTAATTATTATCAAAATGTATAACATACAATTGTAATCTAAAAAAAAAATTACAAAAATTAATGGTAGTAGTTATCATTGATTAACAAAATGAGTAAATGACGCCAAACATCACAGTCATGTAATGCAAAAATTCCAAGTATAAAGGTATTAAAAACCACTTAGATCAATTCTAGTTTTGAAGTGGACCACTAAATTGCATTTTTTTTAAATAGTTAGACCACATTTGCATGAGTTTATTCATAATATATGCAATGAGCTGCTACATTTATAAATATAAAATTGTTCTTAAATAATTTTCGTAAAGAAATTTGATTTAATTTCACAGATTTAACTCCCAGTGTTAAATTTTGTTCAGTGTACTTCAAATTATAGCGACCAGTATAATTTTTCCTGTAGCTTCTTGGTATTTTAAGAGGGTCCAATTCGCCTGATGTTTTTAAAACTGTCTACAAATTGTTTCGGCAAAAACTAAATAACAACAAATTTACAATTATGATTGAAATAATTAATTCATATGAACTTATTGATAAGATTATGAGTGAACATTTTCAATTTAGTTGCTTACTTTTGAGATATTAATGACTTTTTAAAAACATCCAAATAAAAACAAAAAAACGTAGTATTACCATTAGTATCAAAAATGTTTCATTATCATACTGCTAAGGAGGTAGAATTGATTAAATTAATTTGGATAAAACCATGACAAATTAGATAGGTATCATCACAATGGTACTAGTTTTTCACAGTAGATACGCATCTCCCTCACCTCCGGCCGATATCGTAGTTCTCCACTTCTCATTGGTTGATTTTGTTCTGTTATATATGTAGGTATATGATTGACAGCCAATAATGAGTGGAGAACCACGAAATAGGAGAAGTAAAGAGCGGAGGATGCGTATCAAAATACTATGATGATACCTATCTAATTTGTCATGAATAAAACCATGTCAAAGTAATGCTGATAAACATTCAAAAAAGTGAGAATGGGCCACTACATCCCGGCAGGTTCACTTCACCCCGTCCTACATAATTAAATTTTTTTTGGTGTTAAAAATTAAGACTGAACCTAGGATTCTTAAAATAAAAATGTGTGGTTTCAGTAACATTAATTAAAAATGAAAATAACAGGATAGCTGAAAACTAACAGGAGGTAGAGCAAGCATATTGCTACTGCTACTAAGTTGAAATATCCCAAAAATAATCACTGTACACTAATGATACCAATGACTCATCACTACAATTGACAAGTTAACCTATTTTGCCACTAGTTATTAAGTTTTATTACTTTACCTCACGGCTATAGATACTATCTGTAATTTCTATCTTAATTTATGCCATGTAGCCTACTAGCCTGTAAAAATGTTAATCGATGAAAAAAAAATTGATTTAAAATTAACTGTATAGGTATTCTTCCGAAAATAAGTTGGATTCGAAGCAGAAGTTGTCATTAACAAAACTAATGCCAGGTTGCATGAACAGTCGCTAAACATAAACATGATTTAGTGGCCCGTGATTGATCCATTAAATTAATATATTATTGCAGGGCTTTGCACCTGAATCATTTTTTCGGGTTACGGGTGTGGAAAGAAAATTCGAGTTATTGAATTCGGGTGTTACGGGTTAATTCTTTTTTCTGGTTACGGCTAAATGTAAATTTATTCAGGTTAATTATGGTTAATTCAGGTGTTAAAAAAAATACATATTGTATATTAATTAACATGAGATTTTCAATGCAAATTTAATATAGTAATCTGATTTTATATTTAAAGTAAACATAATGAAAAAAATTAAAAAATTAAAAAATTAAATTAAATATTAATATTTATAAGTTATTAGTTTATTACTTGGTACTTACTCAGTCCTTTTTCTAAAGAAGAAAGTTCTTGCTAATTACATATTTTAATTTTTAACTAAACATATTTTCTTTGTATTTATATTTGATTAAGAATGTTAGACAACACAATTACTATTGTCTATTATTGAATATTATGAAATAAAATAAAACAATCATTTAGCATCAAGGTCTAATTAATATTTAATTTATTATTTTGAAAGTTAAAAAAAAAATTGAGTTATCCATCACACACTTACACTACTATCTTCTTATCTTCTTAGTCGTGTTGGTTGCAAAATATACATACAAATTGATATGCCACTTAATTTTCAATAGCATCAGTGAAAATAAAATTCTTCCAGATCATCAATTCGGTTTCCGCCAATCACATTCTACAATCCATCAAGCTCACAAGTCACAGGATAGTTGATGCAATTTCTTTCTCCCTTGAGAAAAAATTATATTGCACCTGTGTCTTTCTGGATGTTTCACAAGTGTTCGACAAAGTTTAGCATCATGGCCTACTATTTAAACTCAAAAAATTCCTACACCCTTCCTATTACCTTCTCATTAAATCAAACTTAACCAACCGCAACTTCCAAGTATGCTATGGCTCCTCTGTCTCAAGCATAGCCCCTATAAATGCAAGTGTCCCTCAAGGAGGCATACTTTCTCCAATATATATAACATGTACGCATCAGATCAACCTACGACACTTTACACGTTAATTGCAAAATATGCAGACGATAAAGCAATAATTTCCATCAATGCAGACCCTCTGATAGCTTCTAGAAATCTACAAAATCACCTACATCTTATGGAAAAATGGTACACTAAATGGAGAGTCAACAGTAAAATAAGATAAATCCTTTCACACGACATTCACTCTAAAAAAGGCTCCATGTCCAAACGTTAATCTTTAAGGAATCCAAATTCCCCATTCCCAAACAGTAAAATATCTAAGACTTAGACAGTCGACTTACATGGGCTCCACGCATAAAATCAAAAAGGTTACAATTAAACAATCGATTACGCACTCTAAGCTCATTGCTACACAGAAACACACACACTAACCTAAATATCAAATTAATAATATATAAAGCTCTTCTAAAACCCATCTGGACCTACAGGCTCCAGCTCTGGGGCACCTAGTGCAAAAAAATCAAATATTCAAAAAATTGAAGCTTTTCAAAACATTGCCCTAAGAAAAATCACAAATGACCCTACCTTTGTATCCAATCTTACGCTTCATAACGATCTAAGAATAACAACAGCACTTGATGAAGCAAAATGCTACTACAAAAGATTTCACACCAAACTATCTCTTCATCCTAATCCTCTAATAAAAAAAACTATCTACCTTGTCCATTCCAGGTAATCCACCTAGACGGCTTAAGCGAAGATGGTGTCGAGACCTTCTGTCTAAAAATTAAAATTAGCTTAACTTAAAACTTAAGAACACAAAATAGGTAGTATCACCAATGGGTGGTTTCTTCCCTCAAAAATTCATACGCAAATATCCTATGCACATTTGCTTATTGTTCTAGTTAAGAACAGATTGAAAATTTCATGTAAAAAAAAAAAAAAATTTTCATTAATTCGGGGGTTTTTTGGGTGTTAATTTTTTTCAATCAGTTTTGTATATATGGGTTTTGGGTTATGATATTTATTTGGGTTAATTCGGGTTTCTTGTTTCGGGTTACGTTCAGGTGCAAAGCCCTGATATATTGTTCATGCAACCCAGCCGGGCCAGCATAAGACAATAAAATAATTTTAAATATTAAATTTAAATTAATATAGAGAAATAAAAAAACTAGTAGTTATTTTAGTAATCAAGTACAATAATAATAATCATGAAACAATTAAATGTATAATGCAAAATTTGTTCATGTTAATAATTATTCAAACTTAATATTTGTAAAAGAAATATATTATAATGGAACCACCTATGTATAATGTCATATTAAGTTTCATTCAAATGAACAATTGTATTAACTGTCAAAAAATGTTACACAAATGTTAAAAACTATTCATAGGAATAATGATTTCAATTACAATTAGAATAAATTATTTTTATGCAACCACCATCCTTATAGACTTAGATATATTGTCACTTGCATAAGAAGTATGTTTGTTATACAGTTCACGAATCCATTGAATATGGTGTTTAACATCTGTAAAAACTGCAATTGAATTATTTGTGTTTGGATCTTTCACACTCACTACTCCGGTTAAATAATAAGAACTAGTGTGTAAAAAGGTTAAGCCTGCACCACTATCGCCTTCACGAACTCCTTGTCCTGAAATTAAAGATATTTTATTCATACAACAAATATTAATCATACTTCCATTATTGGACAGTAGGTAATATACAAATTTACATTTATTAATTACAGATGACATATTAGTTTATTGTTAATTGTATATGCATTTGAGTCTTGATAACTCGAATCGGAATCTCAAGGGAAATAAAAATAAATTCAACTTTTGTATTTTTCAAATTTTTTGAAACCCAAACTTTGAACGATGCGTCCTATTTTGGAAAATATTCAAAATTTGGTGACCCACCTACTAACCTAACCTATTTTTTATTTTTTTATTTCATTGATAATAACTATATTTGCGATAACTTTTAGTCTAATAGGGTCGTGATGATATACACTTGTAATCATCCCGGATAATGATCAATGATAAAACTAAATTCAAACATCAATGTTCAACTTAGGAACACGTAAAATACTGTATGTCTGAATCATGTTAATTTAAATTTATACATATTATGATATATTTTTCTTTTTTATAAGTATATATTTCAAAGTCATCTAATATTTTATTTTAACTTTATTTGTATTTTATTTTAGAGTACGGTTAGAACCCTTTAGATATGAATATTACAATAATAAAATGTTTTATGGAAGCTAGGCTCAAATTTTAGAGGGAGAAAGAAGGGTCAGTATTGGCAAAGCGTATAAGATGGATGATCAGAGGACGGATAGTTGAGATAGTAGTTTGAGGAAGAGAATACTCTTATAAGAATATATAAATATTCCAAAACTTAATGTAACACACCAAAAATATAATCACGACCACAGTTTGGGGACCTCTGCATTAGACATAATTTATGAGATAATCTAGCAACTTTGGCTATTAATTTTGGTAGGTATCGTAACAACTTATGGAATCTTCTGTGTATAGTTTATTTGATAGATTTGCAGAAATATATTTTGTATTCTTATATTAATTGTAAAATGTGATTTAATAATTTAATATTTACATTTTAAGTTAATCTTCATATTTAAAAGAAGAGTTTTCCTTAAATATTAAGTATTTAATAAATGTGTTGAAAAAAAATCAATGATTTCAAAGTATTGATAATATATTATTACCCAATGCAGAACCAGCACAAAACTTATCAACAGTCACAAATGTTTCAAATCCGTTTGTATACAAACTTCGACAAGAATCGTGGTTGATGTATGGTAAAGATGCTTCTAATAAAATGGGACTTGATAAGCCTTTTTCGGTTTTTCCCCAACCAACTATCTGCAAAAGTATAAAATAGTTTTATAAAATATGTTATATTATAGTTTTATAATTACATTATAATAAATTTATAGAATTAATCCATTTTTATGTAAATGTTACCGTATTAGTAATAAGTAGTAATAAGTAATAAGTAGCCACAGTATTTGGCTTAACTTGCAAATGAACAATGGAGAATGATGGTATAGTAATTAACTTTAATTAACTTATAATTTTAATATTTAATCATACTAAAAAGTAAAAACTTACCTTTCCTTGAGCTCCATTTGGTATAGTATATTTACTATTCCAGTCGACACAAACAGGTGAGACACCATTACTAATAGAAACTCGGTTTGGTAACACAATAATAGCTATATCATCAGCATGGAAGCCATTAGGTCCAAAATAACCTTCATTTAGGTAGATGATTTCTACCTATAAAATTGTTTAAATTTATATTATAGGTCACACTCATTATTATTTAGATATTAGATTCTAAGATTCTTCTTTTAAATTAATAGGTAACTCACATTCAGTATTTGAGTAAAGTCATTGTCAATTACAGTTAAATCTCTAGCATATTTTCCAACAGCAATTCTGTATAGACCATCATTCACTGATATTCTATTAGATATACCTTTTTGCCAAAAACAATGAGCCGCTAAAAATGTTATTAAATTAATTTTCATTCATAAATACATTGTACCAAATTTTTACCAGAAACGACTAAATTTGGAGCAATTATTGAACCTCCACATATCAAGTCATAATTAAAATTTTCTTTATTTAATTGATATACTCCTACATTCCAAGGCGCTGTTCCAACGAGTGCTTTCTTACCATTATCGATCAATACTTTATTTCCGACATATACTTTACCACAATCTACAATAATAATTGAATACAAATATAGAATATAATAATAATGCAAAAGTTATAGAACATATTATTAAAGGTTAAAAATGTACATCAAAAATAATACCTATCTTAATCTAATAATTATTTCATCTTTCATTTTAACTTTTATAATACAAACAAAAGAATTTGGTGATAGAAATAGTTTAGTGAATTATTAAAATATATAGAAATTAGAGATTTATGTTCATAAAATAAAAAAAATAGTGTCTGGAGAACAAGTGCTGCCATCCCCTACCCGGACATGGCAGATACCTACGGGTGACCACGTAAAAATTCTGCCAAACACAAACGATTAAAACCTCACCGTTCCAAACCCTACCACCACCATACAATACAACTCTACAAACAGCTAATGGCCATAGATGCCAGGCTTAAGGATCAATAAAAAAAATAAATAAATAAAAAATAAAAAAATACAATTACATGGAATGCATCTATAAAGTTGATTATTCCACAATCCGTTAGACTGACAATGTAATTCAAGTGGAGTCTCATCTTGTCCATTTGGTACAGTATGTGTAGGCTTACATGATGGTGTTGCTATTGTGTCAGGTATCGATGGACTTGAGCAATTAGCATACTTACCATTAAGAGTACATTTAATATCTAAACTATCTGATATTAAGGGTGGACACATTTCTATAAACATAAACAAATTATAATCAAACATAACCGAATATGAGAAGTATAATAGTTAAATAAGTAATTATTACAACATACAAATTACAATACAAAACTTACTCAAACATATTTTATCAGAAACTGTTATCCATTTTCCATCTCTCTGACAAACCCTAAAACTATTGGGATAAGCTTTATGATATCCAACTTCACAGTTCTCAAAAACAGTAAGGTGATGGTTAACTAATGACCCATGAGGTAAAATTTCTGTTGAACCTTCATAAGAATATATAACTCCATCGACAGTTGGTAAAACGCATAAATTCCTTTAATTACAAAATATTAACAATTAAAACCATACCAAATAGGTACATCTTCTATAGATATTATCATAAATAAAAATAATTAAATAATCAGGATTAATTGATCCTTATGCAATCCATGCTAGATGATATCTTGCTTATAACTATGAATAGAAAAACAAAAGAATTTTATAACAATTATACTGATTATTAGTCTATTGAAGTCATAATTAATTGTTAAATTCAATTTTCGAGAAATATATTATTTTCCCTGTTTTTGATAAATACCCAAATAATATATTAGCTATTCATACAGATAAAATAAAATGATAAATACATTGTATTAGACTCCGTTGTTGGTTTAGTTGTAATATCCACAGGTCTTGTTGTTGTTGGTTTTGAAGATGGACTATTACTATTACTTTCACATCGTTCTTCGTCAGATCCATCATTGCACTGTCTTATGCCATCACATCTACTCTCTTTACTGACACAAGCCCCATAGTTACACTGGAATGTATACTTTTGACACCTTAAATGCAAAATATTTAGTTTAATATAAAGGTTATTTTTAAAGATCAAAATCAACTCACCGGACTGTTTTACATAACGCTGAAGTTTCATCAGACCCGTCCTTACAATCTCGAGTTCCATCACAAGTTGATGTTCCATCAATGCATTGGCCAGATTTACATTTGTATTGGTCTTCGCTTTAAAATAAAATAACTTAAAAGTAAATATGTAAAGTTTTAAAATTAACAATTATATTACTATAGAGTATAGAATATAAAATAATATGTCTGTAATTAATAATAATAATATATTCTCTAACTATACAAAAAATTAAGTGTATATACTATAATATCATTACTCATTTATACGCTATACCTTATACCAACAATAAATAAGTGTTGTTAGGATTAAATGATATTAATATATAAATTAGGTATAGATATGCACAGTAGAAGCCGCTTATTAGGAACACTATTTGACCAAAGTGAAATGTGTCAATTAACCGATTGTTTTTAATGGCTGTGACACAATTGAGCCAAATTGTCGGCGTATCAAACAAAATCAGAATACAAAAGAAAACCTACATGATTGAGCATAAAAAACTCTGGAATGTTGCCATTTTCCATTTTAAACTATATTATACAAAAATATTTATTTAAATAATTATAATAATTTAAAATATAACGTATCAAAAAAATAACTGATTTCATAGTCAATAATATAGTCACATTTCATAAATCTGTTTGATAATAATAATGAATTAACACCCACAAAACATCCGAAATGACCCGAAACCCGAATTATTGAAAATTAAGTGGCATATCAATTTGAATGTATATTTTGCAACTAACACAACTAAGAAGATAAGAAGATACTAGTGTAAGTGTGTGATGGATAACTCAATTTTATTTTTTTAACTTTCAAAATAATAAATTAAATATTAAGAAGACCTTGATGCTAAATGATTGTTTTATTTTATTTCACAATATTCAATAATAGACAATAGTAATTGTGTTGTCTAACATTCTTAATCAAAAATAAATGTAAAGAAAATATGTTTAGTTAAAAATTAAAATATGTAATAAGCGAGAACTTTCTTCTGTAGAAAAAGGACTGAATACCTACCAAGTAATAAACTAATAACTAATAAGTATTAATATTTAATATAATTTTTTAATTTTTTAATTTTTTTCATTATGTTTACTTTAAATATAAAATCAGATTACTATATCAAATTTGCTTTGGAAATCTCATGTTAATTGATACACAAACTGTGTTTTTTTTTTAACACCTGTATTAACCATAATTAACCTGAATAAATTTATATTTAACCATAACCAGAAAAGTGTATTAACCCGTAACACCCGAATTCAACAACCCGATGAAAAACTTTCAACACCGAAACCTGAAAAAATGATTCCGGTGCAAAGCCCTGCTGCATGGTTTATAAGTCAAGAATACTATATAGAGCATAAATTCTATAGTATAAGTATGGGTGATCAAACACTGATATTATATCTATAATAATTTTGGAATTGTATCTTAATTTATTATCTTATATTTCCCCCAAATTTAAATGTTTAAAACGTCGGAACTTTGTTGCTCCGGAACTAATTTATTAATCAATAACATTTTTGATAAAACTCGGCCAGCTCATGGCTCGAGTTTAGTATCATAATAATTTTGTAATAATAAGTGAAAATAATAAATTACAAAATTTCGGCCAGGTGAATGTGCCAACATCACATAAAATATTCTAGGCTCAATTGTGTTGCTAAAAAGGTATATGCTCAATCGTGCTTTAACGTTTCTAATAGGCAATTGGTTAATATGCACTAAGGGCCTGCCCTTGACAATGTCCTTAGACATTTTGTTTCAATAACGCGATTGTATCAATTTCCCATATTCTTAATAAGCTGCTTCTACTTGATATATTTATATTACGTATATATTTATAAATTACTAGCCAATCCCGTGCACTTTGTTGCCCGAAAAAAATGGCAACTCTTAAAAAAATTATGATTGTTCAACTCCTTTTGGGTGTAACTCAGCCACCCTGGTAGGCAATCCGACTACATTGGATCCCGGGCAAAGGGCAATTAATATCCACCCTGGTAGACAATGTTCAAAATTAGATTTGATGCAAGGTTATTGTACCTGACCTACCCGTATAACTAATGGCAACCAATAATAAATAAATACTAATTTCTACCCTAATTCATATCTACACGCCGATTAAACACACACAAAAGAAAAAAGGTCAGGTTACGGGTAGCTTGAAACCCACTGGCCACCGTACCGTATATAGGTATACAATTTAGACGTTTATTTTAATTAATAATAATAATTAATTATTTATTAATTTTATCGGACTAACTTTGTGCCTATGATACTCACAAAGAATGTAGCTTTGTATTGGTAAAATAATTTTTGAAATCGGTCCAGTAGTTTTTGAGTTTATTCATTACAAACAAACAAATCTTTCCTCTTTATAATATAAGTATTAGGTAGGTACATTTTATATTATAATTATAATTTTTTTAGGATAATACATGTATTCAATTGAATGTTCAGGTGTATGTTTTTAGTTTGATGAAGTAAATATTATATAGGTACCTGAATATAAATAAAATAGATATGTTTAAAAACCCCTTACAGGCATTTTGATGATCCACTGCTATGAGTACTGCTTATAGAACCTTGTCTACATTCAGGTAAGTTTTCGTCAGAGCCATCAACACAATCGTTTTTTCCATTACATTTGGCTTTTTTATCCACACAAGCTCCATATTTACATTGATATGCATAACTAGGGCATCTATATCACACAAACATATTATACATAATATTACATTTCATTAATAATCATTATAACTATTAGGCTATAGTAAATACTCAATAGTCATATTTATTCCATACCTATGTCTAGCACACAAATCTTTGGTCTCGTCTGAATTATCTGTACAATCAGCATGACCGTCACAAACCGCTGAAGATTCTATACACAGTCCATTTGAACAATGAAACGTATCCTCGGAATTTCTGTAATTGTATTCAAAATTCAAATAATATGCAAAAATTAATTATTTAATATTAGTAATTAGCTATGCAATTAAAAATTGCGATTATATTGCAATTGCTCATTGGCTCACGAAGTTGCATATATTTTTTTCGAAGTCAGATAACTTTTAAAGTGGTCAATATGGCAATATAGTGATAAACATATACCAACATATTTTTGATAGGTGCCTAATTCAATGAGCAAAGACCAACGTAAAGATGATACTTTTAACTAACATTGAAATGCATTTTTAGGAAAAAATGATTATTATTAAGTAATAAGTAGGTACTTATCAGAGAATAGAGATGAATAGGTAAGTATATAATATTATAGTAATTCATATATTATCATGGATAAGCATAATAATATGCATTATTTGTTTCTTTTTTCTTATACACTGAAACATATATTTAAAATAAGTAAATATATTATAAACGAAAAACAATTTACTACCACTGGCATGTTATAAGTTAGGTTTGGTAAGTAGAGACCAAGGACTAGAGAGCAATCAAAAATGTTGAAAATAGCTAGATAATGTATATATGCCTATATTAGTATATTGATGATTACACGCATTTAAAATATATTGTATATAGGTATGTAATTAAATAATTTTGTAAGGTCAAATAGTAAAGTAGATAATACTCTACTGGATGTTGAAACATAGTACCTATTTTTTTTGCATGTTAAGAATAAAACTTATAAAACTTTACCAACATTTTAGTTTAAATTTATTTTTGATTCATACCACAGCAATTTTAAAATAAATATACTTAAGTACCTACCACCTATATTATATGATTCGATGGGAATTAGCATTATTTTTACTAGTTATTGGTTATAACTTGTGCCTTGTGCCTTGTGCCTTGTGCCTACGTTTATATCTATAATTTACTTTTATAGTTTTGTATAAATATTAAACATAATAACAACTAGTGGCACTAAAAAATAAAATTCTTAGGGGGACTCAAATCCATGATTTTGTTTTAATAATAGTAGGTATAGTATAACATAATATGTAGAGTGTAAAAGAAAGTCATTGAGAAATATATTAATTATTATAATTTATAAGTACCTACCTATGTATAAACTATGAATGTATAATAGTTTATAATACATAGCTCGTGTATTGTTTGATGGGACTTGTTTAAATGTTTGGGTCTACGCTCCCCAAGTCCCGAACTCCCTAATTTTTACATTTATAATAACACAATAATTATTAATTATTAATATTATAGTTACCAACACTGAGCAAGATGATACAGCTTGTCGTTTTTCCAGGTTTCTGTCACAAAAAATGCCTGTTCCTGAAATAATTAATTCGTAAACAATGTTAAATGGTGTAATATTATAATCAACATTTTCTGTTTCATCTTAAGATATGATTCTATATCGTGCATATTATAAATTATGAGCCGTTGATGTATAAGTACGCATTTGTTTTAAATAAATAATATTAATTATGTTGAATAAAAATAAATTCCTAAGCTCTATAATAACTGTATAGGTAGGTACTATAATATATAGATATAATATCAATTAACTCAAAACAGAAAGTCTTAAGTCATCATTGGTTTGAATTTTTCTTCACCTTATACTTTCATTTAAGTACATTTTTTCTCATTTGATATATTATTAGAACTAATTCTACTATAATTATGTCATACAATAAAAATTATGTGTATTACATAAGTACCTAGGTACTCTTTAATTTAAAAAATGTGCTGTATTTAATAAAGAACTTAAACAAAACATATTTATCTTTGTTTTAGACTATAGTTCCAAAATAATTATTACATAAAATATACACACGCTCATACCTAGGTACATCAATTAAAAATAATAACTATATGGTAGGTACGTTTTCTTCATCTTCATTTATTAATAGGTACCTAGGTACATCAATTAAAAAAAAAAACTATATGGTAGGTACGTTTTCTTCATCATAATTTATTAATAGGTACCTATATTCAAGTCTGGGCATAAACGAGTTAAAAAGTTAAAGTTAAATTAATTTTAACATTTTAACTTAACTGATTAATAAATAACGAGTTAATTTTAATCAATTCCAAGTTATGATAATTTGTAAATAATTAAATAATAAATATAATACAATCATTATTGATTAATGATGATACATGCTGCTAAGCTGCTTAAACATTTACTTTTTATTATTTCAAACCATATAGTAATACCATATAGTAACCAAGTAATTAAAGTTAAGTTAACTGTAAGTTTCCATATAACTTTTAACTTGACAGAGTTTAAAAAAAAATGAACTATAAACTTTTTAATATATTTTTTATCAACTTAACTTAACTCAATTAAAAATTATCATTAACTAGCCCAGGCTTGCCTACCTACATTATCATTTATTAAATAATTGTTAATACAAGTATAAGTAATTAAAATCAATACTATTATGTATTTGTGTAGCATAGGTACTGTATGTCCGTATCAGAGTAAGTATTAACATAGTATATGTTTTCAAAATTGACAAAATTGTTGTTTTAAATTAATTTAAAATTTTTAATTAAATTTTGCTTAATATTTATAGTATAATATGGCATATTGTTTTTGTAAAAATGTTCCCTATTTATATATTAATATTTAAAAACGCTTCACTATTGATTTATAAATGTATTACCACTGAATAGGTACTGATTAATTATACTTAAATAATGGCACTACTAAGATTTTTTTCATATTAAACTTTATATGTATTTAATATTATATAGGTAATGTATATTATCCGTTATTTATTACTATATTTTGATAGTACGTACCGAAAATTAAACATGAATATATTAACCAGGAATACGTCACCTTCATGGCCAATGACGAAATAATATTGAAGCGAATATATTTATAATATCAACGATAGGTAAATGTTAATAATTAATATATTAGATACATTAATGAACGTCACTAAACACTAAAAAATATTTTACCGTAAATTGACAAACATTTAAACATGTAGGTAAAATCTGACTGTAATATAGTTTTAAAACGAACTCTATTAGATATCATGTACAATATAATACTATAAACGATAATAATATCAATACAACTGTGCAACATATAATGTCGGGTCTCCTTTATATATATATTAGTATCGCAGTCGGTATTTAGTCGGTGTTGATGTTATTATGCATCACCTAGACGTGCTACGTTCGTATGATCGACCAAAAGACAGACTTTGTACTACGTAGATAATATAGGTAATGAAAATATTATGAGTGAGTAATCAAACGTGTTTTAAAATTGATTGTACAGGCCCTACTACTTTACCAGCTACTTCCTATAATACGTCCACCAGCTAATGGTTTTTCGACGTAGATATACATTAATATGTGCAAAACTGGTTATTCTGCTTAATATAATATGTAAGTAGGTATCTATACATAAATACCTAGCCACATAGCCACCTAGCTACATAGGTTAGGTATACATTATAAGCAATTTATATGTACTAAGTAAATGAATAGACATTTTATGTTGTATAGAGTATACCACTATACCTACCTAATATATACCTACCTAGAGTATATTTAATATTATTATATTATAATCCTATTGCATTTATAATAAATATCAATAGATTATTACTAATTGCTAATTACTAGTTATTGACCAATATAATGTTTATAAAAATTAAATTGTTGTTTTTTTAATGTTCACTTTAACTAATAATAATATTTAAAATAACTGTATGGTTTGTTCCAAATATTAAATTGCTTAATAATTATATTAATTGTTATAATGATAATATTTATTATTTATAATTAAACTTTTATTCTTCTTTTATTCACCAGTGTCCAGTACAGTAGTACTAAATGTTTAAGTTTCTTTTAATACAATATATTGGCAATAAACCATTTCTGTAAATCTTATTAGGTACCTACATTTTATTTTTAGAAAAAGTTTTTAATTATCTTAATGTCAACTAAGTTCAGTAGTAACATTGTATTTAAGATAACTGTAAAGTGTAAAGTGCATACCTACATCAGTACAGTAAGTCAGTAACAATAACTAGGTATAACAAGGTGTATTACTATTTACTAACAGACAACAAGTTTACGACACTAATGAAATGCTATAGGTACTGTACTGACACTAGTTTAAGAACACAATGTGCAGTACAGAAAAATCACACAAGCTACGAATGAAAATAAAAACGTACTTCCTATTAAAATGATACCTACCGTAGACCTTAATGACTTTCAGCAATTATTAGTATATTCGATTCAAAGTAAAGGTGTGTTATGGACATACATTATTCTATTAGCAAGACAACATTCGACGTTTTATTGATTTTGGGAAAATAAAATAATTTTTCAGTAATTGTTAATTAGTATATGAAACAACTATGTTATTTTGTAATATTAATTCTCATTATATTTTAAATCTTTTTTTCAATAATTCGCCATTTCCTCGAATATAGGTACTGATAAAATTTCATAACAATACAAATAAATTCTTATTATTTTCGTTATAAATTATTAGTTAATGGAATCTAGATAGGTACACTAATGTGTTTTTGGGGAAAAAAAAATTGCAAGACTGCAAGAGTCTTGCAGTGATGGTCTTGTTTTAGTCTTGGTCTTGTAGCTTCAGTATTGGTTTGGTCTTGTTCTTGCAAGCCTAATCTTGGTCTTGGTCTTGCTAGACCAGTACCGTCTTGGTCTTGGTCTTGCAGCAAGAGTCTTGCGAGACCGCAAGACCAAGACCAATTTTGATCATCACTAATTCTGAGTGGAACGATGAATGTATTGATTTTACAATGATGTGTGTTTTTATATTTTTTTAGATTCTGAGCGGAGCGATGAATGTATTGGTTTTACAATGATGTGTGTTTTTATATTTTTATATTTTTATATTTTTATATTTTTGTGTCTGTCATCACGTTTTGGGACAGTAAAAGTGCTTCGATTTTCTTCAATAGTACCTTTTCTGATAGGAAAGTAAATCTAGTTGGTACTTTGGGGGGTCAAAAGTAAACATTTTCCAGTAGTTTTCACAAGCGCCGGGAAAAACAACATAAAAATTAAGGAAAAACGGGAATTTTTACGCAAAATCGATTTTCCAAAAAATCGAATTTGGTTTTTGGTGTAACTTTAAAACAAATGACCGTAGATACATGAAATTTTCACTGGTTGTTTATATTTGCATTTTCTATACACGATAACATTTTCAAAATATTTTGATTTATTTTGAACTGTTTAGGGACATTTTCATTTTTCATTTTTTTTTTAGTTTTTTTTCTAGAAATATCAATAAAATTCTATTTGTTGGTTGCGAAAGCTTGACAATTTAATAGAAGGCTCCTAATATGTTGTTTCAAAGGCAGATGAAAAATATTAAAAATCCTTAGTCACAATTTTTTTTTATAAGCATTTAAAGTTCAAAAATTTACAAAATATGGAAAAATCACGAAAATTAGCAAATTATTTTGAGTTAAGAATTCGTAAAAATTTTTCTTTTTAAATCTAAGATTTGAAAATGAAACACAAGATTCCTTATAAGATTATCTACCTTTATCAATAAAAAAATCTCTACCGGACAGTCAAGTTAAATTTTTATGAGCGTTTGAAATTAAAATTTTTACAACATTGGATATTCACTCGATTTCTCATGTAGCGATTTCCTTATTTTGTTGTAATTCAAAAACGAATAACTGTAGATACATGAAAATTTCACTGAATGTTTATATTAGCATTTCCTATACACCATACAATTTTGAAAATATTTTGACTCTTTTTGAGCCGTTTACGGACATTTTCAGTTTTCAATTTTTTTAGTTTTTTTTTTCTATAAATATTAATAAAGTTTTATCTGTTGGGCCAAAAAGTGTGAAAAATTAATACAAGGCTCCTGATATATTGTTACAATAGCAATTGAAAAATATTAAAAATACATAGGCACAATTTTTTTTTATATGCATTTAAAGATCGCATTTTGACAAAATTTATCAAAATCTCGAAAATTATCAATCATCGTAATTAATAAATTATAAAATGTTCAGTTTTTATAGCTAAGGATTGAAAATTTAAAAAAAAGATTCTCATAAATAGTTCATACTGTAGCCAAAAAATCTAAAAAATATATTAGCACAGTTATTTTTTACAGACATTTTAAGTTCAAATTTGGGACGAAATTACATATTAAAAAACCTAGCATACCTATTTTAGTTATTTTGTTGTGAGTGTATAATACTATTCGTGGGTACTTGAAACTTCTAAAGTACACTATATTATATATCTATGATAGTATCAGGGTTTTTTATTGAGGTATAACGTGTTATAAGTACCTAATGTGTATTGTGATATGATTAATTTGGAATTTATTATAGGTCAATTTTTTTTTAATACCATAGATATGTATATAATATGTCTTAAACCTAGACTGACATACCGTCTTCGCTCAGAATCGTTTTTCTTATACAATGATATTGTATCATTGGATTCAAATTTAATACCATCCATTATACAGTGACCCACTTGTAACCTAATGTACAGCAGAGCGACATCCACTTACCCACCTTTTTTTATTTTTTTTTGTGTCTGTGTACACGATAAGTAGTCGAAATAATGCTTCGATTTTCGACTTCAGTATCTTGTTCGATTGGAAAGTGAATATCGTTGGTGCATTGGGGAGGTCAAAATTTAAATTTCCCAGTAGTTTTCAAGAGCGCCGGGAAAAACAAAAGAAAAATTAAGGAAAAACGGGAATTTTTACGCAAAATCGATTTTTCAGAAAATTGAATTTGGTTTTTGGTGTAACTTTAAAACAAATGACCGTAGGCACATGCAATTTTCACTGGTTGTTTATATTTGCATCTTCTATACACGATAACATTTTCAAAATATTTTGATTTATTTTGAACAGTTTAGGGACATTTTCGTTTTTAGTTTTTTTTTAGTTTTTTTTCTAGAAATATCAATAAAATTTTATTTGTTGGTTGCGAAAGCTTGAAAATTTAATAGAAGGTTCCTAATATATTGTTTCAAAGGCAGATGAAAAATATTAAAAATCCTTAGTCACAATTTTTTTTTATAAGCATTTAAAGTTCAAAAATTGACAAAATATGGAAAAATCACGAAAATTAGCAAATTATTTTGAGTTAAGAATTCGTAAAAATTTTTCTTTTTAAATCTAAGATTTGAAAATCTAATACAAGATTACTCATAAGTTTGTCTACCTTTATCAATAAAAAAATCTCTACAGGAAAGTCAAATTAAATTTTTATGAGCGTATGAAATTCAAATTTTTACATCATTGGATGTTCACTCGATTTCTCATGTAGCGATTTCCTTATTTTGTTGTTATTCATAAACGAATAACTATAGAGACATGAAAATTTCACTGAATGTTTATATTAGAATTTCCTATACACCATACAATTTTGAAAATATTTTGACTCTTTTGAGCCGTTTACGGACATTTTCAGTTTTCAATTTTTTTAGTTTTTTTTTTCTATAAATATCAATAAAGTTTTATCTGTTGGGCCAAAAAGTGTAAAAATTTAATACAAGGCTCCTGATATATTGTTACAATATCAGTTGAAAAATATTAAAAATACATAGGCACAATTTTTTTTTATAAGCATTTAAACATCGAATTTTTCAAAATCTCGAAAATGATTAATCATCGTAATTAATAAATTATAAAATGTTCAGTTTTTATAGCTAAGGATTGAAAATGAAAAACAAGATTCCACGTAAGTAATTAATTCTCTTACCGAAAAATCTAAAAATTATACAATCACAGTTTATTTTTATAGTCATTTTATGTTCAAATTTGGACGAAATTACATATTAAAAAACCTAGTTATTTTGTTGTGATTATATAATTTTATTCGTGGGTACCTACTTGAAATAGGGCTGGCGGTATTTTCGGTATACCGATAAATACCGGTATTTAAGAAATACCGGTATCCGGTATTTTCGGTATTTCAGAATACCGGTATACCGTGATTCGGTAATTACCGTCATTACCGAAAATACCCTACCCCGGTAATTACCGAAAATACCGTACCCCGGTAATTACCGAAAATACCGTACCCCGGTATTTACCTAAAATACTAGCATATATATTCATAATGACATAATATAATATTGTAATTTTCGTTATCTGTTATCTAACATTATACTAAGATTATAAGAATGGATAGGACACGCCTATACTGGCTTCGCAAGACTAGGTTGCGGTATTTCACCGGGCAGTTTAAGGGTTTAAGTAGGCCTGTGCTAGGGGGAAATACGATGAAAATACATAGCGCTAGCATTTGGGCTTGCTCCACTTTCCTGCATTACCCATTTACCCCCGCATTACCTCGTTATTTTCGGTAATTACCATGGTACGGTATTTTCGGTAATTACCGTGGTACGGTATTTTCGGTAATTACCGTGGTACGGTATTTTCGGTAATTACCGTGATACGGTATGTTCGGTAATTACTGAAAATACCGTATAACCGGTAATACCGTAAATACCGGTAGTAAACAAATACCGGATACCGGTATCAAAATTTTGAATACCGCCAGCCCTAACTTGAAACTTCTAAAGTGTACTATTATATATCTATGATAGTATCAGTGTTTGTTATTGATGGTGATGTATAACATGTTATAAGTACCTAATGGATATTGTGATAATGTGATATGATTAATTTGGAATTTATTATAAGTCAATTTTTTTTTTAATACCATAGATATGTATATAATTTGTCTTAAACCTAGACCGACATACCGTCTTCGCTCAGAATCGTTTTTCTTATACAATGATATTGTATCATTGAATTCAAATTTAAAAGCATCCATTATACAGTGACCCACTTGTAACCTACTGTACAGCAGAGCGACATCCACTTACCCACCTTTTTTTTAGTTTTTTTTCTAGAAATATCAATAAAATTTTATTTGTTGGTTAAAAAAACTTGAAAATTTAATAGAAGGCACATGATACATGAAATTTTCACTGGTTGTTTATATTTGCATTTTCTATACACGATACCATTTTCAAAATACTTTGATTTATAGAAGGGTCCTAGTATATTGTTTCAAAGTCAGATGAAAAATATTAAAAATCGTTAGTCACAGTTTTTTTTATAAGCATTTAAAGTTCAAAAATTGACAAAATATGCAAAAATCACGAAAATTAGCAAATTATGTTGAGTTAAGAATTCGTAAAAATTTTTCTTTTTAAATCTAAGATTTGAAAATGTAATACAAGATTACTCATAAGTTTGTCTACCTTTATCAATAAAAAAATCTCTACCAGACAGTCAAATTAAATTTTTATGAGCGTTTGAAATTCAAATTTTTACAACATTGGATGTTCACTCGATTTCTCATGTAGCGATTTCCTTATTTTGTTGTTATTCATAAACGAATAACTAAAGATACATGAAAATTTCACTGAATGTTTATATTAGCATTTCCTATACACCATACAATTTTGAAAATATTTTGACTCTTTTTGAGCTGTTTACGGATATTTTCATTTTTCAATTTTTTAGTTTTTTTTTCTATGAATATCAATAAAGTTTTATCTGTTGGGCCAAAAAGTGTAAAAATTTAATACAAGGCTCCTGATATATTGTTACAATATCAGTTGAAAAATATTAAAAATACATAGGCACAATTTTTTTTTACAAGCATTTAAACATCGAAATTTGACAGAATTTTTCAAAATCTCGAAAATTATTAACCATCGTAATTAATAAATTATAAAATGTTCAGTTTTTATAGCTAAGGCTTGAAAATTTAAAACAAGATTCCACGGAAGTAGTTAATTATCTTACTGAAAAATCTAAAAAATATACAATCACAGTTTATTTTTATAGTCATTTTATGTTCAAATTTGGACGAAATTACATATTAAAAAACCTAGTTATTTTGTTGTGATTATATTATAATATTATTCGTGGGTACCTACTTGAAACTTCTTAAGTGTACTATTATATATCTATGATAGTATCAGGGTTTGTTATTGATGTTGATGTTGATGTATAACGTGTTATAAGTACCTAATGGATATTGTGATAAAGTGATATAATTAATTTGGAATTTATTGTAGGTCAATTTTTTTTTTAATACCATAATATGTATATAATTTGTCTTAAACCTAGACTGACATACCGTCTTCGCTCAGAATCGTTTTTCTTATACAATGATATTGTATCATTGAATTCAAATTTAATAGCATCCATTATACAGTGACCCACTTGTAACCTACTGTACAGCAGAGCGACATCCACTTACCCACCTTTTTTCAATGTATGTATGATATAATTTTTATTTTTGTTTTTGGGTAAAAAGAATTAATACAAGGTCCCTCATATTACGTTTGTCATAAATCGAGGACATTTTCCCCTCGAATATTTTCGGTGTAGTAGGAAATTTTCCCCCGATACATTTTGGGGGGGGGTTGAGACTTGAGGCTTAGACAACTGAGGTCATTAGCCTGTGGAACTGCGGGGGTGGTACTGTAGGTTTTGAACACTTGTGTAGTTGTGTGTTTGTTCTGGCAGAATTTTTAAGTGGGCACCCGTAGGTATCTTCCATGCCTGGTTGGGGGTAGGCGGCCTCTCTCTCCGGACACCGTGACTGCCCGAAGAAAAATACCACCAGTGGCCGAATTCGAACCGGCAACGGTGCTCGTGGCAACCGAATCGCGGCGCCTTAGTCAGCTCGCTCACTCCGTCCCACAGGATACATTTTTTGATGCGGACATTTTCCTTTCCCATATTTTTTTTAAAGTTCACCATTTAACAATATTTTAGAATAGAATGGAATATGTACGACCATACTGAGCTGAGCCCTTCGGTACAATATCAACAAAAAAATTAATATACCTATATTTTTTATTTAATATGAAATAATTAATATTATTAAATAATAAACTCTAAAAAATGGGGGGGGGGGGAATGTCTGCATCAAAAAATGTATAGTGGGAAAAAGTCCAACTACACTAAAACAGCCTGAGGAAATGTCCGTTTATCGTTTATAATATACCAATTGTAAAATATCGAATTACATAGTTACAGTATAATATTGTGTAAGCGTTAAAAGTTATATTTTTATCAAATTCTAACCAAATAATGTTATACCTACCCAATGACACCAAATACATATATTATTTATATAAATAACAATGACCAATGGTCAATGGAACCAATAACATAATAATATTATATATTACTTTTATTAGTTACTATTATTTATTATCTGTGGACTGTGATTCAATTAGCCACTCTACAGATGTACAACTTTCAACAAGCACAGCGTCAAAGCGGCATATCAGCAGTTAATCTTATAAAAAAAAGCAATTACTTCTGCTTGTTTGTAGCCGATACCACACGCTACCTGGGTGTTTTATTATAAATTAAACAGCCAACCACGAGATATTGTTTTGATTTTAATTGATGTCTATAATTATTATGTACCTAGGTTTTTAATATTTAAAATATTTTATAATTTATATCCGATGTTTTCTCTTACTTCTACGAGACTATTACAATGTAGGTAACGGTAAGTTGTATCATAATTCATAATAATTCCATTAATGATATAATACAATAATTTCAGTTTTTAAAGTTTAAATACGAAAAAAATGTTGACGCATTTGTAAATAAAATCTAATACCTATAAAATTAACAGGCCATCTGGAGAATTTCCATTTCTAGACCGGCCACTCCACCGTCCTGGGTAGTCACTTGCCAGGTTGCCGGTAGGACGTAGGTACTTTATGTTTTTCATTTACCTATTTTAGGTACAACAATAATATTATATTATATGTATTTTGGGCACTGATTAATATATTAATCCGTGATTTTGGGGCGCCATTACTTTTTCTTCTAAGACCAGTAATCTGCATAAATGATCATTTTCTAGTTTCTACGATCAAAGAACTTGGTTCTTAACTAGGAAAATCACAGCTACCGCTACAGACTACAGAGTAAGTAACTCAGACTTCAGAGTAACTCTAAAGTCGATCAACGTTTATCCGAGTATAAAATTATTAAAATTACTAATTAATTATGATAAATATGATTAGAGAAAACTGAAAATAAACGATTAATGAATAATATATTTTGGCCGATTATCACCGCACATTCAACATTCTTCCATGCAAAGTTCCTTATCGTTTTATCAGCCCCGACATGATAACGAAAACAAAATATGTGTAAATTTATAATATGTTGTGTCAGAGCAATGACGTTTTGTTCTAAATCTGCAATAATCGTTAGCTAGTGAGTTTCGAAGTGTACGATGGGCTTCAAATTGAAAGCTCTAGTTGTAGTCTCGTCGGGACTCGTTTTGGGTGTGTGTACGTATGCTGCATACCGAACATGGAAGAAGCGACAGAACAGTGCTGATGACGAAGGTTTCGAAGACGTTTCGAAGGCAAGTACTTACTTAAATACAAACATCAGTAATTACAATAAAACCGACACTAAATGTTGGCTTTACATTGAACTGGTTTATTGTGTCTGTTTAGTTAGAAGAATCGTTGGAAAAGAAAGTATTGGTATTGGGTTTGGAAGGATCTGGTAAGTCAACATTGGTCTCACAAATTGTTAAGGAAGTCGGACAAAAAAGTATCGCATCAAATACTTTGTACAAACCAACTGAAGGATTTAATGTTACGTCTTTATCCGATGGAGGTTCTCCTACAGTTAATATATGGGAAAGTAAGTAATGTTTTATTTATTATTACCTACATGCCTACCTAATTCTATATCTTGAAAGATTAACATTAAAGTGTGATAACAAATAACTAGTGATTTTAAAATTTTAGTAATTAAATTACTATATGTTTTTAGTTATTTTATATAATTAATATGTTTATATTGTATAAATGAATATTATTTAAAAACAATCAATACCTTTAAAAATTGTATTATAGTTTATCTGGTAATTAGTTGAATGCAATTCATAAGAAAGAGACTCCACCTCTAGAATACAATTATTTCTTTAGTTTCAAAAATGGAATTTAGTTGTTATTGATTCTTAGACAAATACAGTATTTAAATTGATAACCACAACAATTAAATTATAACAATTTGTTAGATGTTGATCTAATCAACAAAATCTAAATATAATAATTTAATTTAAAATCGCAAGATTATAGGGTGCAGTGTGTATAAAATATTGTGAATATACTTTGTGTATTAATACACTAACATTTTTAGTTCCGCTATAATTTGTTTATTTCACTTAAAATTATTATTTTTTTTTTTTTAGTTGGTGGCAAAGAAAGTGTACGAAGATATTGGCCAAAGTTTTTCCAGGATACAGATATCTTAGTGTTTGTTGTTGATGCCAGCAATAATTCAAATCAATCAGTTGTTGTGAGCGAGATCAAATCATTACTTGGCGATGCCCGTTTGGCATCTGTTCCCATTTTAGTCCTCGCCAATAAACAAGTAATGTTAATATTGATATTCAAAAATGTTAGTAATGATAAATTGCCATACTTCAAATACCAACTGTATTCATACAATATTGTTTGGAAAATAGTAAAAAATAATAATCATCCAAAAGTGTGTGAAATCTATAAATCTTCACAAATAAGGCTATTCAATTACAAAACATGCATTTTCAATTTAATCATATCTTGATTAGAAATCGAAGCTAAATGCAATATTATGTTCTTCTTATTGTTTTAAATTGTATTATTGTGGTATCTGTTTATTAACCTTTTGATTGCAACGTTGAATATATAATATACCTAGTATCTGTATTTTTAGGATATGGTTGGAGCACTTAACGCAGAACAGATCTCAAATGTCCTTGATTTGAAAAGCATTCCATCTAGATCACATCAAGTAAAAGTGTTAGAAACTCAAACAAGACCAGAAACAAATGAAATTCATCAAACAGTATTAGAAGTCCGGAAAGTGCTCTTAAAATTAAGTTCCCATATGTAACATGAAAGTATTTTATGGTTCAATTAAAACAGTGGTATGCATGTATATATTATATATACATACATACAAACTAATATTATTTAAGATAACTCAATATCTCAATTGAAATATATTATTTTATAGTATTTTCATATTTAAATACTTAAAGTTCTATATTTATTTTTAAAATTATCATTTCATTTATTGGATAACCGGATTTTTTAATCCAAAATGAGGATTATATTTTTGTTTCAAACTTAAATACAGGATTATTTTCAAAAAAATATTTGTAATTATTAAATCAATATCTAATATTGTTAGACAGAAGTTTGCAGTAATTATAAACAAAGCTTAAAAAATTATCAAGGAGAATACAATGATTTTCTTTATGGTTAAATTAATAACTGTTCTTTAGATCTGGGGATTATTTTTGTAACTTAAATGTATTTCTAATTGAATTAATGTCAATTAGAAAGTTTAATTTTGAAATAGGAAAAATATAGAACTTAAAGCATTTATAATATATAAAAACAATTTTTATTTACTGAAATAATTGGTGTCATGTTAAAAATCAACTTGTGTATACTTTTTTTTAACAAATAATTTTAAAGATTCCAAATGACTTGTTTTTTTTTTTTTTATTAAGATTATAAATAACTAAAGATTAAATTATAAATCAGCTATTGGCTGGGGCATTAAATGCTCGTAAGCCTTTATGCTTTTGAATGTTAATATTTTTGCACGTATTTGTTTCCATGTCATTTGGTAAACATTTTTCGGATCCTTTGTCATCTCCTGTAATATATAATATTCAACAATTATAAAAGCAACTTAATAGAAGAAGCAGGATTTAAAATTAAAATTCCAATTTTTTTTTATTTAATGCAAAGCCTATGTTTAGCTATTATCATAGTGTTATCATATTTATAAAGATACTATGATAAAGAAAGTGTTTTGTTTGCATAATTTAAAATTATTAATTTAGGTATAATTTCATAGATATCATTACTATGTTTAAAGTGTTTTTGATGTTATGAATTAGAATAAGAATAATATAATATTTTCAATACATTATTAATATTTGATAATAATAATCATATTATAAAACAACAAACAAAGAAAAGTCTGAAAATTCATTTTTTTTATATCAATATTGAATTGTATTGATAATCTATAAACCAACAATAATTAAACAATTTTAGTAATAAGTTAACCTTATAATTGTCTCCATATTTCTCCATAAGACCAGTGATGAATTTTATCGTGCCAGGAGGTAATGTTATCTGTTTGATTCCTGTAGGTTTATTTGCTTGCTCTTCCAACATTTTGACAACTTGTGGTTGCTTTGGCTCTCTTTTGCGCTAAAAGAAAAATATCTCATATTATATTCTATAAGAATCACTGACACTATCTTATTTTTATTAAACATTTTGTTTTATTATTAACATAATTGTTTCACTGACCTTTTTATTTTGTTCTTTAATTTCTTCGCCTTTTACTTGTGGTTGAGTATTGGTGAAACCGGTTGAAATGGATTTGCTAGGATTATTCGTTAGTCCAAAGTTACTTAAATTTTTAGCAACTGATACTTTGTCATTCCAATGATCTTTTATGAGCGGACTAAATTCAAAAATTCTATATTAACCTCGATATTAACTATATAATCAATTGAAAAATGGCATCACAAAAATCTCAAAATTTAAATAATAATTAGGTACCTAAACAGATTATAAATTAAGAGAAAATTATTATTTGATTTTAAAACAAAACTTCAAAGACTGGGTATACATATAGAGTACATATATACACTACCTATTATATATATATTATAATATGAAACTGATGACTAGAATTTGGATTTGAAGGTAAATACCTTTTTTTTTTGATAACAATAGAAATATAATTTATAAATTATAATGTATTTCTATAATATCTAAGATTTAGATTTTTAGACTTATAGATTCGGAGCGATGAATGTATTGATTTTACAATGTGTTTTTTTTTTATTTTTGTCTGTCTTAACATTCTAGTACAATAAAAATGCTTAGATTTTCTTCAACAGTATCTTTTCTGATAGGAAGGTGAACTTATTGGTACTTTGGGGGAGGGGGGGGATCAAAAGTAAAGATTTCCCAGTAAAAAACAAAAGAAAAATTTAGGAAAAACGGGAATTTTTAAGCAAAATTTCTCTTCGAGAATATTGATTTTGGTTTTTGGTGCAACTCTTAAACAAATGACCGTAGGTACATGAAGCTTTGACTGAATGTTTATATTAGCATTTTCAATACACCATAACATTTTCCAAATATTTTGACTTTTGAAGTTATACTTCTTTACGCACGGTAGTGAGGAAAAAAAAAAGGGAACGGGCGGCCGTACGAACGCGAAAGCGTACATGTCCGTAAATAAATAAATATTGTCATGGTAATGTTGTTTTATTATAATATTATAATATATATATGTATATATAAAACAGTTAGCTGATTGACTGCTATCAACGCACAGCTCAAACCATTGGACGGATCTGGCTGAAATTTGGCATACAGATAGCTATTATGATGTAGACGTGCGCTAAGAAAGGATTTTTCGAAATTCGCATTTTAAATAGGTGCTCAAACAGGGACATTGAGATTCAAGATGGAAATTGGAAATTTCATTTTTATTTATTAACAGTTGCCATTGGTTACAGTCTACATTAGAAATTAGCATTTACTTATTGGTTGCCATTGGTTATTCGGGCAGATCAGGTACAAGCTTGCATCAAATCAAATTATTGAACATTGCCTACCAGGGTGGCTGAGTTGCACTTACCCCAGCAAGTTACACCCAAAAGGAGTTCAACAATCATAATTTCAAATAAGTTCAACAACCAAATTTGTTACATTAATCCACCATATTATATCAAAATAAACTTGGTATAACTTTGATAATTTAGAGTTAAATCATACACTTCTGTACAAACAGCACGGGGTCCGCGATCTACCGCAGGTAGATTGCCTACCTGATAATGTACTGCTGCGATTCAGAATTTTTATTCCGGGCAACGGAAAAGATAAGATAAATTTTGAACACCATACACTGAATATTGAATAATGAATTGAACAAAGTTTGAGTCATAACTCATATTGAGTTGATACATTTAAAGGGCGACGAAGTGCACGGGATCAGCTAGTATTATATATTATAATCGGGCCATACTAATTAATATGAATAATTAATGATCGATTATTATTAATTTTTATTATTATTATTAGTATTCACTCAAAAATCAATTGTCTGGATAAAAACAATACTACAAACAATTATCCATCGATCTGTCGAATAAAAATATAAAAAAAATAATAAAACTATCAATAATAAATAATTCCGGATACTTCTTCTTATTTTTTAAATTAATTAATATTTTTTTCTTTCTTTTTCACTCACTCACGTGTACCATTCAAAAGAAGTTTAACTTCCCGCGCGCGTACTGGTAACACACATGGTTTTTTTGAGCTGTTAATGGACATTTTCAGCTTCCATTTTTTTTAGTTTTTTTTTTTACAAATACCAATAAAATGATTATCAATAAAACTCTATTTGTGAGTTAAAATACCTTGACAATTTAATAGAAGGCTCCTGGTATATTGTTTCAAAGGCAGATAAAAAAATTAAAAATCCATAGTCACAATTACTTTTTATGAGCATTTAAAGTTCAAATATTGACAAAATACGTAAAAATGACAAAAATTTGCAAATTATTTTGAGTTAGAAATTCATAAAAAATTTTCTTTTTAATTCTAAGATTTGAAAATGTAATACACGATTCCTATAAGTTTGTCTACCCTTATCAAAAAAAAAAATATTTACAAGAAAGTTAAATTAAGTTTTTATGAGAGTTTGAAATTCATATTCTCATAACATCTGATATTCAGTCGATTTCTCATGTACCTAACGATTTTCTTATTATATTGTAATTAAAAAACGAATGACTGTAGATACTTGAAAATTTCACCGAATGTTTATATTAGAATTTTCAGGGTTTTCTATATACCGTACAATTTTGAAAATAATTTGACTCTTTTTGAGCTGTTAACAGAAATTGTCAGTTTTAATTTTTTTTGTTTTTATTAATTGTTGGGTAAGAAAGCTTGAAAATTGAAGGCAATGCTCCTGATTATTGTTACAATAGCAGTTAAAAAATTTTAAAAATACACAGGCACAATTTTTTTTTATAAGCATAATGTTGACAAAATTTATCACATTTAAAATTTAATAATTATTTTGTAGTTAAAAATTTATAAAATGTTCAACTTTTATAGCTAAGGGCCGATTTCACCAACACAGTTAATCACGGTTAAAGTTAACCAGAGTTCAGCCAAATTTGGCCGGTTAAATATCTGTTATCAGCCGATTTAATCAAAGTTTAATCGTGATTAACTGTTGGTAAAATCGGCCTTAAGGATTGAAAAATTAATACAAGATTCCACGTAAATAGGTTATAATTCGACGCCCCAGTTCAAGATTGCAACAACTTGAAATTTAACAAATCCGAGTTATGTACACCATCTTATAACGATTATAGTTCAAGAACGCAATAAAATATAGTTAAATTATTGACCACGAGAGAGTATTCTCAATATTATAATTTACATTACGTTACATAGTGAAAAAATATAGAAAACCCGTTACACCCAACAAACATGACACAATAAAACATTGCTATAAGTCTTTGTATAATCGTATGTGTAATTATTGATAGTTACAACGTTAGCAGCATATTTCTTCAAAACATTTATGTTATAACCATAAAATAATTTATAATAGGTATTCTAAACCTAACAACTAATTGTTTATAATTTTATCGCTGTACAATAATTTTAATTATCGCATGGAGTAGATCTTTCTCTAGTTATCGCTCATCGTTCCTAATATGTTTTGACGATACAATTCCCAACGGTGAATGGTAATTATTTTTAATAAGACGTACAGCGAAATTCACATATATTAATTTGAAAACAAATACATGTACCTGATAAATAATAATACTATAATATTATTTATGTTAAAGACAGTTATACAAAACTTACAACGTAACGTTAGGCGTCTTCTTCATCTTCTTACCCAACTTTTTTTTATTATAGTTTACAGGCATTTTTATTCAGTTGTAAATAAACTATTTAATGTAAAATTATAAAACGTGGACTTTGTGAGATACTTTGATGTTGACCGTAGATGAATAGTCGAATAGATGATGTTTTTATTTGTAGTTTCGTAGTAGTACTCACGTGGTATACGGATATTGTGATTCGTGGTCGAACAATAATAAAACATTGATTAATATTTAATATCAACAGAATAATATGATATGATAGATGCACAGAACAATAATATTATTATGATAATATCGTTGTTCTGTGATAATAGAGCACAAGGTCGTGTTTGTGGTTTGCCGTTAGGTTATGTCCATGATAATAATTGTTCATCGTTCGTGTAATGTGTATCATGTTTAAATAAGGAATTTCGGAATATTATAGTTAGATTTAATAACGTTTTTAAGTTTTTTCACGATTGTAAAGAACTTCTTTATAACCTTGCGTTTTCTGTAATAATCTATTCTGTGATATTCGCACAAGGGTATTTAACATTTCAATATCTATGGTATTTAAGGATAATAATCGTGCATTCGTGTTTCTTACTTATTGCATGATAAAGTAAGTAACTAATTGCTTGACCAAGAGTTACCATTGCACGACACTACGACAGTCGTTAGTATGAGACGTAAATCGTAATCATGTAATATCATATCATACAAATGTGGACTATGATCTAAGGTATGAGATATTGAGATGTTTATCGTCAGCGAATTTGAAGAGGTCGTGAAGGTGCAGCCGACTCATTTAGAAGATGATCAAATGTCCCGGATCATCATACACCTCAATTCGATGCTAGCCAACAAAGTGGTGATGGACGTCGGCTTGTGTCTGTCTTTGTTCGATATTTTGGAAATCGGTGATTCGATAATATACCCAAGTGAGGGAGCATATTTTTCAAAAGTGCGATTTAGATTCATCGTCTTCAGGTGTGTACCGACAATGAAATGGCCGAATGGCTTGTAATGTCGAAATTCCAATGAAAAAATTAGGGATGAACAACTTTACCCACCCTCACAACCCTACATTAAATAATCACATATTTTATAATGACTGCCCATATTAATTTATTACTATAAAATAAGAGCAATTAGTTATTATCTGGTTGATTATACAACAAAGGCATAAATTATGTGGGTGATAATTTAAAAACTGATGTCTGTATGCATAGTCAATTTATGTGACACCCAAATTGACTAAGCATACGAACATTAGACGCCCAAGTTCCTCCCCAAATTGCACCCCTTGGAGGCCGCATCGACGATTAAATTTTACATAACATATTTCTCATGTTGCAGACCATTTGTAGAGGAAATACTCATTGGAAAAGTAAAGAGCTCCAGTTCGGATGGAGCTGTACTGACGACTGGTTTCTTTGAAGACATATTTGTGCCTGCAGCAAATATGCAAAACCCCAGTCGTTTTGACACCAAAGACAAAGTGTGGGTGTGGGAGTACGACAACTGTGGCGATACAGTTGAGTTGCACATGGACATTGGTGAGACAGTTAGGTTTCGTGTCGTTTCAGAACAGTTTGTCGACACGCATCCAGGAGTGGACAGCGGGCTTTTAGACACCGGTGAGATAGCAACATCTAAGTCAAAATCGCCATATTCAATTGTTGGCACAGTAAGAGAACCTGGTTTAGGAGTAATTGGGTGGTGGACAGATTTATAAATTTTTAAATAAGTAATAAAAATTAGTTGTAAATATACATTTTGAATTAAATTATGTGTCTAATAAAATCAAATAATAGTTGTTTTTTATTATCTTTAGATGTACATTATACTTAATCCTATATTTACTTTAAAATGTAAAAATCATATGCCTCAGATAGTTCATCTACAAGTTTAAAAACCAGATAGCAGAAAGCAGCAGGGTTCCTCCATACATTAGATCTATTTAAAATACAACCATTTTGAAATCAATGTTTGTGTTTTTATTAAGAAATGTTTCAATATAAAAAAGAAAGATTTTTCTCGTTTGTGCAATAAAAAGTAACCACAAAACAAATTTTTGTAGGATGATTCTCACGCTTGCATTGTGTCCATAACATTTGGGTATACTATTCAACAAATTACTAAGATTAAATAAAAATATCTTGTTATCTTAATATTTTAAATAAATAATATTTAGAATTTTCAATATTTTTTTATTTTTTTTTTATATATACTATTTTCATTTATAATAATAATATTTAAAATTAAATAAGTTATTCATTTTTACAACAAAAATATATCATTAAAACAATTTGAAATGTATGACGATGGTCATCAAGAGATGAAAATGAAAAAATCTTTATAGTTTAGGATATATTCATAATTCTAATTTTTTTTTGTGATTATTTGCATGTTAATTAGGAAATATTAATTGTTAACTTAGCTACAATTAATTATAAACAATATACTATTATTATTATTTTAATTTTGTTGCAGTACATAAAACATATCTAGATGGTAGAGCTATAAATTGAATGGGCAGTATGGCACATTAGTAGAGTGACAACTGATCACAAACAAGTACATATCTATATAATACTGAAAAGTTAGACATAGACAAATGTAATCACAAATTGTGTTTTGAATCAGTTTATTTAAATTTAAATATGTATATTATAAAAAACAATCATTTTCAATAGTAAAATTACCAATAATAGTGGTACTATAAAAATAATAAAATTAAGTAAATTATAAAGAAATTGTAAAATATAACATTTTTACATTGTCACTACATTTTTAAATCAATAATTAATCTAAGTATGTATGTTTATTATAAAATTTGAATTTTAATAATATTGGAGGTTCCCCATTCTTAGCATGTTTTATACAATTTAAGGGTACATTATTAATAAAATCTGATAGCTCAACTGTGTTGTCAATAATTTCCGTATTGATTGTAACCATGAGGCCTTGGACCGCCCTGTTAAATTCAAAAGTAAAATTAATTATCAATATATAAATGTACAAAACTTAATTTCAAAACACTTACTCTCTGGGTAGTATGGTTATACGGTTGATAACGACTATTTTGTGATCCTCTAATTGGACCCACATTTCCATTAAAAGATTGCCTAGGCCTAAATTATGATTTTATTAAATTATTGGAAAAAATAAAAATAAATTATCAACTTACTGAGAATTATTGGCTTGATAACCAGCCGAATAATATCCTGGTCTATCATTTCTGCGCATAGATTGTTGATCAGATGTATGTTGAGTTCCATAATTTGGATATGCATTGTTGTCTGATCTATAAGAGTTATTTTGTTGACGACCATAATTTCCTCGGTTTTGATCATTTTGTGGAAATTGGTTTTGATTTGCATGCCAATTACCACTCGGACGCCTAGAATTTGGGTAGTCATTTTGCCGGCCATTGTTTCTATAGCCTTAAAAAACCAGTAATAACAAGATCCATAAGTTTAACTTAGTATAATAATTAAATTGAATAATAAACAGTAGTAATTACTTTGTGGTGGAGGAACAGAACCATAATTTCTAGGCACACTACTTGCATTTCTGGGTGAATAATGCCTAAAAATAAAAATATTCTTAATATTTACAAAAAAAATTATTAAAATCCATACATACGATAGTATTCTATGA
Organism: Macrosiphum euphorbiae; assembly: GCA_949089665.1. Taxonomy (NCBI): domain Eukaryota; kingdom Metazoa; phylum Arthropoda; class Insecta; order Hemiptera; family Aphididae; genus Macrosiphum; species Macrosiphum euphorbiae. Next base: position 113,447,237 of record CARXXK010000001.1, on the reverse strand, counting down.
CCTGGAGTTCCAAGCCTTACACGTTGATTTGAATGTGTCATACCAATCATAGGCCTCCAAGATCGCGATTGTTCATCAGACAAATGCTTTGGTTTCAACACCCTTGGAGGTTCTCTAAATATAAAAAATATTTTTACATAAAAACTATACTTTATTTCTAGTTAAGGAAAATTATACTTACATAACACCTTGAAGACGAATAGCTTCAAATATATAATTATCTCCATAGCTAGGATCTTCAAATTTCACACTAAAAAAAGTTTTATAAGAAAATGTTTTATATCCTTCATTAAAATAACATTTGAAACATACCATATAACTTGATTTGATCTTACAACATTTAATCCCATAACTGGAGATGGAAGTGATCTAAAAATATTTATAATCTGTAATTAAATATTTTCAACAACAGTAAATAAATAACTAAGATTTTTTATTACCCTCCAATTTTAATACAGTCATCAGCCAACATAATTTTCCCTTCCATACCATCAATAAGTACAGATGTTAAGTTTTCATAGTTATCTTTGTTTAGGTATAACTCTTTAAGCAATTCGTACTTGGAATTATCTTGTTGAATATACAAGCGATCCATGCCTTTCACATTGCGTCGTCCTATTTGTTAATATTTTAAATTAGAATTGAAAATATAAAATACCACATAAAGTTACAACTTTTAAATTAAAAATACAACTACATTAAAAGTTGATTTAGACTAGGAAAAAGTGTATTTTTGGTAGCTTGTTTTGAATCACATAAAGGCCATCCATTCAAAGTCATTAAGGTCATAGTTTAATTTTTAATAATATTTTTGTGAAATGTAAAACATGTAAAAGTGCTCCTCTTAAATCGTCATAAGACTTAGGTGATTGAAAATTATTAGTTAAGATATTGACCTACTTGTAATGTACATTTTCATTGTTTTTAAATTATTAATGACAGTTTGCAACATACTGATAACACTTGAATTACTAATGAACTATAGCCTATAAACACTGCAAATAATTAATCTTGTTTTTTTAGTTGATTATGGTATGAGTGGTTCTACCACGGTCTTAGAAGATCTTTTAAGACTGTGGGTTCTACTTTCAACTAAAAATACTGGAAATAATTGATCTAGTTTTTTTAGATGAAAAGGCGTTAAGGCAATTATATAGCCACCGAGACTTCTAATAACCATAAGAGCTGTATATTTACACTTTACGAATTAAGCATTATACTTAAAACACCGCCAAACTTATTACACGTATTTATATTATAAACTTAAACATTGTTGTGTGTACATACTTTCTTCAGAAGTCAAAAGATCATAGTATGGTTCCAAAGCTTTATGTAGTCTTGCTTCCTCGACAAATGGCAATAGTGCCACACCTTGCCAAGCAAACTTTTTGCCATTTAAATCAATTTTGAAGTCAACTGGATAAAAATCAATTATTGGCGATTCCTATGAATTAAATAATTCTAGTATAAAAATGTATATTTATATTAACACCCAGAATTGTTAAAAAAATAATTTACTGGATCACTCATCAAAATAGCCCAAGGTTGAGGTACATGATTGCTACTAGCTGCAGGGAAAACACTCATGAGTTGTTCTAATGGACGAAACTGTATACAAAATTGAAAATATTAGTCATTAATTAATGAAATGTTAAAACAATTATAAAAAACATACTGGTACGGTTCCTTTTTCAAATTTAGTTGATACTGCAGATATATTAAGAAAGTCAGATGCAAATGGTGCATAATGATAAGGGAAATACCATTTCCAAGAAGGACAACCTTGATAATAATACTGAAGAACCCAACAAAGACCACGCACATACTCTAAAGCCACTTGATGTCGGAAACCACTGTTTGTCCTGTCTACATCAAATTTCGATTCATAGTAACGTTCCTTAAAACCATCTTCCCACAAACGAACTTCATCAGGTGTTTCTTTTTCTTCGTCTGATGATTCATTATCATCTCTTTTACGTTTCACTCCTTGATTATTTTCATTACCCTATTAATAAAAAATAATTTAATTTACAAACATGTTAAAATATTTTACGATCAATAGACTTTGAAGACTAACTACACTCTGTCTCCTCATTTCATCAACAGTTTGTCTTGGATTAGATATTGCAAATGCTGTGTTGGGTGCCTATAATAAAATATATTTACATATTTAGTTAATTTATTAATCGAAAAAACTAGGTATAAGTGTATAACTGTATAAGTAATAAAATGTAATAATTACTGATGGTGCATATTGACCACCCAGTACAAAATTGGGAGCACTTTTTGAACGCATTAATTTATCTTGTTTTTCGCGTCGTTTTTTCAATTTATTTCTGTCAGCAAACATTTTCTCTGTTTGTTGCCTTTTTTTAAATATTTCATCTTCAGCCATACCCAAATCAGACATTATTAATTGTACTCTATCCAAATTTACATCACCGTTCGCAGTCAAGAATCCCTGTAAAGAAAAATAATGTATGCATTTAAATATTAATCACATAAGAATAAATTTTAAATTTAATTATAAAACAATTACCCCAGTTTTGTACACAGTTTTTTTATACAAAGACACAAGACGATCAATTGCATTTTCTCTTATTTCTAATGATGGCAAGTGAGGCAAAAAGTCATTACCAACAAAAAAACACATAAACACCCAATCATCCAGAGCTCTCTCAAATTCATATTTAAATGGTAAGTTGGGCATTTCCAATTCTCGTTCTAAATATTCACGTAACACATTCAAGCGTACAAATATGAACTGAACATCAGCTGAAAATTCAATAGTTGATCCATCATTGAATGCTTCCCTTTCTAAACCTTGACAGTCCTTAATTTCATGTCCTAAAAATATAAATAAGCATAAATAAAATTATAATACTCTACAATATTATTAAAAACTACTAAAATACTACATTTTTTATATGCTGGTCCTGTCATACTCACAAAGAGTGAATAACGGAAAAAAATGTATCACCATACCTCACATTTTGTAACTAATGTTACATATTTTTAGTAATTGTTATAGAGTATAGACAATTATGATACTTTGATTTCAGCTATTTAATCACAGTCAATAAAGTAGACAGAATTAAAGACAGTGAATTAAAATTATTGATAATATAATATGTTAAAATTATTACCCATTTGACCACACATATCACAAGGCTTGGGTTGATTGGGTTTAAATTCTTCTCTAATTATAGTAAAATTTGGCTCATGGGTTGCAAGCCCTAACATAATAAGATCAGCATCAGCACCACAAAGAACATGTTGTGTATTTGGATCATGATTAGGTTGTGCTGAAAATTAAAGTATATAGGTAAAACAAGTTAAACCTAAATGTATGATATTAAATATAACAATTTTATTTGTACCTCTTTGTTTTCTTACAAAATCCATTATTTTATGTTCACCTTCTCCTGGTACATTAGCATCAGACAATATAACTTTGATACCTTTCCATCCAGGGTCATTGTTTAATCGATCATGGACATAATAATGCAAACAAGCAGATAATTTATCCATAAATGGTGTTCCCTATAATACCATTTTAATTAAGTTAATGGTTTATTTTATACATTTTTAAGGTACTAATATTGTAAAATTATATCAATAAAAGACAACAAACAATTAAATAACAGTATAATAGTTGTTATGTTTACCTCATGTTGCCATTATATAAACAAAGTACGTAATTGAATCAATTTTAAAGATGTAAAAAAAAGTTTATATGTTTTTTTAGTTTAATAATTGTGGTATAGATTTTTATTATTATACCTAGGTTTAGCAAAAAGAATATTATGATATTAATAAATATTAAAAAAATAGCAAGTTAGATCTTACTGAAGAATAATAAATCACTCTGTATTTATAAAACATTTTAAACGAAAAATATGTTAATTAATAACATTTAACTAATGGTGAAGTTTAAAATAATTAGGTCAGCATCTAGTCAATGTCAATTTTAAATAGTTTGGCAAATCCAGTTTAATTAAGAATCTTATAGATTCCACTTGTCTTAAAAAGTATTATAGTATAGCCATCGTAAGAACGCTACTCGTTCGCGCATCCAAATGACCGAGCTCCGCAGTTTTGTACCCAAGTTTCTCCCACTCTACCATCTAGTCGCCACCGTAAATAGGCAGTAGTGGCAGCGACAGTGGCGGCGGCCAGAGTTGACGGCGGCCAGCGTTCGGGAAGGTTTAGTGGTGGGAATGCGCGAGATCGGATGAATTTTGGTGGCCGCCCAGTAGCGTTCTTACGATGGCTATACTATAGTACATATTTACTCATTTTTGTATTTAATATTAATATTTAACTAACAGGTGTAATGCAGTTGCTATCAAAATGCTCTCCTTTCTGCTTTTCTGGTGGTAATATGGCACCAGCTTCAATTAGATTCTTTCTCACACGTGCCAATTCTTCAGTTTTTTCTGTTGTCTCTTTAGATGCCCTAAAACGTCTTGATCTCTGTTGGTTCATTTTAGCTCTAGGAGCCTAAAAAATAATAATACATATATATTTATATATTACTTGTTGTATCTGGTATAAATTATCAATAATAAACATAAAATAACTTACCACACCATCAATAGCCATATACAAAACTTTACGAGGCCTCACTATTCTAAATAGACGATCGATACATTCAAATATTGCTACCATCATTTCATCTTCGTCTTTTGGAGCAGGTCTTTAAATATTAAATAATATAGTGTTAATGATTTATTAATATGGATCACATTGTTAAATGTTTACTTGTTTTCTGGATGTGTACAAGGATGAATAATCCCATTCATGTCCAAATATAAATTGTCAAATTCAACACCATTTGGATTTGGCGAGGTTGAATCTATTGGAATTTGTTCTCCGTTGACATCTGTCGACTAAAAGGAAACAAATTACAAACATATATAGCCAGCACACCAACAATAAAAAAATCATACTTTTTGCTCAATACAATTGACAATAACTGATGGATATTTTCTAGTTAACCATCTAAAAAATGCAGGAACACCCATGTTTGAGCTCTCTTGGTTGTTGATTAATCGTAATAACTGTTAACTGTAAATTAAATTTGGTATTCACTATTCAATGTGGATGTGGGAAGTAATATGTATATTCAGACTACAAAATTAAAATGAAATACGCTTATTAAACAATATGATAGGTACGAGTGATCAATACATTTAAATGTTATGAATTTTGTTGAAGGATTTTGTAACTAAATTGGATCATGAAATAGATACTACGATGCGATGTTGTATAGCTAATGTTGTACTTTGAAATTCACATTTCGGGTTTCAGCTACAACACCAAATTTTAGTCTTCACTGTACACTGCCCAAAGTGTCGTCGGTGTCGATGTATTTACTATTTACTATTTAGTAAATTTTAGCATGCTATATGCCTGTATACTTTTACTTTAGTGTATTGCACTATTGCTGACTGCTGTTATGGATAATGTGTCTTCGTGTTTTGTAAACAAACTTTGACAGTGCCGCCAACGGCTAACCGGTTCATTTTTGTATCTTTTCTCATTTTACTATCTACTAGCTCTAAGTATAACTCGGGGCCCGTTGGAATCGCTGAGAGTGGGTACCGATTTTGGAGACAATGAATTATAAAAGTCGCAAAGGTTGTAACTTGTAAGACGAAAGTTTAGGATTTGTGATAAGGATTAGTGATATGGATTGGAGATAAGGCTAGACGCTTTGGCGGGAATGTTAAAAGTTTGAGTGTCTAGCAATCCGTCACAAACGTTGTAAATGGATAGGCTGGATACGATCTCCAGGATCACCTATATAGAGTATACCTGCACATAGAGTGGTATGTGCCGTAGCATGACCGGTGCTTTATCTTATGTAAAAAGTGTAAAGTCGAAAACCGTGTTGGAGTTTCTAGCAAGTCAGTCATCTCAAGTCAAAATCTATTAACTTTCAAGTTAGCCACTTAGGTAGGCAATCCGACTTCGTCGGATCGCGGACTATATGTGCTACAGCAAATCAGGTAGGCAATCCACCTGCGGTGGATTGCAGACCCGACATCAAGCGGCTATAAGTGAAAACCCTATCACACAACTTACGAAATAATTTACGAAAAATTCAAACTATATACATACAAACAAATATGATATGTATTTGTTGTGTGATATAATATAACAATGAACATTTTGAGAAATGTGCAATTATAATTCCTAAAAAATATTAACATATAGGTAGATAGTTAGATACATACTATTATATTAACCAATACATATAAACATGTACCTATAGTGTATATATATTAATTTAAAAAAAAATTGCAAAAACCTGCATGTTATTTGTTAAAGTGTCTATCAAGTCAATCATCACCGTTTAAGACGAAACTAAAATGAGCAATCCGTATATCACCTATATATAGTAGGTATATCACATAGAGTGGTATGTGCCTTCGCATGTCCGGTGCCTTTTCTTATGTAAAAAGTGTAAAGTCAAAAACCGTGTTGGAGTGTCTAGCAAGTCAGTCATCTCAACTCTCAAGTCAAAATCAAGATTAACTTTCAAGGCAAACCGAAATAAAATACAAACTATATATTTATATAACAATCATGGAAATTTTAAAAAATATGCAATTTTAATAATTCCTAATAAAACAAATATAATATGTACCTATTTATTGTGTGATATAAAATGATAATAATGTACGATATGTTCCTGTATTATTATATTATTATTATTATTTAATTTATATGAAAAATAACGTGAAAAAAAAATGCAAAAAAAGTCGGGATTTGGGCGGCCGTGTAAACCATATGGCATTAACGGTTTCAATGCCTGGACGGCGTACGACGGATTTGAACCCGGGACCTACGTGTTTCCTGCCTAACGCCTAACCTACTCGGACACAGTTTGAGATATGAAAGACAGTGAAAACATCAACAATTAAGCCGTGCGACTACGGAGCGACGTAAACCGATATATTCGATGTACATCGATGTAATCGCATATAATTCGCTTGTAATACGCGCATCTCCCATATATATATTTAACGGGGCGTGTGAAAAGCGTTTTCCGTTAATAATTATTAAATCATAAGGAAAAATTAAATTATACACGTATATACATGTATATATACGCGTACGGCTGGTCGGTCGCCGGCGTAATTTCCAAACGCGATTGCGAGGCGAACGAACCGATTTTGGGGGAAAAGCGCATATAAACGGCTTCAAAAAGACTCGATTCGGACACAAACGGGTGCGATTGTGCGAATAGACGAAACGGAGGGAGAAAAGGAAAAAAATCGGCAAAAAAGTCCGGTCGGGAGTGTATTTATTGATCGACATTGCACGAATATAAACCGCACACCGGTTACTTCGAATTAAGTATATAAAAGGGCGAAAAGATATCGTGTAAAAACAGCTAATTTTCCGAAAATCGGCGAAATGATAGGAAAAGAGGTGATAACGAAAAACGTTTTAAAACCGACCGCCGCCACTGCGAAGGTACGCGATTGGTCGCGCTATAAGGAATCGACGGGACATGGCCGGCGGGCTGGGGAAACGGAGCGGTGCTTCATTTTTTACTCCACGGTTTCACTCTAACTGCGTTTTCCGTTCCACGGGTTGCTTGTATTATCAGTCAGCTGTTCTTCATTTTATAGTATTAGATATCAAGGGTTCCCACCACGGTTAAAGATATATCTTTAACCGTGGTTCACACATATTGATAATTGATATCACAATAAACGTGTTTAAAAACAATATTTTGGAGAACATTCACGTTTTCACGGTTTACACAGAAATTGGGGGTATTTTCGATTTTAAATTTTAACGTCCGAGCGAGTGGCCACCGTTGCAATAAACGCAATATATAAACGATATATATCTGTGAATAAACGTATACTTTTGTTATGATAACAATACCAGAGGCCTCCGGATGCCAAAATGACGTCATGCTGAGATGCTCGTGATATATTTAATCTATTCTGTGATATAAGTATATAAGTATCAAGGTGGATATATATATATAGTCTGTTCATTTTAAGAAGCGATTCAGGCGGCCACTAGTAAAACCGGTTTTCAAGCGTAAATCAGGTCGCTTCTTATTTTGAACAGGGTATATATATCCACCTTGATAAGTATATAACACAGATTTCTTTATAATAGTCACGAATCACTATGTATTCAGTATTGTTCTATGGATCTACAGACATATAAGAAATAAGAAGTATGATCAAATCGAACCGTGTTTTCGTCCTAGTTCGCGCATGTGAATCCCCTTGTGCTTATTGTCGGTTGCCTATATGGCTATATAAATTATACATTGCCACTTAAAAAAATATGCGCAGTCTCATCATTGAGCATACTTCTTATTCCTTATACTATGGATCTAGAGAACTATTATAGAGTCATAGAGAAGATCTTCTCTACATCGTGAGTGTAGTATTATTAATTATTATATATTATTTATATCTAGTATATTTATATGTAAAAAAGACACTACAGATTACAGAACAGGTTACACAGGTTACATAAAAGACGCGAAACTGTCAATTATCTGTGTAATGTGCTGCGTAGCTTGGTGCCTACTATTGTAGTATAAATGATAGACAAGTGGCTACCAGAACATTAACGTTGCAGCCTGCAGGTAGCAGACACTTCTGATGATGTAGTCGTGGTTGATGATTAAATAAGATAAACAGTGTTGTTGTATATTTGTGAATTTATTATTAACACTTCGATAATTTTGCTAAGTCCAAATAATGACGTACAGAGTGGCGTGAAGGGGCTTGCACTAATGGGTGGCAGTACACGTCTGAATGGTCGTATCCCATTTCGCCGCCAAATTAATCCCATTTTGCCGCCGACCCATTTCGCCGCATAAAATTATTTTTGTCTTAGAACATGGTTATGAATTTGTGATTTGAAAAGTGATAAATAGACACGGAGAAATATTTATCAGAAATATTTATCGTTTGAAATGATCTTAGTGCTATACTATCTCAATTCTGAAGTTATCGATTGATATACTACGACAATTGATATTTCTACGACAAGGCGGGAATGTGCCGTTCTCTCGATCTAACGTTTTCGGAGACGAGGGATTATGTGTTGGAGGGGCTCCGATCTCAGGATCAAGCCTATTGGACCTCCAGTCGACGCCACGAAAACCTAACCGAGTTGCTGTCCGATCTGCACGACTGGGAGCGGTTACGCGATAAACGGAAAACGAGATTTGCGTCAAATAAAAACCCATCGACCGGTTACCAGAGAAAAACGCCATCGGAAGAGGACAACGCAAGCCGAAGTACCAACGTTTTGCCGCCGGCTCCGAAGTGGACGACTTCGGTAGCGGCAAAAGACGATGCTGTGAAACAAACACCGAAATATGAGTACAAGGCGCCTCAATGTTATAATTGTCGAGCAGAAGGACACATCGCCAGAGACTGTCCGAAACCAAGACGTCCGTGTTCGAACTGCGGATCAACACGGCACACGCGTAGTCGTTGTACCGCGACCGAGGAGACCGCCGAAACAACAACAGGGAAATCGGACGCCTGTCTAGTCGAATCTCTCACCACTACGTCAAGTCGGAATCCGTTTCTGAAGACAGTGCAATTGAACGGGAAGTCAGTGGATGGATTGGTTGACACAGGTACATCCGATGTGTTAGTCCGAGCGTCGATTGCACGCGAATGTAACATCAGTGTACGACTCGTATCGCGCCCACTCTATACGGTGGGAGATGCGACACAACCTGGTGCGGAAACGACGGGTGAAGGGACGACAGACGTGGCCGTTGACGGCGTTATCGGAGCGGATCACCCGGTACTCATCGTCCCCGACAAATCGATTCCGGTCGACGTAATAGTGGGCAGGTCATGGCTAAACCTAGCTCATGTTGTTTACTTCAAATGTGGAGCTGAGCTTGTCCTTGATTCAGTCAGCCCAGCCGATCCAAGTGTGCTATTTACGACGCCGCACGACGAGGACATACGTGTTTATGTCGCAGAAGTTGAGCAACGAGAGTCTATAACGTGGGAACCGATTTTCCCGATGCCCGACATCGATGGCCAGCTGAGTACACTTGCAGACGGCGTCATATTTACGACAATGGACCTTTCTAACGGGTTCCTACAGATCCCGCTTAGCCCCCAAGCTAAAGAGAAAACGGCGTTTATTACCGAAGACGCTGCAGCAAAATTTGAACGGATGACCTTTGGCCTCAAAGGAGCACCAGCGATGTTCCAACGTATGATGAACACCATTTTCAAAGAACTGAAAAACGATGGTTTGGTCAATGTTTATATGGACGACATAATAATGCCGTCGAAGGACTCTGAACACATGCTTGACGGATTAGAACAAGTGTTCAAGGTGTTACGCGCTGCCGGGCTGACGCTTAAGCCAAACAAATGCACTTTCGGGTTCGATCGTTTGGAATATTTGGGATTTCGAATATCGAAAGGAACGATTCAGCCGGGTAAGAAGACGGAGGTCATAGCCACGTTTCCACGACCGAGAAACGAGCACGAAGTAAGACGATTCTTAGGACTCGCCGGGTACTTCAGACGTTTTTTCGTGAATTACGCCAAGCTAGCTGCACCGTTGACGACGCTTACCGGCAAGAACACGGTGTTCACCTGGGAAAGTGAACAACAAAAATCGTTTGACGAACTAAAAAGAATACTGTGCAGCGAACCCGTGGTCGCGATGTACGACCCGACTGCACCAATCACGCAGGTACACACTGACGCCAGCAGTGTCGCGCTGTCCGGAGTTTTGTTACAAGGATCAACGTCGAGTGAACTGCATATGGTGTACGCAGTAAGTAGAGTCCATGACAGTGAACAGGGCGACGTCAGCTCGGTAGAGACCGACCTGTCGAAGAGACTGGACGTCTTCGTCGCACTATCACCAACAGACCGCGTTAGGTTTATGCAGCAGTCTGACGAAAAAACAAAACTACTCATCAATTTACTACAGACTGACACGAAATTGACCGTCGCCGAAAAGGGATTGGTGAGAGATTATCAGCTCACGGACGGGGTTTTATTAAATTATTATGTTTGTTATTATATTCATTACATTTGTAATATTACCACTATGTTAATTATTATGTTTATTATTATGTTCGTAATTTGGATTATTTTTTTTATTTTTATTTTTTCTCTTATTATCATGCTATCGACCCGGATCGAGGGCGATCCTAAGGGTAGAATGGCCGAATGTTAGCGCCTTTTTATTAATTAATTGTAAAGTGTGACACACTGGCACCGCTCGCCACTACCGTCACGGCAGTTGTGGACAAGCGTCTAGTGACAGGGAATCCGAATGGCTGCAAGATGGCCGACTTCGTTATCATTATCAGTTATCACAGATTTTATTATCACTTAATTCTTAAAATAATATATTTCTTTCCTTAACCTTATTTCTACCCAAGTTGTATTCTAACCACAGATATATACAATAACGTATAAACGTACAATATTGTATATATCTGTGATTCTAACTGAATTGTCTTTGAAAATGATGATATTCCAGTTAATTATTAATTAACATTGATTATTTGATAATAAATCTTAGGTTAAGAAAATAGAAATATAGAACAGTACTATACACACATTGATATTCTATAGTAAATTTTATAATGCACAATGAAATATCAAATATTGAAATGGATATATAAATGGTAGGTAATATGTAAATTCATATAATTCATAATAGCTATAATTAGTAAATAATAAGTAATAATTAGTTTTCAAATAAGTTATAATTGTTGTATGTTGGTCCTACTTTATACGGTATCTCTGCTCCTTGTCTGACCACATGTCCACATAATATTGTATAATAAAAAAGTATAATTTTGTGAGTACAATATTCAATATGATTAACATTTATAGTAACAATAATATATTAGTTAAATTCATAATAGTTACCTAGTTAATAATAATTTGTTGTAAAATAAGATATAATTATAAAAAAATAATGTTGTGAGACGCGAGTACAATAGTCAATATGATTAAAATTTATAGTAACAATAATATATTAGTTAAATTCATAATAGTTACCTAGTTAATAATAATTTGTTGTAAAATAAGATATAATTATAAAAAAATAATGTTGTGAAATGCCAGTACAATAGTCAATATGATTATAATTAATAAGTTAATAAAATGCATAAAATAATAATTGTGAAATAAGTAATAATAAAATAAAAATAATAATTTTGTTATAAAATCAGTCGGTGTTTAATTATATTGGGGTAGGTCTTCATTTTGGTCCACATCCAATAATAGAGATGCAGCTATAAAATTTTGCTCTACTTGGTTTGGTACCTCAATGTTTAATGTGGTTTTTTTTACATTTCTTTTAGATTTAGTGGAATGAAAACGGCGTTGAGGAGTTATTTTTAATTTGTTTGGTGATGTTTGGCAATGAGACGGTGTCAAACTTTTAAATGGTTGACTATCAGCATTACTTCTTAACGCATTTAAAGTAGGTGTAACCGAAGTAAGACATTTTTTTAAAATGCCCAGTTCTTCTGAACTAGAAATCCCATCTAAAATATTATTAAAATATAATCTTACTTTATCTTTTTCATTAGCTAGATCGTTTGATGGTTTGGTTGAATTATTTAACTGTGACACAATGATAGTTGTTTCATTGGTATGTTCCAAATTTGTGAGTGTGTTATTAGTAATTATATTTTCATTATTCTTTCTTTTCAGGTATTGACAGACTAAATGTATGTGTTTACACATGTTCCATTTTATTGCACTATCTATGCAGGAACATGAGTAGCAATGTATGCATGACTGACAATCAGAACAATTTATTTGGCAGTCACAGTTGGATTTGAGATTGTTCACCTCATACATTTCACTAGTTTTTCCTGATAACACATTCCAATTATTGTGATCAACATTTTCAAGCACCATTTCTAGAGACATTAAAAGACTTGTCTTATGCCTTTTGCGCAACTCCTTTACTTTTGAGCATATTTTACCTTTATGTAACACAATAAGCCTATCAATAGATTTGTCTCTAGTATATTTCATTAAGGCATGCAGAGATTTATCAAGACGCTTCACTTTTTTGCCTTGTAAGTAAATGTGCTTTAGAGTCCGATGCATTCTTTCAATATGCATATTTGTGTTAATTCCAGCATGTATTCTGTGGCAATAAGCCCATGACAGCACAGATGAAGCATAATAACTAGTAAAATAGTTTGAGAAATCAATAGTTTCGTCATCTTTTGCCATTCGATTTATAGCATTGTCGAACATTCTACTAAAGGCCTCAGCATCTTGTTCTACAAGTAATGTTCGTAATACTTTATATATTTCTACCTGTTTTGTCTTGTTTTTAATTTTATTTAAATTTTTTCTCCAGGCACGATCTACATGCCAAGTACAATAGAGCCTATGTTTCGGTGGTTCCATTTCAACAACCCAAGCGTTATAAAAACTTTCAGCCATATCTGACATGAAGACATTGGGCTGAATAATACCAGTTTTGTCCCTTATCTTAGAAAAAAATATTCTTAATACCACTTCATCAACTCTATTACTTATCATAAAACAGCATGGGAATCCTTCTCTTAAATCATCAAGAACCATGATTGTTGTCAAATTAAAATGATACGAATTCATCCCATGCGTTTCATCAATACAAATAACATCTTTTCCAAATTTGCTTAACATGGATTTTTGATGGTCGTTCATTATGAGCAATAAAAAGTCATCTTCTTTAAGTTGGATATAATTAGTGTCGATTTGACCTTGTGACTTGTAGTAAACGAGGCTTAATTTGTCATCAGATTTTAGTTTTTCCACCCATGCTCCAACACTTGTAGCATCATTAGAATGATATACTGCCTCATTGTTAAGATTGTATGAAGCTTCAATATTATACAAATCTTTCTTAGTAAGTAAATGAGTTCTTTCTAAATGATTGTTGGCAATATTATCACGAATTTCGTCCAAAATTTTTTCAAACGGAATGTTTTGTGATATTTTAGATGCTATATCATCTCTGGTACATTTATTTAAAGGCAAGTGTCCTATTTCATTTTCATGACCTATATGATTGCCATTAAATTTAGCGGTACATTTTTTGGTAACATTTGACTCTATAACATTAATACTAGCTGGACAGTACCCATTTATTTTGTTAGAACCCTGTGTTTTTAAATGACGTTGACCTGTACTAAGTGAATTATAGAAGCCACTTCTGTGGCATTTGTAATAACTGTAAATTTGATTTCCTTTTACAGAGGAACCGTAGTTTTTAACATACAATGACTGAGTTGATAGTTCAATTTCACGTTTCCAATTGTTAAAATCATCAATGGTTTCAAATTCAAAACTATCTACATTTTGTAAAATATTATGATCTTTTTCATAGTGTATATTCATAATTTTGTATGTGGCAGTAAATGAACACATGGCACACTGGACTACGATTTCAATTGCTGGAGAAATTGGATGAGCAACTTTTTTGTGTTCAGTCAAATTTTTTTGATGACAATATGACTTAGTACATTGGTCACAAGTATATATATATAAATCACTATTTTTCTGTTTTTTTGTTGGTGCTATTTCATCCAACTCTAAAAGAGGGTGATTTACTTTTATATGGGCTCTTAGGTTTTTTAAAAATTTAAACTTTTTTGCACACTCTATGCATTCGAATTCGTTTATGTCTGACATGTTCTTAAAAAACCTAATTGAACAAAATAAAATACTGATGCATATTTATTGTATTTACACAAATAATTATAATTTTTGAATTTGTTAATAAATAGACATCTTTTTTTGTGATTTTTTTATTTAATTAAATACTTATAATACCATAAACATTTCTACAATACATATTCAAATAACACAACCAAGAAATTTTTAATATACAAATGAGAATAATAATTAGATATTTATATTAATTATTATTATATATATATACAGGTTGCCCCAATTCAATTATGAAAACACTTAAACAGACATAAAAATTTACATTGAAAACAAAATAGTAATAGTAAAATAATTACAATACATTTATAATACAAATAAAATAAAATAGGAGTGGTGACAAGGAAAAGAAACCGGCCTGAGGAACTCCTGAAAAACATGGGCGTGATCCGAATTGCACACCATTAATCCTCATTCATCCGCAAACATAGAAAAATCCATATATCCTGAGAGTGACATTCATAGGCCTCCATAACATAATTAATGAAAACCATAAAAAAAAAGAAAAAAAAAATAAGATTAAAACAATATTCCAGGTTAGTACATCAAGAAAACATTTAAACTCAAGTAGTGGTGTAAACTTTCAAAGTATTATACATTTAATTAAACAGACAAGTTTTTTAACAATTAGTAAAAATTCATAACCTAACACGATTATTTTCAGAAGTATTTGATATACTGAGTTCATTTTACCTGTTCAATATTTAAAATAAAATAAAGTAATTAGATACTTTACTGTCACTATAATATAATAAACTTAAAAGAAAAAGACTTGGGTACTGGGTAGAAATAAGCTAAAGGAAAGAAATATATTATTTTGAGAATTAAGTGATAATAAAATCTGTGATAACTGATAATGATAACGAAGTCGGCCATCTTGCAGCCATTCGGATTCCCTGTCACTAGACGCTTGTCAGTTGTGGCGCACGAGTGTGCAAGTGTGTGACACTGCGGACAGTTCCGTGCGGTCGACGTTACGACGCAGTGCTCCTGGGTCAGCGAATCGCCGTTCGGATTCCAACTGATCCAGCATTGGCCGACGTTTGGCCGACGTAGTTGTAATAATAAAGTTTAAAGTGTCTTAATTAGTGATTTCTTTTGTTTAAATGTGTTCTTATTTGAAGTCGTAATAAATAAAGTCCTGACAGTAATTAGAGCTATTAATTTAACGCGTTTAGTTAGTTATTAGTCCCTTCTTTTCTAGTGTTCCTAACAAAATCCCCAATAATTATATAAATAAAATAGAATGAATAGTGTGTCGTCGCAGCGATAATTGCAAAGTTACCACAGTCAGTGTCATATGATTATCACCAGTAGGTACCACGAATTAAGAACCACGAATTATTATGATTCATGAAGGCATGAAGTACCAGCTGTTATAGATTTATAGGTAGGTGTATAAATATATTTTTAGTTTAAACATAATCTAGTTTAATATTATGTTGTTGAACAAATGTATACGATTTTTATATGTTCAACAGTACAACAAATATGGTAATATTTTCATTGGTAAAGTTCATTACATAACAGTTTGTGACGAACTTGTAAATGCTCACGCGTATGTTTGTTTGGTTGTTTTTGGATTTTTGTCTTTTGATTAGTTTGGAATTTATTATAAACGTCAATCATAATCGTCATTACTTCTCTTGTCGCATTTTGAAAGTTATCAATGAAAACCTAAAAACGAGATTTCGCCTTATAAATCAAAGAGGTTTTTAAATATATACTGGGTGTCGGGTGATTAATTTATAGCTGAATTATTATTTCAAAATGTATTAAAATGTTAAAAACATTAATTCTATTATATCATTTTAAGAAGTTACAAAACAGAAAATTTGAAGAAAATTAATATTTTTTAAATTCATTATGTTTTTTCTGCTGTGTATAATAAAACATCACACATTTTACACATATTCTGAAAATATTATTCAGAGTATTTTGATAGGTACCTATATAATATTCTACTTTGGAGTATAAAATTAAAATATGTTTGTCGTCATTCCTTCAAACACTAGTTATAATCAAGAAATTAGGTAGGTAGTAAATAAATTTTTTTTTTCAAAAATGTGGTTTTTCACTACCGTTTTAAAATTATGTAAAAAGTTTATATGTAAATTTACCAAAGAATGAAATACGTCCAAGCTTTTTTCATATAGGTTGTGATATATATTAAGATTGTTCATACATTCATTAGTAAATATTGTACAAGGATCATTGAAAACCGGATCGTTGAAATCGTCTTTAATATCATTATTTCTGTATGCAATTGTTTCACTTTCTTCAGCAGCATTCGTGTTAGTTTCCAACGAACAAACTGCAGCAGCAGTATTTGATTGTATCGAGAAACCATCAGGGTTTGGGCTAAAATGGAGTTATAAGTCATAATTTGGAGCTTTAACTATGTTTAAAATACATAGGTAATTTAGTAATTCTATTTTAGCTAGTAGATAATATCGATGGCGTAGCGCACAAGTGTGATAAGTGACATTTTTTTGAAAAATGAGTTAAGTGCATAATCAATTTAATCATACAATTCTGCACATTATGCCCAAACGTTGTAAGTGAATAGTTCATTATTTACTCCGATAGACGTCGTACAGTTCGTTACATTTTTGAATTTGTTATGACATCTCAAACTTAAAAATCGTTCTCCTGAACAATTACGAAAATGTCACTTATCACACTTGTGCGCTACGCCATCGATATGTACTACAACTACTAATAAGTTAATTAAACTCATCGAAAACTGTGCTGGTCATACCTACTGCTACTGTTATTATCCGTTTCATTAAAATATTGTCCATCTGTTCCTTTATTTAGTGCTGACTTCTGTTATACATACAAATCAAAGCCACAATTATAATATAATGTACCTAGCTAAGTAAAAGTATTTTTAGTTCTTTTTTATTTTACATTTTCATTTATTGATCGGTTTTGATTCATATAATATTTTTGTATACTCTCGTATATATGTATTTTGTATGATAACTTGTCTTCTGGTAATACCAACACGAATGTTGGATTGTAGCCTTTATTTTTTAAAATTAACGCGCCTTCTAAATTTGAGAACGTGATTAGTACCTTATTTTCATCAGTACATTTGGATAATTGATCTTTGCCTACAATATTTATGCAATTATAGTTATAAATTATAATATTACAGTAGAGTCTCACTAATCCGGACTTGCTGGGACCGCACTCTATCGGGATTATCGAAAATCAGGATTAAACGGAATGACGTTTTTTTTAAACTTACTAATAAATATAAACAAAAAACACTTTATGTATTTATACAAATTCAAAATATGTATTTTATTGATTTACAATTGTAAATTATTCATATGTAATCGAAACGATAGTATCTTAATCATGGGTATTCCCGAATATATACATTATACATATATTTCGTACTAAAGTACTCGCGAGACTCTACTGTATATGAATTATTATTTATTAAATCAGTAAGTAGGTAGGTAGGTGCAGTAATATATTTGTACAACTATCACGTAATTACTAACTTAAACCATAAGAATTTCCTAAAAATCGGTAGCTAAACACAAATTCTCCGGTAGAATTCATTTTATTGAACTCTGCAACTGAAATTGTTTTTAATGTTCTATTTTTACAAATTTCGTTCGTCGTATAAATAATTGCTGCATAAAATTTATCAGCGTGTTTCCTAAATATCGTATTCAAAAGCTCTTTCTTGTAAGTTTTTGGTGGACCCACCAAAATTACCATCGGAAGTAGTCGGTAATTGTATCCACAGTAATTTACTGCACCTAAAGACAATCTTCCTGCAGATAAATGTTCTAAAACAGTAGATTTTAATACATTCTTTTCTGCCATAAGCAATGAATGAATTTCCATTTCATTTAACTCCTATTTGAATGTATTAAACAAAACACATATTATTAGTAAATTATTTTGTGCATACAAATTTAAAAAAAAAGTGTGTAAGTGGATGTTGCTCTGCTGTACGGTAGGTTACAAGTGGGTCACTATAATGGATGTTCTTAAATTTGAATTCAATAATATAATATCATTGTATAAGAAAAACGATTCTGAGCGAAAACGGTCAGTCAGCCTATGATATTAGTATATTACCAAGTATATTTGATGATATTATTATGAATACCTAAAGTAATTTACATAATATATAACCTATTTACGTGGAACCTTGTTTTAAATATTCAATTCTTAGCTATAAAATTTGAACATTTTATAAATTTTTAACTACAAAATAATTATAAAATTTTAAATTTGATAAATCTTGTCAAAATTCAAACTTTAAATGCTTATCAAAAAAATTGTGCATATGTCTTTATAATATTTTTCAAGTGCAGCTATTGTAACAATATATCAGGAGCCTTGCATTACATTTTCACGCATTTTTACCCAACAAATAAAATTTTAATGATATTTATAGAAAAAAAAACTAAAAAAATTGAAAACTGACGAAGTCCGTAAACAGCTCAAAAAGAGTCAAAATATTTTCAAAATTATAAATATTTAATTTGATTTCCTTGTAGTCATTTTTTTTTTTTTTTTGATAAGGGTAGACCAACTTATGAATAATCTTGTATTACATTTTCAAATCTTAGATTTAAAAAGAAAAATTTTTTTGAATTCTAAACTCCAAATAATTTGTTAATTTTCGTGAATTTTCCGTATTTTGTCAAGATTTGAACTTTAAATGCTTATAAAAAAAAAAATTGTGACTATGGATATTTAATTTTTTTCAAATTCCATTGTAATAATGTAGTAGGAGCCTTGTACTAAATGTTCAAACTTTTTTACCCAACAAATAAAGTTTTAGTTACATTCATGAAAAAAAGACTAATAAAATTGGAAACTGAAAATGTTCCTAAACAGTTCAAAACAAAATAAAAATATTTTGAAAATTTTATTGTGTATAGAAAATGAAAATATAAACAACCAGTCCAAATGTTCATTTGTTTTCGAGTTACACCAAAAACCAAAATCGATTTTGTGGAAAACTGTAAACCTGCTACCTAAAGCATATTATTTATTAAGATATGCTCAATATACATCTGCTTGTGAATACATCATTACAGTCTACAGCCGTTGCCGAACACGTATCAAAATAAAAATGAAAGTAAAATATAGCCTCAATATAGGTAGGTAGTAGGTACTCTGTTTACCTGCAGGTCATCAATTTTTATAAATGTTTGATCAATGGTTGCTTTTAATGGCAAATTGTTTGAAAATATCAATTGTTTGTGAATATTTAATTTGAGAAAATCATTGTTTTCGACATTTAAAAGGCGAAGATTTGTAAGCGTCTTTATGTATTCTACTTGCAGTACATCGTCGATCATATTAGCTTGTAAATTCAATACGGACAACTGTTTGGCATTCTAAAATTTATTTTTAAAAATATAAGTAGGTAATATTATTATGATCAGATCAGTTCCTATATATAAAATTGAATGTTACAAATAATTTTGAACGATTGGGAATACCAGCCTGCACTCAGCACTGGCATTTATATAAAAAAGTATTTCGTTATAGGGATTCATAAAAAATTAGTTATATCTTTTAATATATATGTATACCTATCTACTTTGAAGTAGATGGGTATTGCGTACATAATTAAAATTTGTTTGTACATATATTACAAATTATATTAAATACTTAACAATCGCATGTATATATTAAAAAATTGTATTATAAATTATAATACTCTTCGTCTCTTCAATAACATTTTAGTGCAGGATTTTAACTCTAAACCGCTTCCATGTACACGGAAAAAAATTACTATAATATTATAGTTGAACAAATTATAGTAGATATAACTATTTAATAGGTAAAATAACTAAAATGATTTACATATTATAACTATATAAATATAGTTAGTTTTTATGGTAATGTTTACTATATTTTATAGTTAACGAAGTTTTTAATGTTTGAATTAATTAAAAAATATAGTTAAAATAGCATATTTAAGTTATTCTAATAATAACTTGACTATGATATTTTAGTAAATCTGACTAACCTATTATAGCAATTGTAATGTACAGTCAATCCTACTAATTATTTTTATAGTACAAACAACTGTTTTGTTTTTTCCGCGGTGTATAATTATTAATACTAGTTTTAAGGGGGCTCCAGTTAATGAAAAAAAAGTGACTTTTAAACAAAAAAGCCAGACAAAATTGGAAAAGTTTAGTTTGACGAGATTTAATTTTGAAAACGGTTTATGATTGATCAAAAATTTGCTAGGGTTCCATAGAGGCATTTTTTAATATTCCAACTATTGTTAGCGTCATATAATGCGTATTAAAGTGATATATAAATACAAAAATATCATATTTTTATTCATGGATATCACAGCTGAAAAAATAGATATTCGAAATAGCCTCGATGGATTTAAATTTTATATTATATACCTATTTTACCTATTTTAATCCTATTGTCACCTAAACCTATATAATTACTCTAGATAAGTAGGCGGTAAGTAATATAGGTACCTATATACTATATATTACTTATTATAGCCAATTTAATATATAGGTAGGTATTAAGGTATATATTATGTACTAAGATTTAAAACTAGTTAATTATTTATTATACCTACTTACTTTTAGAAAATCAAGCAACTTTAGTTTGTTATGTGACAAGTCGAGTATTTCACACATACTTGAGGACATGTCCAATTGTATAGTTTCTAAATCGTTGTAAGACAAGTTTATTTCCATCAAGGAACATGGTAGTGAATAATGTATATGTTTTATACCATTGTGAGACAAATTCAGGAATATCAAATGACTATATAAATAAATTGGTAGGTACACTCTCAATTAGTAAAACTATTAGTAGGTATAGATACGTATATACTATACAGAACACAATACTGAAATAGTGAAATACCACCAAACGAGGTTACTTGGAGAAGTTTTAAAATCAAAATTAGAAATGAAGGAATACCAATTAACATATTATGTATATTATATTTAGATTATTTTACTAAGTAGGTAGGTAACAAAAACCTAGATAATAGATTTTAAATATTAATTACCTAGCTACTTCTTTAAGAATAATATATAAAAATTAAATATAATATATACCTAATTACAACGTGACAAAATTAAAACAATTAAGTTTTAATATTATTAGTAAGTGATTGCATGACGAACCGGAATACAAATATACCTACCTACCTACTATTATTTCTTACTTGAGATGAATAATCTCAAAAGCAATTTTATTTTGGGGAAGATTATTTAATAATATTATAGATGATAATAATTAATAACATGCAGTTAATGCACTATATTTAAAACCTGTTTTTCCCAAACTTTGATACTAATACCTATATGTATTATTATTTAACACATATTAGTTTTTATTAAGCTCCAAGTTTACCAGTTTGACGGTACCTAGGTATTGATTTTTATTTACATCGCACATATAATAAGCGTTTCTCACTTTAATTCCGATAGCCCGTTTACGTGTTTGATGGAATTGTACGATAGATCTAAGTATGCTATACTCCAAAAATTAGACAAATCGTCCATATCTTCGATATTGTTGTTCGAGTAATCGGCATGGTATAACATCTTCGGTGGTCTGAAGTTTAATATTTGTTTCAAACAATTGTGGGACACGTCTAAGTACTCCAACTCGTTAAGACTACTTAAAGCGCTCAAATCTTGTATGACATTATGATGTATCTCCAACTTTTTTAAAGATATATAATCACCGATGATGTCGATGTTTTCTAAATCCTAAAAAACATTTATGTAACTGTAAGTAAACAGTGGCAAAACAAGTGGGTGTAGTCCCCCCCATTTGACTGTACAATTAATAATGTAGGTATTATAAGTATATTTATCTAATCTAGAATAAAATATTGAAAAATTATCGAAAAATAACAATTTTGCTATAGTTTCGCTTTGTGAATTATCATAAATTATAGTAACATAACTTTGAAAAATGTTTCGTAATTGTCGACACAATATTAACGAAGTATGGACGGTTCATAATGGACCCACAAGTGCTCAGAAAAATTCGGTGCATACCTACATTTTGATTGTGTCAGTAAAGAAACTATTCCTTTGCGGTATAATGTCATATTGAAATTAAATATTTATTTTACCAAATTATTTAGAGCGAGTTCAGTAAAACAGAAATAATTCTCAATCTCCTTGTGTCTTATCATGTTAGTCAGTCCTTTGATCAATGTACTACGGTTCAACACTCCGTCTTGAATAGGTCTTGTGAATATAATTATAGGATGCAAACGATTTAAATCTGGTGTGTTCAAAGAAATATTCGTCAATGGCATGTTGTTGATTGATTTGATTTTCAATATTAGGCACCTACTATTATGTTGTACAAATTATAAGCTAGTAAATAATTATATTAATTTTAATCAAAAAAATAAACGACAAAATAAAAATTGATAATAATAAAATATATATTATCTCATTCCAAAAAAATTCAATGAAGTTATTCATCACTTAAGTAACGGCAAAAATAGGTATAGCATAATAATTTGGCCAGTAATCTAATAATTAACATTGTATTTACCAGCTATTATTAATACATTTGAAATGAAGGCATTATCAGTGCTTGGAAAGAGGAACTAGTTTCAGTGATTACGTTAATTTTTCAAGAACTTAACGGGAACGTAGTAAGTGGCGTCATTTCAGTTTTTAATAGACTAGGGCAATTTTTCACTGCTTTTCAGACTCAACATTTTTTTCACTCAGATTCTTATAGCATAGTGCCATAGAGGTAATAACGAGGGGGGGGGGGGCGTGTGGTAAATGTGCCGACTTAAGGTTGATGTAAATACTAGACTGGGGTAAATGCCCCAGTTGCCCTCCCCCAAATGACGCCACTGAACGTAGTTCCTTTTTCATGTGGAGGAACATATTGGAATCATGAACGATTTTATTAATTGTTCTTTTTTTCGTTAATTTATTTTTAAGTATAGGGAATTTAAATAGTTTAAGAGAAAAAGTTTTATAATATTTTTTTTTAAGAAATTTAGTCGATAATAGTGAGCCATTATATTAAACCTGGGAGTCGGAAAAAAAGTCCAGTTTGATTTATTGTTTCATAAAAAAATGTCTTGATTAATAAATATTAATAATTAATATAATTATATAAATATAATTTAAACTAATATTTTTTACTAATATCAATTAAAAATTCTTCCACCGATATTTCGTCAATGGCCACTCTGAACATAAGTTTTTTAACGTTCACCGGTGTTACCACACTTCCGTTTTTTTGGTGACCCCTTCACCCATAAGCGCAAATAGCGTTTGAGATTTGGGGGGAGGGGGCTAAAGCCTTACTTTGATAATATTGAATATACTTAAAACAAAATGTAGGAAATGATTGGGGGGCTTTGAATCTAAAGCCCCCCCCCCCTTTTTGAGCATATGGGTTTACCTACTGCGTGGCTTTTGAATATTCGTATTAAAATATTTTGTTTAAAAAAATAACATAATTTACAATATATTAACATAACTAATAAGTAATACTATTAACACTAAATAATAATTAGTCTATACCTAATACCATTGATTATAAATACTATATAATACTAGTATTTATAATCAATGCTAATACCTATTGTTTGTTATTTATAAGTGCATATTATTTGCTTTCCTTAGTACATAACTAAATACTTATTTAATACATCCTTTTCAATTCCGGGGTCTTGTTAAAATCTAAATATATGTTTATGTAACTTTATTTGATTGAGTTTGTAATCGAAACTACTAGTTATAGCGATAGATTTGAAGAGATTAGTGAAGAGTAATTTGTTTTTTTTTATTTCGAAATTGAATCAATATATTTTATAGTGCGGCTCGCACAATAATATGTTCGTAGTACTTGAAACGTGTGATACAATACTTTGTGTTTCTCTCAGATTATGTCACCAAAAAATAAACAAAAATAAGCAAACATCCGGCAACAACTGTTTTATTTATAACTTGGATGTCTAAGGCCAGAAAAAGTGATTTTTTAAAAATTGTATTCTGTTTGTTTATCATTCTCGAGTTTATAGAGATCTAAGCTAATTTACTCTCTTGAAGTTAATGCAATTAAACCAAAACACTCCAATAGTCTCCAATAACTCAGGTGGATTGTTCAACTCGGTCGGATTTGTCCACAAAGCGAGGCACAACAACACAACGACTTGTCTGTGAACTGAGGTAAACTCAAAACAAAATGCACCTCGTAGAGTATAATTGTTCGTTTTTTCCCGGCCGAAGTCGGGTATAGTGTAATATAAAAAATACCAATTTTTAAACCTTTGAAGTGTATAATAATATTATTGCCACGAATAACGGCTACCTATATCTAATATATATAAAAAAAATAAAGAAATATGGCTCAACATTAACACCGCCGACGGTTGTCAACGAGCTTTTAAGTATATTTATTACTTAGTAAAATACCATAAACACGTAATAATAAACATTGTTATAATTATTTTCCGACCATTCGATATCTGTTCTCGTTTTGACTCGAGTCATATTATTTTTGAGTTAAGATTATGTATTCGGTAACGATATTATGTCTATGTTTTTGCATGTTTTCGGAGTCGTTGGGTGGGCTTGTGGTTTTGAGTCAAGTCCCCCTGGATCCGTGGAAGAAATCCGACCCCGCAGTGTCGCGACTTTCGAGAGGAACTGAGTATATGGTCGCTGGTTCAAAAGTTCGATCGTCAAAGCCACCACCGATCTGCGACTGTTCACATGTATCCGGACAACTTCATTCGCACGTAGTCGGTTCGCAAGTGACCAGCCGACGCTGTTCACCGTACATCGACTTTCCGCAGGTAAACGGATACCGGCCACCTCACGTTGGCTGTCCAAAGGTAACAGGATACCGTCCATCAGCGTCGACGAATTGTCCACCCCGACGCACTATGCCTCAGTGCATGAAATTCCGGACGCAGCCGCTATGTACCACGGGCCGGACTACGCTGCCTCCGTGCACCACATGCCGGACTACACTGGCTCCTTGTACCACGTGCAAGACTACCCCGCCTCTTTGTACCACTTGCCGGTCTTTACCACCATGTACCACGTGCTGGACTACGCTGCCTCCATGCACCATATACCGGACTACACTGGCTCCTTGTACCACGTGCAAGACTACCCCGCCTCTTTGTACCACTTGCCGGTCTTTACCACCATGTACCACGTGCTGGACTACGCTGCCTCCATGCACCACATGCCGGACTACACTGGCTCCTTGTACCACGTGCAAGACTACCCCTCCTCTTTGTACTACTTGCCGGACTTTACCACCATGTACCACGTGCAGGACGTCACCTCCATGTATGGAATGCCGGACGACCAAACCTCCGCCGGTTTTGGTCGTACGTGTTGAAATTGAACTAGCCACGTTAGGCTTGCCTAACCTAACCTAACCTAACCTAACTGGCACGTTAGGCACGTGTGGCTAGTCCAATTTCAACACTACCAATACCTGCGGAGGTTTGGTCGTCCGGCATTCCGTACATGGAGGTGACGTCCGGCACGTGGTACAAGGTTCCGTTCAATTGCCTATTTAATTATGTAATTTATTCTATGATAGTAAAAAAAAGTTGTTAAATTAAATATATTTATTTTCGATACAGTACATAGATAAACAAATAGTTTTAATTAAATATGATATTATAATCATGGCATTTTTATTTTTATATCGATACAAAGTTTTTTAAGGTAAGAGATACAGGTCAGACATAAGTGAAAAACTGAAATGTGAAAGAACAAAATATTTAATAATATACTACTATACAACAGTGTAGCGTTGCATTAATTTTCTCCGTCTTGCAAACGTTCACATATAGCAATTCAACAATCTTTAAAATGTTCTTCTGATTAAATATTCAAGAACGCATATATAACTTTAAAACGTTCTTCTGAATAAATATACCTACAAGAACGAATAACTTAACAACTTATGTTTATTAGTTCTATCATTCAAGAACTTGAACAATTTATAACGTTATATCTACAATGGTGGTCAAACTATGGGGGGGGGGTGATGGGGATAGACCCCCCATGACATTTTCCCCAATAGTCATAACAGTTTATATATAACTATGAGTATATTATGTATATTGTATAATATATTAAATCTTGTTCTGTACTGAAAAGTAAAAATTTCAGTAGTTTTCAAATTCGCCAGGAAAAACCAAAATAAAAATTAGGGAAAAACGTGTATTTTTACGCAAAACTAGTTTTCGGCAAAATTGATTTTTTTATTTTGCTGTTTCTCAAAACCTAAAACATGTATAGATACTTGAAATTTTCACCAAATGTTTTTATTTGCGTCACCTATACATGATATAACTTTTGAAAAATGTTGAGGTTTTTTGAGCGATTTATGGACAGTTGACATTTTCGATTTTTCTTATTTTTTTTTTTTTGAAATGTCGATAAAATAAATTTGGCCGGCCAAATAAGATTGAATACAAGGGTATTCATAAGTTGTACATATTTCCATTACAAAAAAATTATAAATCACATTTTTTTATAAGCATTGAAAATAATACTGAACAAACTAGCAAAATAAAAATAAAATATAGGTTTAATTATTTCATAATAATAATGTAATTAATTCTTTATAAATAAAGTCTGTATTTACCACAATTGATAAAATGTTTAAATGTATATCTATAACCGTTTGTTGAACATAACTTAATTTAACGTTTATTGCAAATAAAGTTCAAAAACGAATTATGGAACCGAAACAAAAATAGACGGTGAAGGTCGCCGTGTACAACACAATCATTGTATTTTTGTAACAGGTTTTTTGTTACGTTTAAAAACAGACCACGATAATAATCGATGTGATAGAACTATACTTATTATGTTTCAAGTAGGTACCTAATTATATTTCTAATAAACTTATAATTTTAATTTTAAAACTGGAGTGAAAAAGCACCTAATTTTGGTCATTTTGAAAACAAAAATTTAGATATTTTTCTCAGTGCCAGCGCTAGGGGGGGGGGACAAATGGGACACATGTCCAGGGCGGTGGAGACTCATTTGCGCACATATTAATATATTTTTTAAATTTACGACAACTCTTTGCGCACAAAATAGTAAACAATGAAAACCAGCTTTTAGGTACAGTTTTGGGTGTACAGGGTGTCTTAAGCTGTCCAACACGTTACACGTTCAATATTATTGATATCAATGATCACCCGTTATTGGAGTCTCTTCAATATAGCCTTATATAGTCTTAAAGCATAACGTGATTTCACATCAGTTATTATCTATCAAAAATGGCATTAATACTCGCCAAGTACACTAGTCGTGTGGGACAAGCGTGTTGATTCAGGCGTTTGAAAAAAAAAATAAAACATTACTAAAAGAATACTCAAAAAATGATTCGGAAATCGGAAGGTGGCTTAAATATTTTTTTGGTTTACCTTATCTAAACTCTGATGAAGTTCCGGACGCATTTACGGAGCTAATCTAAATAGCTCCTAGTAATATATTAAGTATGGATTTTCCGGACTATATTTTAAAAAATTATAAGTACTGATTTTGATGCTGATTTTGGGACAGAATTATGGGCTAGTGCACCAGACGATAGCCCTAGAACAACAAACGGAGCTGAAAACTTTCATATGCACTTTAATAGCCAATTTTATACCCCCCACCCTCATATTCACCAAATCATACAAATACTCATGGAAATTCAAGTCGACACCGATTTAAAAATAAACTCATTAAAAAAAATAAGGAAAACACACGTAGGACAGAAATATTAACAAAACAAAATTTTTTGAAAAAAATATATTCAGATTACAAATCTAAAAAAATTGATTTATAACCTATTTGATGCAAACGCGTACCTACCAATAAATATTAAATATTATGTATTAACTGTAATTTATGTAGATTGTAAATTTTAATGACTTTTGTAAAAATTAATAATGATTGTACCTAATTTATTGTAATTTGTAAATTTTAATGACTTGTAAAAATAATTGTACCTAATTTATTGTAATTTGACAAAATTTTAATGACTTGTAAAAATTATTGTACCTAATTTATTGTAATTTGACAACATTTTGAATAATGTGTAATAGCTAAAACAACATTTTTAAGCCCGCCAGTCTATAACATCAGAATATGATGAGACAGAAAGTCCTAAGCCTTTTAAAGGGTGAAGGAAAATGTTGTTTGAGTATAATAATTGTCCACTATCAGTATTGACCAAATCGAAAATATGGTGGTACGGAGATTATGTACACCCTATACGTGGATAAAATTCTTGGAAAAAAGGTTTCTATTGTTCGTAAAATGTGCGCAAATGAGTTATGTTTTTGTGCGCAAATGAGTTGTAAAAAAGGTAAATGCGCGCAAATGAGTTGTAGCCGTCCAGGGCCCCGCGCTTGTTAAAGGGCCCCGCGATTTTTAATTATCATCTTAATACCGTGAAACACATTGACATTTTATATTAACAAATTATAAATCTATAAATCTATCATCAGTTATTTGGAAAATGATATCTAAATTTAGCCATAGTACAAAGTAAATCGTTATCCATCCGACGAAGGAATAATATTTTGAGGATACTCGAGGATTGTAGGAGTATAATATACTATAATTAATAATATAAATATTTATTATCTCTATAGTTATTGTTTTTTTCTGTTCTTTGTTTGGAAAAGCTTTCAGCGTACCTACCTATTGTCGTATGCCCGTATTATAGAAGGGGCAAGAGCTATATTCTTAAAACATTTATTTGATTATCTATTATTATAATATGTTCAACATTTGAGTACTTTACTGCAATCCGCTTTGCACCTTACAGTATTTTTTCAACAATTTCTGCATAAAATCATAAAAGTAAATTTTCATTTTAAGAAATTATTATTACAATTTAGTTTAGGTAAGTATAGCCGTATTGAATAATATGTATTAGATTCTGAGTGAAACGATGAATGTATTGATTTTACAATGATGTGTGTTTATTTTTTAATTTTTAATTGTTTTAATTTTTTTTTGTGTGTCTGTCATCACGTTTTAGGACAGTAAAAGTGCTTGGATTTTCTACAACAGTATCTTTTCTGATAGGAAAGTGAATCTAGTTGGTACTTTGGGGGGTCAAAAGTAAAAATTTCCCAATAGTTTTCAAAAGCACCGTGAAAAAAAACATAAAAATTAAGGAAAAACGGGAATTTTTACGCAAAATTGGTTTTCCAAAAAATTGGTTTTGGTTTTTGGTGTAACTCTAAAACAAATGAACGTATATATACATGAAATTTTCACTGGTTGTTTATATTTGCATTTTCTATACACGATAACATTTTCAAAATATTTTGATTTATTTTGAACTATTTAGGGACATTTTCATTTTCCATTTTTTTTTAGTTTTTTTCTTAAAAATATCAATAAAATTTTTTTTGTTGGTTGCGAAAGCTTGAAAATTTAATATAAGGCTCCTAGTATATTGTTTCAAAGGCAGATGAAAAATATTAAAAACCTTAGTCACAATTTTTTTTTATAAGCATTTAAAGTTCAAAAATTGACAAAATATGGAAAAATCACGAAAATTAGCAAATTATTTTGAGTTAAGAATTCATACAACTTTTTCTTTTTAAGTCTAAGATTTGAAAATGTAATACAAGATTCCTTATAAGATTATCTACATTTATCAAAAAAAAAATGTCTATAAGAAAGTCAAATTAAATTTTTTATGAGCGTCTGAAATTCAAATTTTTACAACATTGGATTGGATATTCACTCGATTTCTCATGTAGCGATTTCCTTATTTTGTTGTAATACAAAAACGAATAACTGTAGATACATGAAAATTTCACTGAAAGTTTATATTAGCATTTCCTATACACCATACAATTTTGAAAATATTTTGACTCTTTTTCGGCTGTTTACGGACATTTACAGCTTTCAATTTTTTTTCTATAAATATCAATAAAGTTTTATCGGTTGGGCCAAAAAGTGTAAAAATGTAATACAATGCTTCTGATATATTGTTACAATATCAGTTGAAAAATATTAAAAATACATAGGCACAATTTTTTTTTATAAGCATTTAAAGATCGAATTTTGACAAAATTTATCAAATTTAAAATTGAATAATTATTTTGTAGTTAAAAATGAATAAAATGTTCAACTTTTATATCTAAGGATTGAAAATTTAAAACAAGATTCCACGTATATAGTTAATTCTGTTACCAAAAAATCTAAAAAATACATAAGCATAGTTTATTTTATAGTAATTTTAAGTTCAATTTTGGACAAAATTACATACAAAAAAAAGGTGGGTAAGTGGATGTCGCTCTGCTGTACAGTAGGTTACAAGTGGGTCACTGTATAATGTATGCTATTAAATTTGAATTCAATGATACAATATCATTGTATAAGAAAAAACGATTCTGAGCGAAGACGGTATGTCAGTCTAGGTTTAAGACAAATTAAATACATATCTATGGTATTAAAACAAAAATTGACTTATAATAAATTCCAAAATAATCATATCACATTATCACAATATCCATTAGGTACTTATAACACGTTATACATCAACATCAATAACAAACCCTGATACTATCATAGATATATAATATTACACTTTAGAAGTTTCAAGTAGGTACCCACGAATAATATATAATCACAACAAAATAACTAGGTTTTTTAATATGTAATTTCGTCCAAATTTGAACATAAAATGACTATAAAATAAACTGTGATTGTATATTTTTTAGATTTTTCAGTAAGAGAATTAACTACTTACGTGGAATCTTGTTTTAAATTTTCAATCCTTAGCTATAAAAACTGAACATTTTATAATTTATTAATTACGATGATTAATAATTTTCGAGATTTTGAAAAATTCTGTCAAAATTCGATGTTTAAATGCTTATAAAAAAAAATTGTGCCTATGTATTTTTAACATTTTTCAACTGATATTGTAACAATATATCAGGAGCCTTGTATTACATTTTTACACTTTTTGGCCCAACAGATAAAACTTTATTGATATTTATAAAAAAAAAACTAAAAAAAATTGAAAGCTGTAAATGTCCGTAAACAGCCGAAAAAGAGTCAAAATATTTTCAAAATTGTATGGTGTATAGGAAATGCTAATATAAACATTCAGTGAAATTTTCATATATCTATAGTTATTCGTTTATGAATAACAACAAAATAAGGAAATCGCTACATGAGAAATCGAGTGAACATCCAATGTTGTAAAAATTTGAATTTCAAACGCTCATAAAAATTTAATTTGACTGTCCGGTAGAGATTTTTTTATTGATAAAGGTAGACAAACTTATGAGTAATCTTGTATTAGATTTTCAAATCTTAGATTTAAAAAGAAAAATTTTTACGAATTCTTAACTCAAAATAATTTGCTAATTTTCGTGATTTTTCCATATTTTGTCAATTTTTGAACTTTAAATGCTTATAAAAAAAAACTGTGACTAACGATTTTTAATATTTTTCATCTGCCTTTGAAACAATATACTAGGACCCTTCTATAAATCAAAGTATTTTGAAAATGGTATCGTGTATAGAAAATGCAAATATAAACAACCAGTGAAAATTTCATGTATCTACGGTCATTTGTTTTAAAGTTACACCAGAAACCAAATTCAATTTTCTGAAAAATTGATTTTGCATAAAAATTCCCGTTTTTCCTTAATTTTTCTTTTGTTTTTCCCGGCGCTTTTGAAAACTACTGGGAAATTTAAATTTTGACCTCCTCAATGCACCAACGATATTCACTTTCCAATCGAACAAGATACTGAAGTCGAAAATCGAAGCATTATTTCGACTACTTATCGTGTACACAGACAAAAAAAATAAAAAAAAAACACACATCATTGTAAAATCAATACATTCATCGTTTCACTCAGAATCTAAAACTAGAATAACTATTTTAGTTATTTTGTTGTGATTGTGTAATTTTATTCGTGGGTACTTGATACTTTTAAAGTACTCTACTATATATCTATGGAGTATGGACTATGATAGTATCATGGTTTGTTGTTGATGTATAACGCATTATAAGTACCTAATGGATATTGTGATATGATTAATTTGGATTTTATTATAGGTACCTATTATAGGTAAATTTTTGTTTAATACCATAGATTTTATATAATATGTCTTATACCTAGACTGACATACCGTCTCCGCTCAGAATCGTTTTTCTTATACAATGATATTATATCGTTGAATTCAAATTTAATTTCATCCATTATACAGTGACCCACTTGTAACCTACTGTACAGCAGAGCGACACCCACTTGCCCACCTTTTTTTACATGCTTTTCTTTAACTCGCAATGTTTCATTCATTCATTTCTGTTGTCATCAAATCTTGCGAGTTCAATTTAAGTCACTTATATATGACCTAGGAGGCTCAAATTTTGTATGGAGGTCTAGGGTCGGTGACAATACATGGCCCAGTTGTCAAAAAAAAAAAAAAATCAAAAAATCCTTTGTTTCTAATTTATTGTTATCACTAAAAAGTAGAAAATAAAAAAATAAAGAAAAAATTTGTTTAAATACATGCTTTTCCTAATACTATTTAATATATGAACGAAAAAGTTGAAAATAAACTTACTTTTAAAACAATTTCTTAATGAAACTTCAAGGTTATCAAGATATTACTAAAAGTGTTTCTAAAATGGATTTGTTGCAAAATTTTTGAAACTTGTGAATTACAAATAACGAAATGCATGGGGCTCCTATGAGGCAAGAATTGAAGAATATCTCTTACAAAATTGGAAGTATGATCAATAATCTTTAAAATATTTATCATAAAGTTTATCTAATGATTCAGTTGTAGAGTGACTTTACATAGGAGTTATCATAAGTGCCCAATGCTTTTCGTTTTTTGTAATTCACTAGTTTTAAAAATTTTGCAACAAATACATTTTAGAAACACTTCTAGTAATATCTTGATAACCTTGAAGTTTCATTAAGAAATTGTTTTAAAAGTAAGTTTATTTTCAACTTTTTCGTTCATGTATTAAGTAGTATTAAGAAAAGCATGTTTTTAAAAAATTTTTTCCTTTTTTTTTTATATTGTCTACCGCCGCCGCGTACTTAGATATTAAACAATTTATTATATCATTCAAACATGTTGATAATTTTATTTATTTTTTATTGATGTTTTTATAAGTTGTAATTATTAAAATAAATATAAATTAATAAAATGATAAGCCCCCCACGAATTTATTAACTTATAATTTTCAACACATAGGTACATACCTATTATATTTTATTATTTGTAAATAATTTTTTTGTTAATACATTATAATAAAAAAAAAAGGATAAGAATAACCTGATATTAATATTTTTAATGTTTAAAATTCAAATAAAAACAGCATTAATCTTAAAAAATCCTGATTTAAAAAAAGCTAGAATTTTTCCCTCCTCTTGGTACCTTTTGCCTATGTCCAGGGCCCCTCGCCCCCGCAATACCTAATGCCGGCACTGATTTTTCTAATTGTACCGTTTATCACCCCACTTGGACTACCCCAGTACCGACTACCTACTAATTATTATACTAACAGAGTAGGTACATAGTGCAGACTGAATATTTGTTATGTACAATTAATAATGACAAATAACATTTAAAATGCTTTACATAGATCTTCTAATAGGTATTATGGATATTATAAAATATAAATAGATATTAATACATTATTATAGTTCGCAACACGCACACATTTGACAACGAACAGGTCGGTGCCCAGTAGAATTGTACTACATATACCTAATACAATAATAATAATAATATATTCATAGGTTCAAATAGCGTTGGGGGGGGGGGGACTAAAGCCTTACTTTGATAATATTGAATAAGCTTAAAACAAAATGTAAGAAATGTTTGGGGGGCTATGGAAATATTTTTTTTGGGAGGGGGCATAGCCCCTAAAGCCCCCCCCCCCCCCTATTTGCGCCGAAGCTTTCACCTAATTCTTGTAATGCTGTTTTAGCTATTTGTGGATCTGGGTAAAATTCTTGACTGACACATTCTTTTAGAATTAAGTTAAAAACTTCTCCGAGTATTAAAATTATTTTTTTGAAGAAAACAGTAAACAGCAGTTACAAAACTTCATATTTTTTCCCTCGAAAAACCTATAACTGCAGAAAATTTTCTGGACTTAACGAAAAATTACCATCACAATACCAAGTACCTATGTGCTTCATCTAAATATTTTATTTTATTATTATCTATCTTATAATACAAATTAATTGTGCTATCTTTATTTCTGTATACCTTTCAAAGAGAGATTATTTTACTCTATTATGATGAACTCTTATTTATAGCCTTCCTATAAGTATTACATGGTATTGGCCCAGAAATAAAATATTTAGAGACTACTGTGTACCATATGGGGTGATTATAGCCATATAGGAACGATATTATAAAATCAGTGAAAGTAAGTTACCGCTCAACAATCGACTGTATCAACTATATTTAAATTCATATGCATAGGTAATTTAAATTAGTAAGCGAGAGAGTATAAATAATTATAATTAGGGCACGGATGATGTTGAATTTGCAACTTTTCTTCTACTTTTTCAATTAATTGCTAAGTAAGTTTTAAATATGTTTCATGTAAGTACGAATTCAAATCTAAAAGTTTTAAGTGCAATTTTTTGCAATTTTTGGGATTTTTTCAATTTTATTGCAATTTACTCATTTATACAACTATTTTAGCAATATTAAAACTTATATATGACTTAAAACCATTATTAAAATCAATGATATAGGTACTAACTGGACAAACTGGTTTACCCGAAGACTTAACAGTAAGCGATTTATCTTATTTTAAATACGCTCCGCTTACATCAACCGACGTAGAATGAAGTTTTTCGAGATATAAGAACTTACTAGCTCCAAATCGAAGAGGGTTTGATTTCGAAAATTTAAAACAAACACTTATAGTACAGTGCAATGATGTATAATATAATAAATTTATAATGGCATGATTATAATGTAATGTATATATTTTTTTTTGTATTATTTAGAATTTTAGATTATAATTTATAACAGTCAACTTAAAACATTTATAACAAAACGTTGTTATTTTTTAGTGCAATTTTTAATATTTTTAGTGCAATTTTTGGTATTTTTTAGTGCAATACTGCAATCAATTTTACTATTTTTTTAGTACTACAACATCCGTGCCCTAATTATAATTATATAATTATTGTAACCCCACCCCACGACTCTGTAAGATAATACTATTCTTATCATCCACCCCCTAAAAAGAATGCTAAATATGCCACTGCATGTATGTGGAAATATTCTAACTTGTATCCCTGTACCTATTGTTA
The DNA here is from genome assembly GCA_949089665.1 of Macrosiphum euphorbiae. Lineage (NCBI taxonomy): Eukaryota > Metazoa > Arthropoda > Insecta > Hemiptera > Aphididae > Macrosiphum > Macrosiphum euphorbiae. The sequence goes on along the minus strand of CARXXK010000001.1, from coordinate 113,411,159 downwards.
TATATTTAATACTTAATAATTTTAACTTAAAAACATAATGATGCATATAAATTATTATGTTACCAAGCTAAATTTGTTATAAATAATAAGTTAAAAGCAGACAATTTATAATAGGATCAACTAATAATATTAAACATGGAACAGAGAACCGTTATCTCCCGAATATCAACAAAAATATAAAAACCATTATAGGTACCTATACAATTGTTTGAGGTGATATGTATAAATATGAGAATATTTTAGAGATATTTTGGGAATAAATATAAAGGTAAAAATCATGTGCCAACATTTTCAAAAACATGGATACTTTTCAAAATAATGAGTGTTATTTGATAAAAGTATCACCCTGCAGTATGTTCTTAATACATAATACCATTAGTGGACAGTGGATTGTAAAAATGTTTAGATAAATATGAATAAAATGTTATTTTATTTAATAATATTCCATTACCTTATTTCAGTGTTTTTACAATAACAAGTGCTAAGATTGTTACATATATAGTTGATAAGAGTAATAATTTAATATAATTTATATTATATTATATAATTATATATAATATAGATTATAAAAAAAAAACTACATGATTAACATCTACAATATTTTTCTTTTTGTATCTCATAAGTCATAACACAAATTTAAGCTACCTTAATTACTCAATTAATACTTTATGAATAGTTAATTTGTTTATAATATGTGAATTATTTAACAAGATATACGAGCTAAGATTTTATTTTCTATTGTGCAATTATTTAGATTCAACTTCTAATATAAAATCTGACTGCACTTGCTAAGTTTATATACTTCAATAGCACAATTACCAAAATCTTTCTTATATTCTTCTAAATTAATAATTAATAGTTATTAACAGTATATTGTATACTAAAAATTCAAATCAAAATAAAATAATAGTATTTTTTATATTATAATATATATTTTAAATATTGACACATTCTAACAGTGAAATAAAAACATGAAGAAAAGCTGTTACTATAATAAGTGTTCATAATTTGGTAACTGACTTAAAAATGTATAAATTTTATAGTATTTATGAAAATGTAGTTTTTTGCTTAATAGGCATGATCTTTAACAAATAGTCCCTGAGAACCAGCAGCTGTTTGTACAGAACCAGCTTCGTATTTGCCAAGAGCTGATAGTTTGTTTGCCTAAACAAAAATTCAACAAATATAAGTATTTGATCTAAACGCATTAAATTAATATAACACTATAATTGTACTAACCAATGCTCTCTTAAGAAGTTCGTCTTGAGCAGTTTTAATATTTTCTTTCTTTCCTTGCCATGCTTTTAAGACTGAAGCTTGCAGAGCACGTCCATAACTGAAGCTCAATGCCCATGGTTTCTTGGCATTGTACTTGTTAATCGCATTCAAATTCACGGATGCTTCTTCCTCAGTCTGACCACCAGACAAAAACATAATTCCTAAAAAATTATATGATTGTTAAGCATGAAACAAAACTAAAAATGAATTTTTTTAAATAATTACCAGGAACTGCTGGAGGGACAGTGCGCTGAAGAGCGGTCACTGTGGCTTTAGCAATTTCGTCAGCTGTAGCCTTCTTACAGGCAGATTGGCCAGGAGTAACCATGTTAGGCTTCAAAATAGTACCTTCAAGATACACATGGTGATCATTCAGCGCTTTGTATACTGCAGCCAGCACAGTTTCAGTGACTTTTTGGCAACGGTCCAAATCGTGTTCTCCATCACACAATACCTATAAAACACAATAATACAATATTTTCAACAAAATATAGTTTAAAGTTAGTGCATACCTCAGGTTCTACAATTGGAACAATACGGTTGGCTTGGCAGATGGAAGCGTATCTAGCCAACACATTAGCATTTTCCAAAATAGCTTGGTATGAAGGAATATTCTTACCAATCTTTAATACTGAACGCCACTTAGCAAAATGACATCCGTCTTTTTTATACTGAGCACAACGTTGAGCCAAATCATCCAATCCTGTATTGAAATAAGTTTAAATAAGTATATAATATTTTAGATTCCGAGTGGAACGATGAATGTATTGATTTTACAATGATGTGTGTTTTTTTTTTTTTGTGTCTGTCATCAAGTTTTAGGACAGTAAAAGTCTAATTTTCTTCAACAGTATCTTTTCTGATAGGAAAGTGAATCTAGTTGGTACTTTAAAGGAGTCAAAAGTAAAAATTTCCCAATAGTTTTCAAAAGCGCAGTGAAAAACAACATAAAAATTAAGGAAAAACGGGAATTTTTACGCAAAATCAGTTTTACAAAAAATCGATTTTGGTTTTTGGTGTAACTCTAAAACAAATGAACGTATAACTGTATATACATGAAATTTTCTCTGGTTGTTTATATTTGCATTTTTTATACAACATACCATTTTTAAAATATTTTGACTTATTTTGAGCTGTTTACTGACATTTTTCAGTTTCCATTTTTTTTTAGTTTTTTTTTATAAATTTCAATAAAGTTTTATCTGTATGGACAAAAAGTGTAAACATTGAATACAAGGCTCCTATTATATTGTTACAATATCAGTTGAAAAATATTAAACCCTAGTCACATTTTTTTTTAAGCATTTAAAGTTCAAATACTGACAAAATATGTAAAAATAAAGAAAATTTGCAAATTACTTCGAGTTAGAAATTCATAAACAATTTTCTTTTTAAACCTAAGATTTGAAAATGTAACACAAGATTCCTCATAGGTTTGTCTACCTTTATCAAAAAAAAAAAATCAACAAGAAACTAAAATTAAATTTTTATGAGCATTTGAAATCCATATTTTTACAATATTTGATATTCACTCGATTTTTCATGTAACGATTTTCTTATTTTGTTGTAATTAAAAAATGAATGACTATAGTTACTCGAAAATTGCACTGAATGTTTATATTAGCATTTCCTATACACCATACAATTTTGAAAATATTTTGACTCTTTTTCGGCTGTTTACGGACATTTACAGCTTTCAATTTTTTTTAGTTTTTTTTTTATAAATATCAATAAAGTTTTATCTGTTGGGCCAAAAAGTGTAAAAATTTAATACAAGGCTTCTGATATATTGTTACAATATCAGTTGAAAAATATTAAAAATACATAGGCACAATTTTTTTTTATAAGCATTTAAAAATCGAATTTTGACAAAATTTATCAAATTTAAAATTGAATAATTATTTTGTAGTTAAAAATGTATAAAATGTTCAACTTTTATATCTAAGGATTGAATATTTAAAACAAGATCCACGTAAGTAGTAGATTCTGTAACCAAAAAATCTAAAAAATACATAAGCAAATTTTATTTTTATAGTCATTTTAAGTTCAAATTTGGCCGAAATTACATAATGAAAAACCTAGAATAACTATTTTAGTTATTTTGTTGTGAGTGTATAATATTATTCGAGGGGAACTTGAAACTTCTAAAGTATACTATCATATATCTATGATAGTATCAGGGTTTGTTGTTGATGTATAATGCGTTATAAGTATACCTAATGGATATTGTGATATGACTGATATGATCAATTTGGAATATATCATAGGTATGTACCATATCATAGGTAATACCATAGATATGTATATAATATGTCTTAAGCCTAGACTGACATACATGTCTCCGATCAGAATCGTTTTTCTTATACAATGATATTATATCATTGAATTCAAATTTAATACCTTTTATCCCGCCTTTTATTATACAGTGCTCCACTTGTAACCTACTGTACAGCAGAGCACCTTTTTATTATTATTTACTTTTAAAACTTACCTTGAGTGGTAGTTTCTCCTTCAGAACCAAATAAGTTCACAACACCCATATCAACTTTAATTCCAGGGATAATGCAACGGTTTTTGAGAATTTCAACAAATGGAACACCATCGTCGGTTTTTTGGTAAAGAGTTTCGTGGAATAAAATGACACCAGAAATACGATCATTTAAAGGTTCATCGGCAGTAAACAACAATTGTCTGTAGGCACGGCGGTTATCTTCAGTATTTTCAACTCCAATATCTTGAAGACGTTTGCCCATGGTTGACACAGACTCATCAGCGGCCAACAAACCTTTACCGTCAGCCACCATGGCATTGGCAATCTTGCTAAGTTCATTCTGGAGTTCTACAGATGGGTAATCGAAGTAAGTTGTCATTTTGATAATATTCTGAAAATAAATATTATATGTATTAACTAATATTTGTGTTTATGAAAACTTGTTAAGAATATAAAATTAACATAAAATAGTTAAGTTTTTAAAAATAATACAGTAAAACCATATTAAGTATATGAGCACATTTAATTATGCAATTTGGTATCCATACACAATATTTCAGTTCCTACATCAAAACCTGATTTTTCAATGACATTTTGTTTGTTATTTTTTAATTATGCATAATATTAATGAAATGTTACTGTGATATACATATACCTACATAATTCATATATATATATATATATATATTAAATAAAAACCTAATTTTTTTTTTAAAATTAGATAATTTATTTTATACCTTCGAGTGTATATAGTTGAATATTTTTTTTTACATTTAGAATTTGCAGTAACTATGTGATAATATGAAAAAACAATTTATAGTTAAATATGTATAATATGTAACAAGTATTTAATATAATAATAAACAAACCTAATATGTTAAAACAAAAACAAACTTTTTTATAATTTTTATGGGTATTTAAAATTTAAAATTATATTAGGTAACTAATAGTTGAAAAAATGTAATAATGGGATATAAATGGTATTCACAAATTAAAAGGGGCATCTTAAAGGAAATAAATGATGTAGTCAATTTTATCAAAATAGAATTCATAACCATAGGTATGAACAACTTTAGATATTATTATTATATTCATTATTTTATTTGATATATTATATTATATTATAATATGTGTGTTTTTAATGACATTGTTGACTTCATTTTATAATAGAATTATTAAAGTATGTTTAAAAGAGTTAAAATGATAGTTGGGACTGTTAAGGGAAAGAAGATTAATTTTCATAAGATAATTAAAAATAGAAATTTCTGGTTTATAAATTCTATACAGATTATTAATGTACTAATAATATAAAATATGTATAACAATAATATATTTATGAATAAAATATACCAAACAACAAAATCTATATAACATGATCAGAAATAAATAACTATTAATTCTAAAATGTATAGGTATTTAAATAATTCAATGATAAAATTAAGTCAACAACTTCATTATAAATACACATAATATATAATATAAAATATAAATTAAATAATAAATAATGAATAATTAACAATTAACATCTAAAACTGAAAACCAAAAAACAGGAATATAACCTTTTATCGACTTACTTTGAATTATTAATAATAGAATAAGTAAAAACTATATCTAGGTAACTATAATAGTTTAAGAAAAATATAACAATTAAGCGAAGTCAGAATTTTTTTAAGTACACACTCGCTATTGCTAGAGTTCAGAGTTACTGACACATTTCAAACAACTATTGGTTATCAACAAGGTGACCTTTAGCTATATTGTTGGACTTATTTTGGTGATCTCAAAGCAACTCTCATTAAATAATGTTAACATATTATTATAGCTTATACATCAATCAAGTTTTATTTTGTTTTTAATAAATGTCTTTATTAAAAGGTCATAATGTAAATTTAAACAGATAAGATTATAGACATTTCACAAATTATTAATTATATTTAAATTGTATTTATAATAAGTAATGACAATAAAAAAATAAATAATATCTTCATAAGAAACATTACCTATTTTGTAACTCAATAAAATATTGCCTATATTTATAATAAGACCTTAAAATAGTCATTTAACAGTAAACTAGGTTGGTAGTTACTTAAGGCTATCACAGAATATATCTAATCTATTCTGAGGTTTTATTGTACTTATGTAAATACCAAAATGTATAAAACAAATACATGGACACATGGTCTATATTATTTCATAATGCCAAGTGAATTAAACAAAATAGGTACAAATAGAAAAAAACTTTAATTAATTAATTTGGCTTTTAATTAAGTATTTTCTAGTAGGTATAAGTGTACACGTATTACCTTAGTTTTATTTTAATTATAGATACCACAAAAGTAAATATAATTTTATATTTATATACTTTTTAATATATATATATTAAAATTCCAAAAATGTATATGTTATTCTATTTACATAGGTAAATAAATATTATTGATTATACAATACGTAGTATTTTATTTTATTTTTATTCTGATACAGTGATACACTAAATATTGAATAGACGCCAGAAAATACCTATGACCTACAAGTAATCAGGTATTTGAACTTGAAAAAAGGCCAAGCGACCACAGTGACATTGACTCAAATAGAGAAATAGTATTAGATATAGTCATATAGACAAATCAAAATTCAAAGGTCACTAACACTCATAGGTATGGTAAAACATTGATCGAGTGCATGTAATATGATGTACCTAATGTAATATGGATGACTCTCTGACTCAAAATCTAACATTAATTTACAACAACGGGCAAACCTTAATCCACAGATCGTTTCTCATTTCTGACATTCATGGAATTTACTGCATTTTCAACAAAAAAGTCAAATAAGCATAATACCCTACACTATAATGAGCTTATTAGGGGAAATCAATGGATTATAATTGAAATGACGGTAAATTAATGTGAAAACACTTATTAAACAGTAACCAGAAGACACTTACTTGTTTTCTTCACCGTCGTAGAAATAAAAACTTTTGAGCGATACAGCTGCAGAAGATAAAATGAGAGATTTTGCGTCCGCCCAGCTTTTATGAAACTGAAGAGTGAAAATGAATTATGGTAAAATTGTGGGTTGGGTCTGGGTAGCTACGACGTATGGGAAAAATCAATGATATTATGGAGTTCGGGTGTAGGTCACGGCAAGGACGTTGCGTACACAGTGTGACCTTACCTAATAACAAGAAAATAAATGAACAATAATATTGTCTGTAATATTGAGACTTTTTTTTGTGTTTGAACAAAATAAATTTCAGGATTATAGCTAGAAATTTGATAGACTAAACCGGTGCTGGATAATGTGGGAATAATTTAAAACCGGTCTATTTAGCGAATTCTAGCTCTAGGTGCCTGTGTAAAATTTAATAAAATACATTATCCCCCGATGTTTATCGAACTTTTTTCAAACTATTGTAGTCGTTTGAATCAAATATTAAAAAGTTGAAATAGGTACCAAAATATATAAGGTTATATAGGAACATACGTCCTAAATTATTATATTACGTATATTATGTGATAATACCATAGGTATCTATAAATATTATATTATTATAATGTATGAAGGATGTAAGGTGTAATAGCTTCCTGAAAATTAAAAATGTAAAAATTGGTACAAGTTAAATGTAAGAAAAAATTATGGAAATTATATGAATAATAAATGATATAAGATTTACTTACTTTACTCGTCAATATTTTGAAAAAAGTTATTAAGATTCAAATTGGTTATTTTGAATTCTTCAAAAATAAATTTAATTAAAAATATATATACCGTATACTACAAGCGCAAGCGTCTTATACTAGGTATATAAAAAAAATGTAATATTCATTAGAAAAAAAGTTATTTCATTTATTAGGTCTTTCTGTAATACCTTGTATAAACCTTTACCTATACCTACCTATACATTAGGTACCTATGTATTCAGGGAAGACGCTTTTTCGAGGACCTGGGAATAATAAATTACAAATTACAATTTATATTTTATACAGGTTTTTTTTTTACTATTTAGTGCATCCCAACCCGAACTATTAGTTATTACTACCAAGTACCAATTTCCAGACTTGGGTTGTATTTAAAATACTTTTTTTAAGTATTCAATACGGTATTTTGAATACTTTTTTAAGTATTTTGAGTACAGTATTCGGAATACTTTTCTTCTTATATATAGGTGTAGTGTATACTCTTATATAATACTAATTATTACTTAAGTATTAACTATATTAATTTGAATATCATTTATAACTAATAGATAGCCAGATAGTGTATTATCGATAGTATAATAATGTTCATTTATAAACGCAGAAGTGAAAAATAATATTTTGCTATTGAAATCTAAATCTACTAAAAAAAATTTTCGAAAAATATTTGAAATTCTTTTTGTGAAGTATTCCAAATACTTAGGAATATTATTATCATAAAATATTCGAATACATATTCTGAATACTTTTTTTAAGTATTCAGAATATGTATTTGAAATACTTTTAAAAAGTATTTTACCCAAGTCTGCCAATGTCACTATATAGTCACTAGCCACTAGGTAATTACGATATAATTTCGGGGTTAAAACATACCCCTTCGGTTTCCCCCCAAAATTAAAACATTAAGCTATTAAATCAATAAATCCCATAAAACCAGATCCTAGATTCACTTTTAACTTTAAATTATAAATTATAATGATAGCCGATAGGTTAGGTTAGGTAAGACAGAAAATGTGCTATATTCTCTGAAAATGGAATCAAAATTTAAGGAACAAATGTACTTTACCAACCCACTCACGATTTTCAATTTTTATTTTTCAAACGACTTATTTTTTATGTTCAAAACGATGGTGTACATTTTTTTTACCATAAACTATTATTTTAGAAGTTATAGCTTTCCAAAGTTTGAGAGTTTACGTTTATGCTCATGTGCGCAACGCTACATGATGACTGCCACGCGCAGCGCTATAACAAATTTTAATTTTTACGTTTTTTAAAAAAAAACAAATCGAAAATATGCCTCGATTGGTTGTGTAAAACCACCTTGGGTAGACCTCGGAATTAAACAAAGTTGTTAAAAAGCACATAATCTGCTGGCGTTGTCACTCACTCTCGCTGCGCTGCTCTCGGACAAAAAATCGAAAATATCCCCCGATTTACTGTGTAATTGTGTAAAACCACCTTGAGTAGGCCTCGGAATTAAACACAGTTGTTAAAAAATATATAAAATAAATATAAATTATATTATTTATTATTTATTATTTATATATTTCAAATATATATTTTTAAGCTGTAAAGTTGTATATTTCACCTTAATAATGAATAGTGAATCATAATATTATTCACCTATTATTCACTTATTAAAATACGAAAAAAATAATTTATAGGCTCTGCGCTTGGCAGTCAAGTATAGCATTGCGCGCAAGCGCATAAGCCTAAAATCACAAACTTTGGAAGACTATAACTTCTAAAATAATAGTTTCCGGTAAAAACAATTTACACCCATGTTTTAAGCATAAAATAACAAGAAAAAAAAATTAAAAATTGCGAGGGGGTTGGTAAAGTGCGCTTTAGCCAAATTTAAATATATACCTATAATCGGTACCTCTGTTTTATATTAATTGATAATACCTAACTTTATTATTTATAATATTATCATGCTATAACAGTAGTTGTGACATAGGTATGTTAAAGAATCAAGATATATTTCAAAATGTATTTATACTTAAAAGTTAAAACAAACATGTGTTGACGCGTTGTCTTCGTTTTCAAATGTCAAACATAGGAAATTTGAGTTCAACGGTTCAATAGGGTAGGTACCTGTTAAACGAGTATAAACTATTACACTTTTTGACATAGTAAAAATTTGAATTTCAAACGCTCATAAGAATTTAATTTGACTTTCTTATAGACATTTTTTTTTTTGATAAAGGTAATCTTATAAGGAATCTTGTATTCAATTTTAAAATCTTAGATTTAAAAAGAAAAATTTTTACGAATTCTTAACTCAAAATAATCTGCTAATTTTCGTGATTTTTCAATATTTTGTCAATTTTTTAACTTTAAATGCTCATAAAAAAAAACTTTGACTTAGGATTTTTAATTTTTTCATCTGCCTTTGAAACAATATAGGTACTAGGAGCCTTCTATATTAAATTTTCAAGTATTTTTACTGAACAAATAAAATTTAATTGATATTCATAAAAAAAAAACTAATAAAATTGGAAACTAAAAATGTACTAAAATGTAATAAATAGTTCAAAATAAATCATAATATTTTGAAAATGTTATCGTGTACAGAATATGCAAATATGAACAACCAGTGAAAATTTCATGTATCATCTACGGTAATTTGTTTTAAAGTTACACCAAAAACCAAATTCGATTTTGAGTAAAAATTCCCCTTTATTCCTTAATTTTTATGTTGTTTTTCCCGGCGCCTTGTGGAAACTATTGGGAATTTTAAAATTTAACCTCCCGAATGCACCAACTAGATTCACTTTACCATCAACAAGATACTGTTGAAGAAATTCGAAGCAACTTATACTGCCCCAAACCGTGATGACAGAAATAATAAAAAAAAAAACACACATCATTGTAAAATCATTTAAATCAATACATTCATCGTTTCACTCAGACTCTAAAAAAATAATTGCATATTTTAAGGCTTATATTTAAGTTTTTTGGTACACATATATAATAATATTATCTATGCACATATTTCATTGAATTTAGTGCATACAATTCCAGGCTTCCGGGCTCTGGCAATAACTAATAAATAAGTTATAACTTTTAACTAAAAACAGTAAAAACACAAAATAGGGGAGGGGAGATAACAAAATATTATGTAAGTGTCAATAATAAAAATAATAATAACAATAAAAATAATAATTAATAAGCATAATTATTTAAAATAGCCTGCACAGTCCACAGAGCAGTATATTATTATTTATTATTTGAATAGTATATGTACTGCCGAAGCTATATAGTACCTACCATATTGTTTGAATGATTGTAACATATCTACGATTGAAAAATGTAAATAATTATATGATATTAGTATATTACATTTGTAAAAAAAGTTCTGTTGATTATTTTTCACTGAACTAGGATATGTTACCTATAGGCTATATTGATTATTGATCAATCGAATATCGATGAATTCAAAAATGTTTTAAAATTTTAAGTAGAGCGTTGAATTTATACCTATTGGTTTTAAAATGATTTATGATTTTAGATTTTGAAAGGAGAGATGTATGTATTAGTTTTACAATGACGTCTGTTTTTTTTTTGTCTGTCAATTGTCATCACTCATCACCTTTTAGTAAAATGCTGATTTCTTTCAAGATTTTCTTCAACAGCATCTTTTCTGATAGGAAAATGAATCTAGTTGGTATTTTAGGGGGTCAAAACTTAAAAGTAAAAAATTCTCAGTACCTAGTCAACTATCTATTAGTTAACCAAGTAAATTAATAAACATTTTTATTTTTAAATCTAAGATTTGAAAACTTAATACAAGATTCCTTATAAGTTTGTCTATCTTTATCAACAAAAAAATTTCTACCGGAAAGTCAAATTAAATTATTATGTGAGTTTCACATTTTTACAACATTGGATATTCACTCGATTTCTCATGCAGCGATTTTCTCATTTTGCTGTAATTCAAAAACAAATAACTGTAAAATATATATGAAATGTATACCATGTATGTTTATTTTAACAATTCATATACTTGATAAAATATTTTGACACATTATGAGCTGTTTACGGACATTTTCAATTTTCAATTTTTTTTGTATAAATGTTAATAATATTTTATTTTTTTGGGTCAAAAATCGTGAAAATTGTCATACAAAAGCTCCTGATATATTTTTACTATAGCAGTTGAAAAATATTAAAAATACAATAGCACAATTTTTTTTTATAAGCATTTAAAGTATGAATTTTATCAAAATTTAAAAGTGATTTTGTAGTTGATCATTTTTAAAATGTTCAACTTTTATAGCTAAGGATTAAAAATGTAAAACAAGAATCCACGTAAATTGGTAAATAAATTAGGTACTTTATTCACAATAATATCATCAAATATAACTTAGTAATATTATAGATACCGACTGACTGTCTTCGCTCAGAAACGTTTTTCCTATGTTAACTTTAATTTTATAATTTGTTTTATCATTGTAAAAATTGTACGGACACAAACTGTAGTAATTTAATAAATAAACAATATTCACTTATATGGACATATTGTTATGTATATACTGTCCAGTGTCCATAAGGCCTAATCTAGGTATTAAATTAAATCGTTGTTGTTCTAACTTGGTAAAAACAACTTTAATTACATATAGACTCATTAATATAGTTTATTTGATAATATTTTGTTCAAAAGACAAATGTATAGACTTTGTTTCTTCCTGTTATAGGTGCGAGGTTTCTATACCTACATATAATTTTTTATTTAATGTAAAGAACGATAGTTACGTATAGGTAATTGGTCAAAGTTCATAAAATATAGATTAGTTTATTTGTAAGAAAATAAATATTCATTTATAGATTTTAAATGGAGAGATGTATGAATATTGCAGGTTTCACGATGGTATTTTTGTTTGAGTGTGTGCCTATCATTACGTTTTGGAGCAGAAAAAATGCTTAAAACTTTAACTTTGAATTTTGATGGGTGATTATTGACTTTAGGTAGAAAATTGGATCTATCATCTATTTGATACTTAGTGAGGAGAGGGGGAGGGGGGTTAAATTCAACTTCGTTTTTTTGCAGATGTTATTAAAAATGGAAGTAACGAAAAATACTTGAAATATTCACCTGAAAATATAGGTATTCATCATGATATTATTTTATAATATCAAATATTTTGTCTCTTTTTGGGATACCTATATATAGACATTTGGAATTGTCTACTTTTATAATTTTTTTCGATTTATGTATGATATAATTATTTTAGTTTATAGTTAGTTGAAAAAGGATTCGTCTGTGGTCTGTAAGTTCTTATAATTTTATATTTTATTTTACATAGGTATAGGTAATTATAATAATAAACATTTGAACTTTGAAGTTTAAATTATTATTACATTTATCAAAGTCAATAATTATTATGATAATTTTTCAAAATAATTATTAATTTGTAGTCAAAATTAATAAAATGTTTATTTATAGTAGGTACCATCATAGGCTCAACTAGACCTCTAAAACGTGGGGTGCTATAATATTTCATATTTTAAAAACATAAAATGTATGATATTTCAATATAATAATGATAGTTAGATGTAAAAAAACAAGGGGTGCTAAATTAAAACTTGGGGGTGCTAAAGACCCTTTTGCATCCTCCTAGTTGCGCCAATGGGTACCATAGACTAGACTGTCTAGACCTGACTAGTAACTGGCGGGGTCATATTTAGCTTAACCATTTGTTTTCCTTTGTTATTGGACACACTTGCTCAAAAACCTTGATAAATCTAGAATTTTTAATTGGGAACACAAACGTCACAAACAAGTTCAAAGATAAACGTTGTCTTAAAACATTATATTGGCTCTCTTGTCAGATCACTTGAGTTTTATATGGTTTTATACACACTTGAGTATTTATGGTACCTACCTGGCGTCCAGGCGTCCTGGTTGCCCTATATTAATATTTAATATACCTAGGGCCAAAGTTCATATACCTAATCGTGTAGGTATTCAATTAATGACTCAGATTCATCAGGAGGCTCTCTCTGAAGTCCCAAATAACTAAATAATTGCTAACCAGCACTAAGTTGGTAGGCCTAGCAAAAACATTGCACATTGCCACGATATATTTACCTAGCCGGCACTCATCGTCTGCAGTTTTTGCTGTCTTTTATAAGCTTATAGCCAATATAATAGGGTAAATGTAAAAATTGTCTTTGAACTGCACGCTCGATAGATTCAATATAAGATCTATTAGAGAATGGTTTCATAGAATTGAACAATATAATATAAATCCCATACACCGTACATCGTAGGTATACCTACATATCCCATAAGAATGTAACAAACTAAACAATTTTCATATATTAAAACGAATACAAAATGCCGGTAATCTCCATAGTGAGAAGCACTTCCCTCAGTTTATACTTTTCATTTTTTTATTTTTAGTTGTAATATTTAATAAAGATTTTTTAATTGTTTTTGTTAATAAATTAATACTAATTTTTATATTATCAATTATCATATACCTATATATTATAATATTGAATACTTAAATATGGACTGTACTCATAGGTGTAAAATGTAAATCGAAGGGGGCTAAGAGGAATCAAGCGGAATTAAGTTGTAATGTGGAATTTGTAATTCTGAAAATTAATCCTGGACATTGGAATACGAAGTTAATATAATTTCACCAAAATCTCAGATATTCACATTTAATTTTAATAAGTAGCAATATTATAATTTATAAACTTCTATTCAATAGCAGCTTCTTTGTAATAATCACTGAACTAGTTACTAAATACATATTTATTAATACAAAATTGAATTAAATGTTTTAAGTTCAGCGTTAAATTATTGTTATCATATTATAATTGCGTTTATCAGTTATCTTCGAACAAGGGAATCGCAAAAGAAGTCCCATCACAATCTGCGACTGTTGGCCAGACTGTGATGCGTCAAACATGTGCATTGATTACATTTTTTTTTATCAATTTGTTTGGTTTGGTTGTTTTGGTGTTAAACAATAATAATTGTAGAATTCAAAATAAAAAAAATGTTTTACACTTTAAATCTGTGACATGAGTGTCGATGTGAAACCCTTTCGGCCTATTTGATGTTTTAGTAAAAAGTTGCCTTTAAGTTGACTCGTGTGCAACACGGTAAATGCCGGTCATCCCAATACTTGACTGTGTCCAATGCTATTTTTTGCGGCATATTTGACGTTAACCTAGCAGATGGATGGACAATCCATCCAATAATTGTCGGTGATATTGCAATATAAGTTCATCTATTACGCTTCGAATAATTCGTAATTATGAAGACCGCTCTGATGGTGGCGGAAAAACCTTCCCTGGCTTCTTCACTCGCCAACATACTGAGCAATGGACGCAGTAATTCGAGAAAAAGTAACTTGATTATTACAAATTAAATATTCATAAGATCGAATTGACAGACGACATTTTGCAGTTGTGTCTATCTAATTACGTAGTACCTAATTATTCGTGGAATAATTTAAAACCTTTATATCTGTGTTTGGTTTTGAAATATTTACTTAATGTGTTGCATAATTTTTTAATTTGTAAAAAAATATGTACAGGTACCTTGTCATTTTTTAAATGTACCAAATAATTTGTTTAATAGAATTTAGATATTTTTTTTTATTTATTCAAACATAAATTTGAAATACATGTTAGGTATGCTTTAACATTTTTAAAAGATAGACTATAGTCAGATAAAAGTAAATAAAGTAAATATATTACAGTACCTATGTCAATTAAAAACATTTGGAGATTTTTTTTGAAAAAAAAACATTCTGGTCAAAATTTGCTTATTGTAATTATATAGGTAGTTGTTGTATTGTAATTTGTTCATATACAATAAAATTAATCAATCTTGGTTGTGATGATGGGTTAACATTGTATACTTGTATATATTCATTCTTACTGCAACATCTATGAACATACCTAATAATAGCAATTAAAATGGGTAGGTAATTAGGTAGTATTATTGTTTAACAAATACTTTTCATTGCATTGTTCTTACATTTTGTTTCATTAACCTACTATGTTCCAAATTGATAACTATAATTCTAAATAAAATATATTATGTGTACGTATCTAGTATAAATTGAATCTAGATTGTATATTTTTTTAAATCATTTTTAACTTTTTAAAATGTAGAATTTCTTAATTTAATTTTTTTTTTTTAATTACTAAAATGTTATATCCATAACAGGTATGAACTCCGCATGTCCTGTACATGAATGGTCTGGAACACTTTTTGGGGAACCAGTGATCTTTAAAATGACTTCTGTCTGTGGCCATGTTATGACTTTAGACTTCAATAGTAAATTCAACAATTGGGATAAAGTTGATCCAGTAATAAGAAATTAGATTATATTATTATCATTACAAGATTATAATTTAATATTGTTCATTTTTTTAATAGGAAGAGCTTTTCTCTTGCCCAACTGAAAAGAAAGAAGCATCTCCTAAGTTGCGTATTCCAGCAATGTTAGCATCCGAAGCACGTGGTGTAGACTTTTTAATATTGTGGCTGGATTGTGATAAAGAAGGTGAAAATATTTGCTTTGAAGTTATTGATGCTGTTAAAAGTTCTATGAAACGTTCTGGTGAAGTGAATGTAAGTAAAATTTTAGTTAATTATTTAAATTTAATTTTTAAAACAAAAATTATTTGGAGAGTATAGAGTGTATACCATTGTGTTTTCTTGTTTTCTTATGTTAACGTTATGCATAAAAAAAACACTGACCTACACTGTATGTATCTTAACAAATTATGTTTATATAACATTTAATTATTTACAGAGGATTTGGAGGGCAAAATTTTCAGCAATTACGGCAAAAGATATTAAAGGAGCTATGGAAAGATTAGATTTTCCAAATCGTAATGAGGCAATGAGTGTTGATGCCAGACAAGAACTGGATCTTCGTATTGGCTGTTCATTCACTCGTTTTCAAACTAAATATTTTCAAGTATTTTCAAATGCATTCTTTATTTTATTTTTTCATTTTATATATATTTTTATTATTAAATTTAGGGAAAATATGGTGATTTGGATTCTTCATTAATATCTTATGGTCCATGTCAAACACCAACATTAGGCTTTTGTGTTCAACGACATGATGAAATACGAAGATTCAAACCTGAACCTTATTGGGTCATACAAGTAAGAAATTACAAATATTTAATATCATAATACAGTTATACAAGTAAATCCTTTTATTTAGGTTACAATTCAATCAAAGGACGGGCAAGATGTAGTTCTTAATTGGGAAAAGGGTCGATGTTTTGAACGTGATGCTTCAAACAGCTTGCTTCAAGCATTGAAAAAACAACAGATAGCAACGTATGCACAAATTAATTGCTCTTAATAATAGTTATATATTAAATACAATTATTTTTCAGTGTTGTCTCTATAACTCAACAAGAAAAATCAAAACAACGTCCTTTAGCTTTGAATTCAGTGGAGCTTATGCGAGCCGCAAGTACTGGACTGGGAATGGGTCCCCATCATGCAATGCAATTAGCTGAGCGTCTTTATACCCAAGGTTACATTAGCTATCCCAGAACAGAAACCTCTCATTATTCAGATAATTTTGAATTGCTGTAAGAATATATTCTATATTA
This sequence comes from Macrosiphum euphorbiae, assembly GCA_949089665.1. NCBI lineage: Eukaryota > Metazoa > Arthropoda > Insecta > Hemiptera > Aphididae > Macrosiphum > Macrosiphum euphorbiae. The sequence continues at coordinate 113,394,080 of CARXXK010000001.1, read as the reverse complement.
ATAATCTTTCATATACAATTTTTAAATACTGTTTAAACTTTATATTATTTTATGTTACTTATTTTAGACCTGCTATGAGAACTCTCCAAAAAAGCAATGAATGGGGTCAAGAAATACGTCAAGTACTTAATAATGGGTTAACCAGGCCTAGAAATGGCAAAGACTGTGGTGATCATCCTCCTATTACACCTACTATGTTAGCATCTCGTAATGATTTAGATGGAGACTCTTGGAAACTCTATGATTTTATTGTTCGACATTTTATTGCTACAATATCAAAAGATTGTAGATATTACTCTAAAACAGTCACTTTTAAAATTGGATCAGAAATGTTCACATATAACTGGCGTACCTTAATTGATGCTGGATTTACTGCCATTACACCATGGAAAGCATTACCTAAAAATGAATTGGCAGTTAATTTTGAACGTGATGAAAAACTTAATATCAAAGATGTAAGATGATTATTGATTGTTATTGATTTATATATTATTTAAAAAAAAAAAACTTTTTAATTTTATATTATTTCTATATTAGGCTAGGCTTACAGATCACATGACAAGTCCTCCAGGTTATCTTACAGAGTCTGAATTAATATCAATGATGGAAAAACATGGGATTGGAACTGATGCATCAATTCCTGTTCATATTAACAATATATCACAGCGTAATTATGTAACTGTTGCTACTGGACGAAGACTTGTACCTACCAATTTGGGTATAGTTTTAGTGCATGGATACCAAAAGGTTTGCATTAAAATTATAAACATATTAATATTTTGTTTTAACATGCTTATTTTTTATAATTGTTTAAGTATTTTATAATATAAATATAATAATATTTAAAGTATAAATCTGAAAAAAAAATATTTATAACTGAATTCTCTATAATTAATTTTTAATTTAATTTGTATACATTGTCAGTAATATTTATATTTTATAATTTATATTTTCATTTCTTTTTAATATTTATATTTGTTGTACTATTTATGAAGATTGATAAACAATTGGTAGAACCAACCATGCGTTCTACTATTGAAGACCAATTGAATCTTATAGCCAAAGGTGAAGCAAATTATGATCGTGTTCTTAGGCAGACTATTGAGGCTTTTCGACAAAAGTATTTATACTTTGTGAAATCTATTGAAGCTATGGATTCTCTGTTTGAAGTTTCATTCACTACTTTAGCTGCTAGCGGAAAAGCACTTTCAAGGTAAACTTTTTTACTTTTTGCAATACACTATAATTGAAATAGAATTTAATAATCATAATAACTAACCTTTACTTTTTTTTATAGGTGTGGAAAATGTCGACGTTACATGAAACTTATCATTGCTAAACCATCCCGACTGCATTGTTCACATTGTGATGAAACCTATAATTTGCCCCAAAATGGAAATATAAGAATTTATAAAGTAAAGTTGTTGTATAATGAAGTTTTTTTTAATAAGAAATAGTAATAATAAAATGTATTATTTCTAGGAACTGAAATGTCCATTAGATGACTTTGAGTTGGTAACTTGGTCAACTGGAAATAAAGGTCGCAGTTACCCATTATGTCCATATTGTTATAATCAGCCAGCATTCAGGGATATGAAAAAGCATAGCGGTTGTAATCTGTGTCTTCATCCAACTTGTCCACAAGGATTTTATGTTAATGGTATCGCTAGTTGTTTGCAATGTGATAACGGAGTGTTAGTATTAGACCCATCATCTGGACCTAAATGGAAAGTTGGCTGTAACAAGTGTGATGTTATATTCCACTTGTTTGAGGATGCACACAAAATAACTGTAGAAGAGAGTAAGGAATGCGATTGTGGAGCTCAGCTTCTAAAAATTGAGTATAAAGAGGTATTTAAAATCTTTATAACTTTTGTTTTATTGTTATTTTAATACGTTATAATTTATAACTTATAATATATTTTAGTAAAATCCCATTTAAATATTAAATCAATATTTTAGGAACGCACTCGACTGCCTCGTGATCTTATTGAAATGACTGGTTGCTTATTCTGCTGTGAAGAGTTTGGATATTTAGTTGAGAAATTTAGAGCTCAAGCATCTAAGCCAGTGTTTAATAGTCGCCAAGGTCGAGGGAAAGCTAAACACAAGGGTAAAGGTAAACCAAAACCACCTAAAGATAAAATGGCACAATTGGCATCTTATTTTGTATAAGATCTAAAACAGGTAACTTGGCCCAAATTAATCAATTATAAAATAATTAAATTTACCTAAGATGTGTATTTGGTATTACTAAATCTATACTTTTTAATATAATATCTTATTTATTATGTATAACATTTCTTGAAATTTATAACTTAAGTCATAATGCTGAATCTCAAATATATTTCTGAATATTGCCATTAAATGTGCAATATTGATTATAATATGTTATATAATAAATACAATTTATTTAAGCAAAAAAATAAGTTATACGTGCATAATAATTTACACTGTCATACAATCATATAAAAGTTATTTAAATTTAATAAATTCCTATTTAAATACAATTATAGCATTTTGTTTACTTTTTATAGTATTTCAATTTACTTAATAATTAACATTAGTACTCATATTAAAAATATTTTTTTAAATAAAGTATTTAAAAAGTTAACTACTTAGTATTTCCTCAGTATTTATATTTAAAAATAAACAGTCATTAATTTTATTGAATATGTGATATATATATTTATAATAATATATTATATTACACAATTAAACAACTACGCCAAATTTTAATTTTATGGTTTTGCATGTTCTTATGTTTTTAATTTAATTTTTATTTTCTTGCCAATTCAGTTGTATAATTTTATTTAGTTACCTATATAATTTAAGATTTTTTTAATTTTGCTTAAGAAAATTCTGCGGTGTTTGTAATTATGCAAAATAACAACTATTAAATAATAATATATATTATGAACTTAATAAATACCTAATGTTTTAATTTATTTGAATACTTTATTTCTAAACTAAATTATAGTTTGATAAGTGTTTTTAACAACAAATTAAATACCTAGTTATTTTTTATTACAATATTATTTAAAGTAACCCAAATCAACTGTTGAACTGAAATAATTTTAACACATGGTATACGACCACATTTTTTCTCTTTTTTTTTTTAATCTAAAATCTTAAAAATGTACGTACATTTTCCAATGTAAGCTAGTGTTAGCTAAGATAATTAATTTAGTCTACTGAACTTTAATGTGTGAACAAAATATTTGAATATTTAAGCATACATTTTTGAAACTGGTACATTTATTTTATTTTTTTATAACATTTTTATTGTATGATCTGACAGAAATTATCTTGATAATAATCAAACCAAATTTTATTATTTGAAAATTATATTTATTGTTGATAAAACAACATAGCAAGTATAATATGCTATGCCATATGTTTTTAACCTTTGATTGATTCAAGAGGTTAAAAACCTTTGTGCTACTCATTTTTAAATAATTGTATTCAACTAAGTTGTAAATTGACTGTGTATAAAAGTTTCAATAATATTTGTAACATCTTGAAACTGGGTTAGCATTATGGTAATTTATAATAAACTATAATTAATAAGAACAAAATGTGTTTTTTTTCCTCATACATATTATATTATTATATTCTAGTTTTTCTTTAGGTTTTTTTTTATCTAAAACAATTTAATGGAAAAATCTAATTTTGTATAGGGTATTATAAAAAAAAAGGAATCTGTACATTAATAGTGTCTTAGTATTAGATTAGTGGCGTAGCCATAAGGGTTTTGGGTATTTAACCATCCCCTCGCTTTTTTTTCACTAATAAATGTATTATTTATATACGAAAACTGTAAAAAACTTAGTTTAATTTATTCATGAACCTCCCTTTCATAATCCTGGATACGCCACTGTCTAACCTACTAGGTACTAAGAAAGTATAAGGTATTTTTGGATGATCGAATGAAATCTGAGGATGCAATCTATGAACATTTTTAATCCCTATTTACAAAGTAACCACAAATAAGTGAAAAATGAATCCAAATACTGGAAATAGTATAAAAATATTAATTATCTTGAGTATATAAGTAATATAAGAAAAAATAATAACGGTGAAAGGAAAAGAAGCGCCTGCAAGCAAATACACTTTATAAAGCAAAGTAAAAATGTCATGTAATGGAAGCTAGAGATTGTAATCTATTTTGATATTTAAAGCAACTAAGTTAAAAACTATTATTTCAGATGTCACTGAATAAGTATAAATACACAAAGAAATACTGAGGGGCCTAGGGATACACAGGTATATATATTTTAAAAAACAAAAAATATCTAAATTATTATTCACAAAGTCCCAAAAATTTATTGGCATACGTAGCACGATACTCAATATTTTCTATTTCAAAGAAAATGTTTAAATCATAAATATGAATTAATAAGTAACCATTAATTGTATATATACCTAGTGAGAATCAGGTAATTTTTACATTTTATTATTTTCTATGTGATAAACAAAGTGTTATTGAAAATCGGTTAGAAAATAAAAATATTGTACCCAGCACAAAAACATATTTATGTTAAAAGGAAAAAATCAGTTAAATGCATTTTTAAAAGGTTAATCATGCATTTAAATATAAACTTATGAATTTTATTTTATAAAACTGTATAAGCCCACAGTTTATTCTGGTTTCTATACCCAATCAATTATTACTATTTTAAATTCATCGATCCAAAATATAATTATTTTAAAAATAAAAAGGTTGGGTAACTACTTTGTTGTACAGTAGGTGTCAAGTTGAAGTATCATTGTGTGTCTAAAATATAATAAAATTTGTTCAAAGTTCCATGATTAATATATTTGAATTACAACTACCTCAATAACTTAAATCATCTTCTTTGTTAAAATACCTAATTTTGTCAAAAATTAAACTTTAAATGTTTATAAAAAAGATTGTTTTTATATATTTTTCAGATATTTTAGTTCAAGTATGAACTGCTTGTGAGAAACTTTATATTCAATTTTCAAGCTTTTTGATCCAGTGAATATTTTTTTATCAATATTCACAGAAAAAAAAATTATAAAAAGAGACAGTTTTGAAACTTTCAATTACTAACGTTTATTCGTTTTTGAATTATAGCAAAATTAAAAAATCGTTAATTTACGCGGGAATATTCAGTTACTTTTTTTTTAAATCCCGTAATATAATAAGTAATAACTTATTTGTATATTGTACTACATTTTCAAAATTAGGTACCTACCTACGTATATGAATGTTGAAATTGTTATGATAAAATATTTTGTAAATTATCTTGATTTTGACGAAATTTAACAAAATTCTAACTTTAAACAATCATTAAAAATGATTGTAGATTAACGCTCAATTTTAGATTCTGAGCGGAGCGATGAATGTATTGGTTTTACAATGATGTATGTTTTTGTTTATATTTTTGTGTCTGTCATCACGTTTTAGGACAGTAAAAGTGCTTCGATTTTCTTCAATAGTACCTTTTCTGATAGGAAAGTGAATCTAGTTGGTACTTTGGGGGGTCAAAAGTAAACATTTCCCAGTAGTTTTCACAAGCGCCGGGAAAAACAACATAAAAATTAAGGAAAAACGGGAATTTTTACGCAAAATTGGTTTTCCAAAAAATCGATTTTGGTTATTGGTGTAACTCTAAAACAAATGAACGTATATACATGAAATTTTCACTGGTTGTTAATATTTGCATTTTCTATACACGATACCATTTTCAAAATATTTTGATTTATTTTGAACTGTTTAGGGACATTTTCATTTTCCATTTTTTTTTTAGTTTTTTTTCTAAAAATATCAATAAAATTTTATTTGTTGGTTGCGAAAGCTTGAAAATTTAATAGAAGGCTCCTAATATGTTGTTTCAAAGGCAGATGAAAAATATTAAAAATCCTTAGTCACAATTTTTTTTATAAGCATTTAAAGTTCAAAAATTGACAAAATATGGAAAAATCACGAAAATTAGCAAATTATTTTGAGTTGAGAATTCGTAAAAATTTTTCTTTTTAAATCTAAGATTTGAAAATGAAACACAAGATTCCTTATAAGATTATCTACCTTTATCAATAAAAAAATCTCTACCGGACAGTCAAATTAAATTTTTATGAGCGTTTGAAATTCAAATTTTTACAACATTGGATTTTCACTCGATTTCTCATGTAGCGATTTCCTTATTTTGTTGTAATTCAAAAACGAATAACTGTAGATACATGAAAATTTCACTGAATGTTTATATTAGCATTTCCTATACACCATACAATTTTGAAAATATTTTGACTCTTTTTGAGCTGTTTACGGACATTTTCAGTTTTCAATTTTTTTAGTTTTTTTTTTTATAATTGTCAATAAAATTTTTTTTGGTGGGCCAAAAAGTCTGAAAATTTAATACAAGCTTTCTTATATATTGTTACAATATCAGTTGAAAAATTTTAAAAATACATAGGCACGATTTTTTTTTATAAGCATTTAAAGTTGGAATTTTGACAAAATTTATCAAAATCTCGAAAATTATCAATCGTTGGAATTAAAAAATTATAAAATGTTCAGTTTTTATAACTAAGAGTTGAAAATTTAAAACAAAGATTCTCTTAAATAATTCATACTGTAACCAAAAAATCTAAAAAATATATAAACACACTTATGTTTTACAGACATTTTAATTTCAAATTTAGACAAAATTTCATATTTAAACCAAGAATTACGATTTTAGTTATTTTGTTGTGATTGTATAATATTATTCGTGGGTACTTGAAATTTCTAAAGTAATCTACTATATATATCTATGATAGTATCAGGGTTTGTTGTTGGTGTATAACTCATTATAAGTACCTAATGGATATTGTGATATGATTAATTTGGAATTCATTATAGGTCAATTTTTTTTAATACCATATAGATATGTATATAATATGTCTTATACCTAGAAGGACATACCGTCTCCGCTCAGAATCGTTTTTCTTATACAATGATATTATATCATTGAATTCAAATTTAATACCATCCATTATACAATGACCCACTTGTAACCTACTGTACAGCAGAGCGACACCCACTTTTTTATTTTAATTTCTTTATGATAGGTACTGAGTGAATAAAATATGTGGGTAATGCAACTGAAATTTATTGTCTCGCATGCAAAATTGTTGGCACTGCCAATGTTCAGTTAGTACTACACTACTACCTAAATTATTAACAAACATAGGTACACTCAAGGCTGTAATTGAAAACAAATTTCGTGGGAGGGGCTGAAGTGGTCAAGTTATTGGACACTCATATATTTTTTTACTAAATACGAGTATTATAAATTTGAAAATTAGTTGCTAAAAATGCTGAAACCCACCAACATGTTATTGCTACCCGCAAAATCTGTTAAGTAAGGGGTCTATACCTACTTGTGCAGTTATACCTCTATAATGTATCGTTTGCAGTGCGTTCAAAAGTCCACACGGCACACGGAGTAAGCATTTTTCATTCAAAGTTGTTAAACCAACAGTTGTGTCGATAGGTAGTATAGATGTATTATAATTTATAATTTTAAGAATGGATCTCGTTGTGTAGACCATTAATCATAAATTACATGTACCGGTCGATCCATTTAACGTAAGACATTAATTATTTCAAAAACTATTAATGTTTTTGAAAATATTCTTTTTACATAATTATAAGTGGTTTAAACGTTTTACTAAAAAAAATAATTCTACTATTTCTTTCATGTTTTTTTTTTAAATTTTTAATGATAACATGCATTTTAAATATTCTTATTTCAAAGCAGAATGTATTTTAGAGTACTTCGATGCTTATATAAAAATCAAATTTTGGATAAGCTAGTGGAGACGTGGAGTGGTATACACTGTCGGCCAAGGTACCCCGAAAAATGTTGGTCCATTAGGTATATTCCGCTAGTTTAAGCTTTAAATATAATACTTATAATAGGTACTAATGTACTATAATAAACTACCTAGCTACTTGTCCAACATTTGTTTTTTATATATCGAAACACCTACTCTGAATAATATTATGTTTGCTTCGGAATATGAAATTTAAAATGTTCGTTGTCATTCAAAAGAGTAAAAACTTAAAAATTGATAACGATAAAAAAGAGTAAAAATATACGACCTAAAATTATTCAAAAGAAATATTTTCAAAAACTATCGTTTTCCGAAATAATGAGTGTCTTACACTCTTACGTTAAATAAATCATCCTCTATACAGAATATAACGTAATAATATTGACGGGTGCATTGATTTTAGTATGCGTTTATAGCGATATACCTACCTAATATCATAACTTATAATATATAATATATAGGTAATAATAGCGCTGAATATGAAAATATACGATGTCGCGTGCGTAGTATAATGTTACAATATTATTATGCATTTCGACGATAATCAAACATCGTATGCAGACTCCTCCTGCTGCACGGACCGCGTTTGTTACATCATAGGAAGAGGATCACGACCATTAGAAAGTGAAATCAACGTAGGTACGCGCAGTGACTGAATACACCGTGACGAGTCTACAGTCAATATAGCATATTATACGCGACTAGGTACCACCTGCTATAACTACCTACCTACCTATAAGCGTTTTAATACACCAAACACACGCAGCCACGCAGGTAACTATAAACCGACTATTATAATACATTTTAATAATAATACATGTAAGTGCCTACCTATAATAATCACATGCTTATTATAATATTAGAGACGAGCGGTCGATCGCAATTTTTGTTTTTAAATTTAGTTAAATAATTATTATGGATATTTTTACTAAGTAAAACTTATATGGATATTATTACTATACCTTAGTATTTACTATATTTACCATGACACAGTGACACACGTGGGGTTTTCTAGGCTAAAACAATGTTAAATGAATCGTAAAAGTGATATTTATTCGGTAGAACTATGACTTAAATATTATTATAATTCATAACTATTTGTTGAACCTAAGACCTAACTACCTAAGTAAATAATATGTACAAACTGCAACCCGTACAATACGTTTAACATATATTTAGGTTACCGTTATATTAAACTTATAAGTTGTAACACTATAACGTACCTATTGTCGTATTATAATTTATAGGTACATATATTATACGTGCAATGCCGTGATTTGTATAGGTACTATTAATGTAAACAAATAAATTATAGTGACGTTACGAATATACGATTTGAGTGGACTACTGTATTTAAATTGAATAGTAAAGTTTTGTTAACTGTAAATTAACTGATCATTGGTAACTGTTTTTGAAAACGTTTCTGAAGGTACTTACGGAATACGTAAATGTCTCACAATTTCAGTCTTCAGATTACCCAAAATTTGTTCATATAGAGGGAGAATTAACGTTTTTAATAGTGTTCACAAAGTTACAGATATTGCAAACAACCAATCAATTGAAATTACCATAGATCCTGAAACAAAATATTATTAAAAAAAAATTAAATGTGTTTAAGATATATTTATATTATAAATACTATTTTATGAACATAATAATAATACTATGCTATATGTTGATAGACCGACTGTTTTTTAAGAATTATGTTTTTTCTCAATGTACGTTGGTACGCAAAATGTACTTACTTTAAGACTTTAAATCAAAAATAAATGTAATTATTTTAACTATAGAAAGTTGGTTAACTATAAACTAGGTGACTTATGCCAATATTTCTTAATTTAATAATTTCTATCACTTTATATACCTACCTACCTCTGCTATTTCATTCGGTTAAGGATTATAAGGAAGTGAAATGAGATGACCTTAAATTAACAACTATATACTTGTTATAGTATAGTATGTCATAAATCACGATCAAGCTATCAAAGCTATCTAGGTAAAAAAACAGTTATCTACTATACAGTGACTATTTTAATAGTGAACACTCATTCTCTCGAAAACTATTAACGTTTTTGAAAATATTTTCTTTATAATATTTCATAATTTGAATTTATCATAAAAAAAATGTTTGAAAATAGTTTAATTTTAATTTTTTACTTTTTTTTAACGTTATAATTTTAGAAGTTTTTAATTTTTCTCCCAACCGGAAAATCAAAAACAACTTTTATGTTACATAAATACAAACCAATAAAAAACATTACATCCATCGTTCTCAGCTTCCATTGGAATTCCTATTAAATTCTTAAATCAAGTCATATTTCTTGGCATTACTTTAGATAAAAGACTAACCATAAGGGTCGGTCTCTACTTAAAATCAAAAAGAGAGACATTAAAATCAGGCATGTCAAACACGTGGCCTCGTTTTTTGATGGCCTGTAGGTAGCAATATTAATGGACAATCAATTAAAAAAAAAAAATTAGAAAAACAATTATATAATTTTCTTTTCGTGTCACAACTATGTTAGTGAGAGGAATACATTATGTTACGTTACTGTCTTATCTTCTGATAATCTGTAATTGAATAAGTATTGTGTAATATTGTAAGTAAATAGTAATGATTAAAATTAAAAATTTGTATAAAATGTTTTTTTCGATAATTTGTATGTGTGGCTGGAATAGTAAACTATTCAATATACTTGGCCAGACGCCTAGTCAATACTTTGAGTTTTATATGCCTAAATGTATTTATTACAACTTTTAGGATGTATCTAAAATTCAAATTCTTACTCTAAAATAATAAACTTTTTATTTACAAATCATTGCTATAAGACCAATTTGGGTAACTCCAACATAAAAAATTCAATGCATTTCCAGGCAATTATTTCCCAATACAGTCTATTCACGTCCGCGTCTTGGTGCGTACTCGGTTTCCAATCACAATTTTCATAATAATTAACCTATACGCATTGAAAGGGTTCAACATTTGGTTAAAAATCATTATAAAAAATTCCACTCCATATTACTTTACCATCTTTAATCCATTGATCTTATGCAAATCACAGACCCTTTTGTTGGCAACTTTGGCACAGTGCCAACCCCTCACGCAACGTCTCATTTGACGTTGGTGTAGCGATCTTTTAACTTGAATATACCGATATCGTGCTTGACTGCTAGAGTCTAGTTGAAAACTACCGATAACGGGCCCAATCACTGGATAGCTTCCCTGCTCTCAATTTTCAAAGTCCTATTTTTATATTGATCTTCTCTGTGAGCCTATTTGATATTATTGTATATTTTTATTGTACATAATGTAAATGTTCTATTTCAATTAAAAAATGTAGTGTATTTTTTCACTAGGAAGGAACAAGGGAACCCATTAGGGGGGCAAGGAGGTGACACCCCTAGACAAATGTGAAATGATTGTAATTTTTTGTAATTGATGTAAATACAATAAATAATTTTTTTCTACTGATGATATTATAATACATGACATACCTAATTACATAAGTACCTACATCTTTATCTATGTTTTGTATTTATTTTCTGTTGTTTAATAAAATAAATTTTGTTGGTTCTTAAATATTTTTTTATGATATTATTACTTATAAATTATTTATTCGAACGAGTAGTTTTTATCTACTAAGGGTAAATAAAGTAAATAGCCTTATTAATAGTCTATTACTAATAGGTATATGATATTGGTTTTGGAACATATCATGGAGGATGATGGTAGTTTGAAATTTTATGATATTATTACTTATAAATTATTTATTCGAACGAGTAGTTTTTATCTACTAAGGGTAAATAAAGTAAATAGCCTTAATAGTCTATTACTAATAGGTATATGATATTGGTTTTGGAACATATCATGGAGGATGATGGTAGTTTGAAATTTTAGTAATTTATAATAATTATCAATATTTATAATTTGGTATTATAAAAATGGTCCATGTATAATAAATAGGTACTAGATCTGATATTACATTTGTTTGTTTTATATTTTTGTAAATTATTAACCAAACATTTCAATTTCATTGTATAAATACATTTTAATAGCTGAAAAATTACTAGTTAGAATTTTGAATTATTCATCAATAGTTAAAAAATAATTTATTTAGTTAATAATTTACAGTAAAAAAAGTATAGTTTGTATTACCACAGGACACTCTTTAAGTAATATGAAAAATTCAAGAATTTGAAAATAGGGTCTATAAATATATTTAAAAATTCCAAAAATCAGTATTTGTATAAATCCATTATTATATTATTATGATAAAATGGGGTTGAGCATACTTGGTGAATCATCCTACTATACGTAGGTATAGAATATTATATACAATTGTTTTAGCTACCTATTATAATAATTATGATCGCTATTGCCTAACAAACCGAACGATCGCGATAGGATATAAGAATAGATTAAGTAAATGCCAACAATAAAATATAAATCTAATCTGGCCTTATTGCAGGCATATGCCACACTGGAATATCAAAATTATTCATGCTATAGATGAAGTCATTGATGAATTAAGTATAAAAAATAGAAAGTTAGATTTAGTGTTATAGATATTGATGACTATGACTACGTAGGTATAAATATTAAATAATATAAACTATAAATTAATAACTTATAACGTTTAAAATGTTTAAATACCACTACATGTATAAACTATAGTCTATAAAGGCATAAAGCATTGAGTATAAGTTGAACCACTTGAACCTATATTCTATATTACTATTATACTTACTAAAATACTAAATTAATTTATACTCAAGAGTCAAGGGTAATATAGGTATTAGATATTTGTTTAGCAAAACATTTTTAACCACCAGACCGGCGTTTGATCGGATGCTGTGTGTGTGTTAATAATTAATATATTATAGTTTAATATATATATAATATTCTATATAGAAATCAGGTACTATATAAGTAACTTACCAGTTACCACCCACGAAAATCGTTGCAACGCCCACGTGTACCTACCGTGTAAATGTGTAATGACTAATGATTATAAAATAAATGGCACTGCCATCACCGTGGTATGAACCATATTCAAATGGGCGTACTTACTACTTACCTACTTAAATCTTATATACAGATACAGTTATCGTAATATGCATTTCTACAACTACGATGGCATAGCTCAGCGTGTATCCCAACTTTTTACTTTTTACTTAACTTTTAGATTTTCAATAATCTCACCACCCCCAATCAATTTTTAAAAAAACTGATTTTGAACCTTTCATTTTGTTGTTATATACTGAGCATGCATGCATGCATGTAGATATAGCTAGATAATGTAAAATATTAAAATGTAAATAGCTTTATTGTTTTACATAGGTACTTAAATCAACCTACAATAAATACTAGACATTAATATACTTCTTAAGTGTTTAATGTAAATAGGTACCTGCGAACTGCTAAGAAAATAAATTAGGTTGGGACACAACATATAATTACCTACTAATTTCCGAAGTTATACATTAATTCATAACGATGTATAAAATCAAAATGTTGTTTTCGAAAAATAGCACCGAAAATATTCCCCTTAGTTGAGATAAAAAACCTTCATGTTGATATAACGTATTGAACTTAGTCAATACAAGTCAAATAATAGGTAGTGATTTATTATTAGTAGGTACAGGTACCCACTTACTGCATTTTTTTTTTAGATTAAAATTGTCGAAATTATTTTTAGTAGCTCAATTTTTTTTTACAGCGTCTATATCTTAAGAGTTGTGCCTGTATATTTTATATCATTATCAAAACATATCCCGTAATAATATTGATATTATAATATACCTACTTATGTCATATTTAAGCACTTTTAAGCTATAATTGTTTTGGTGGCACGCCGGATTGGATCACGCGCGACGCGCTAACGATTCCTCAACCCTATCACCGTTGAGATTGTTATTATTGCATATTAATTTCCCTTTGAGACGTGTGACTTTGAATTTTTGCTCGCCAGTCGGTTATCAATATTATGAACAATTTTCTTATAATTGAAGGGGTCAATGGATAAAGGTGTTAACTAACATTTTTGAAATTGAAAAGTTAACATACATTACCACTTTTATCCACTACAACTAATGATCAATTCTTCTTATAACACGTAGGTAACCATAACTGTTATTGGTAACCACTAAATAAACTCTTATCAAATTGTGATATAATGTTTATAACGTTATAACACCCCTTTTCATGCAATAAAATGCATTTCTGAAAAAATGTAGTTAACACCTTCATCCACTGACCCCTTCAATTATTATTATTTAGTGTTGTACGCACCTGCACAAAATATCTATGTGCACACACCGACGACAATAATATTATTATGCGATCGCGTAATATACGTAACAATATATTCACTACCTACCTACACGATATTATGCACAAACTTATTATACGTCACGACTGGACGTCGTGGTGTGTATACGCCTCCATATGTATGTGTATAATATCGTGTCTGGACGTTAACCCTCGGGGCGTCGCTTAAGTACATCGTCGTCAAACGCGTTCGCGGTGATGTATATAATATACGTTATGGGCGAGCGATCGTACATGCGTAATGTATAAATCATATATGTATATTGTATATATTATATATGTAAGTGTGTGTGTGTATAATAATGATAATATAGCCGCGTATGTATACATAATAAATAATAATAATACTATAATATTATAATAATATACAGATATACTCACAGTTATACAGCAGAGTTCAAACACTTTCCCCGCTTAAAAATAACGCTTGTATAAAGTAGGTAGCCAGTAAGCAGTTAGTACGTCATATAGTTGAAGATTTGGAGTTCCAGTTGAATTTTAAGGGGCTAAATTTATTTTTATTATTATTATTCAATTTACATATTTTAAACAAGAAGAAATGTCCAAAAATGATACAAACCTTTTCTTCTTATGAATAAATAACTTTTTTCTGAAGTTCGAACTGTTAAGCAGATAATTTTTTGAAAATTTTGATGTACATACGAATTAAATTCTAACGAGTAGCTCCTGAGTTTTCCTACTTCATATACCTACTAAGGACAATTCCGTATGTTCAAATCTCTAAATGTCTACGATACATATTCGATATAGGTATTCACAATTGACGATATTGTAATATATCTTTAATTATATGCCAATAGTAGGTATAAGGGTTTAAGAACTTCCGAACATTTATAATATTATATATTATTATATTATATTTATATTTTATAGATATAAAAAAAAATGCGTTCATTAGGTACATTACTATAAGTCTATACATATTACTGGTTATTGATTAATATTTTCTATTTTATCGGATCTCCTTAACAATTACCTAGTAGAAGAAATATAGTAGGTTCTCATTTGCGCTGAAGGATAGCTTTCGTCAGTGCCGTAAAAAAATCTTAGTATTTGAAAATAATAATATGATCTTAAGTACCTATTGGGCAGGAATCACCAATTAATATTTGTGGAGGGCCACTTTAGGAATTTAGGAAGTTTCCAGGGCCCATCATAAGGTACCTACATGTTTATCCAAAGAAAGTAAAGTCAAAATCAAAAAAATGAAATAAAATTTAATGAAAATATCTTTTAATTTAACATCAAGAACAAATATTTTAAAAATAAATTTCTTGTCTGCGGGCAAGATAAAGTTTGTCCACGGGCCACATGCGGCTGCCCTGCTATAGCGCATAGACTTATAAGTTATAAGTTATAAATAAAAATTCCAAAAATCAGAATTTAAATACAATCATACATATGGATATAGCATTACTTTAAAATGGGATGGGTGTGCTTTAAAATGTATCCTGTATACATAATATGTATATAGAACGGATCACGATGATTTGACACATTCAATTAATGTAATAAATTGTCAGATCTTCCTGATACACCTATTGTACATAATATTATATTATGTATTGTAAACACAATACGCTATCGATATGCCATTATACCATACATATAGGCACCTATATTATAATTTATATTATATTATACTATATGAACTATCGGCCGTGAACCGCTGCGCTCATGTACTAGGACCTAATATATAATATTCGACTGTGCGTACGCCTTGCCCTACTATACCAGTGTTTGAAATTTGAATAGGAAGTAGGAAAAACCAGAAACTCATATAATTCATCAATAATAACACGGTGTGTGTATATTATATATCATGTCGACACGGCACGATAAAAAATTATGTTATGCTATGTAGGTATAGCTTTATAGGCGGCAGTTCTTATTAAGAAAAAAAATCGCGACATTGGCGGCGCAAGGTATAATATTATATAGATAGATACCTACGAGTTACAACAGTATACCAATGTTATACTAAGGGTACCTCGTGCACAGTGACGTGATGGCGTGTGCGTATATAAAAATATAATGTACCATATATATATATATATATATAATAAAATATATACATAATTGTTAATATACGTATAATATCGGTGTAAAAAAGCTTTTGATTTTTCGGGTCAAGATCACGAGCTCGGGAATTACATATTACAAACGCACACATATATATATATATATATAATATACACGACTGCAGTGTATTACAGCCGCGGCGCCGAGGGGAACCCCCAAAGCCTTGACCATTGCGTAACCGGATCTTGGTCGGCACATTATGACGGTATCGACGCTCGGCGGCGTCCATACATAACTCGGGACGCAACAGCGCGATTGACATAATACTGTGAAACGACTACGCGGACGACGACGCTCTGTTGTAGCTGCTGTTTTGCCGGCGATATACTCTCGTGAATTATCTTTATTATTATTATTATTTTTGTTTTCATCCGCAGCAGCAGCAGCTGTGCTTTATTCATGGCCCGCGTTCGGCACACCGTCTGTGGATAACTTATAATACTGCACGACGACTATACGCGTGAGTACCTATATACTAATATTATTATTATTTATACACCCGATGCATAATATTAACACATATAGATATACCACCCACTTAGTATTGCACGCTTTTATATAACATATAATTATATATATATGATTATTTAGATACCCAATTACTATATTATAATATGTATCAATCTCAAACAAGTTCAAAGTTAACACATGAGATAATATAGGTTTAGAAGATTGGAAGCTACAATATGATTTCAAAATTGCAGTACCTAGGTAATCATAATTAATCTATTAGCATTTTGTAATTTATTAATTTATAATAATTTTCTTTACATCTGCTGAATAAGCTTTAGGCAGATAGAACATATTTTGTAAGATCAATTTTTTTTTCCATACATCATATTATATGTTTTTTAAATCAAAATTAACATAGACTATGTTATACCTACTTAATTCATATAGTTAAAAGTTTAATAATTAGGAAAATTCTCGTTTGGATTTCAATTATTTAGAATTTAAATTAACATAAAAAAAAAATCATCTGAGTAACATTTAACAATAAAACGGGGAGGTTCTTATTTGAAAAAAATAAGTTTGTATGGATAAACCTTTAAAATTCTAATAATTATAACTGAAAATAATTTACAATCAATTGATAAAATCGTGGTGAGAACTGAGAATGCTTAGTGAATCACCCTGTTTAGAGGTAATAGGTGTTTGAGTTCGTGTATACGTTTAGGCACTGGCCATTTATAAAGTCACAAAAATTAAATTTTTTTTTCAAATTCCCTCTAATAGGTCCTTATTTTTTTAGTATATGGTGTAACTATATTCTATTCTACGTAATGTGATATTAATTGTAGGTATGTCGGTATTTGTGTCCACGTGCGAGTAACACATAAATACATACATATACACATTTTGTAATCTAATTAAAACGACCAACCGCAATGCATACCTATGTTATAAATCTATGTGACTCAAATGTTTCTTCTGTATAGTATACATTGTTTGTATAAACTATAAACATTTATATTATATTATTATTTATTATACATCCACCTATGTAAAAATTTCTCACTGGAAATATGTATAACTTGCTGCATGGCTATACATTTTGACACGTTTCAGCCTTGTCCTCCAAAGTCCAATTATTTCGCGAAACACGTATTTATGCAAGTGTTATTGTTTACTTGTATCTAAATCGCGACATTGTAAAAATCACCTGCAGCTATTCTTAAGGATGTACTCATTAAACAAAAACGCTTTAATGCATGATGATACATAATCAAAAATTATAGAATTTTTAGAGTTAAATCCTCTACGTGTAATCTAGAGACGCCATTTCCAACTGTCCGTTTCACTTTTGTATTATACATGTGCACTGTGCCTTTATTTATGTATACTTATTTTCTTGCTGTATGATGAATACATTATTCTAAAATCTAAATAAGTACTAATTTTAATTTTTACCAAATATTATTTTACATTTCGTTTGTGTATATTCCATATAATGTATTATTATAGTAATATTATAATTTCTCAATAACATAAATGGCGTTATCATAAATTATAATAATATCGCGTTTGTGTATCACAATATTATTCACAACATAATATAATATACGTAAACTGTATTGGTGCGTGGAGACCGGAGAGACTGGAGACATATATATGTATGTACAATAGGTACTATGGCCGGCTATCTGTATTATACCGCTATTATACCTACAATCTACATAATAAAATCTTGATTTTTCATAAACGTTTTCATTATTATTTATATAAGTCACAGTGTCGTTTTCGTCACTGCAAGGACGCGTGCCAATTGGTGTGTGAGTATATTATATTATATACATTTAGATTCTTATTATATAATTGTAACAAATCTAATTCACGCGCCTCGCACCCGCCAACGTTACCGATATAATGTACATAGGTATAATAACTGTGCGACTAAGGGGAAGGTGTATATATATAATGTACATGGTGTATTTACATGATAAATATTGCGCAAAACAAAAAAAATAGTCTTATTAGAGAACGATTGTTTAAATCGAGACGAATGTGTATAGCGTATATCTGGTACATATTATATTATAATATATAATATGCATTTTTCGCAATATTTGCACGAGTAATTTAAAAAAAAAACACACACATACAAAACATATTATATTATGTGTATCTACCTACTATATTATACGTTGCGTTTTCGATAATAGGTATTGAAATTAAAAAAACGAGTATAATTGAAACGATTAAATCGATAACACTGTAGGTAAAAGGTATATTCTATTCTATTTAGACAATGAGCCCATTCGTAATTATTGTGCAACCTTTTTCAAAAGAAAACAGTGGGTTTGTTGTTCTTGAAAAAAAAATAGATATGTTCAACAGACATTACTTTAAAATATATAACTCTTAAAATAATAATTTTAATAATAATAATGATACATTCTAATAGATTTTTATTATTGTTTTTTTCTATAGGCTTGTGTTATTGCAAATTCACAAAGTTGTACGTACTTTGTTGTCACATTTTGAATAAAACACATTTATATTTAAATTTCATTTTGTGCAGGTTAATTATATTATTCTTGTATATGGTTTCGTAATATTATAATTTATAATATATTTTATAGTGGAAATGTGTAGTGTATTGACGTATTGTATAATACTATACTAGAAATACGGGTGATTTTAAACATTTAAATAAAACTGCCAGTTTACGCAAACTATTAAATTTGTACTTATTTTAATTATACAATTGATTCTCAATTGAAAATCCAAGGTTGCTATAGAACGACGCAGTATAAATAATACATTTGTTTTAAATCGATTAGAGTTGATATACTTTTGCATATTGTAAATAATGTACCTACAAGAAATATTTGATGCAAAAGTATACAAAGTCATAATATATTATTTAAATTATTATTTATTATATAATATAGGTATACTAAAATGTTACAGCGATTATGTTTTATTTTCATGCAATTAATTACAGTTTAAAAATGAATATGTATACGAATTTAATACATTGACAAAATGCATATTTTATCTAAACTCGGGACAGAATAGGGCCCAGATAATAATTTTTGCCTATAAAATTACGTATTGTAAGGACCCAATTAAATGTGATAAAAAATAATTTATCATTATCTTGTTCTAACCACAAAGTATACATATTTGAAAGTGGCTAGATATTGTATAGGGAGGAAATGCGCAGTATTCCGCATGCCAAAAAATCCAATATAGTGATGTGTAAATGAATAAATAGTGAATAACCTACTTAAAATAATTATGCCCTGTGAAGTTATACTATTTAAAAATAAATAATTATATATTTAGATAGATAAAAAAAAAACAAATTGTACATATAATATAAGAAACCTATTAACCTGAAAATTAAATAAAAAACTTGCTCTGCTGTACACCTAGAAGGTTTTAAATGTCTCTCGTAAATTACGTACGTGGTATGTCAGTGTAATGCACAGATATAGATTACTAACTAGTGATATCAGCCGTCGCCAAAAAAACGCCATGTTGGTTGTGGGCTATGAATAGTGTTATCAGTTATCACCTGATAAACCAAATTTATAATTGTAATTTGTATTTTATCTATATCTGTGTATTATTATCAAGATAAAAATTTATGAAATACCATAGCCCACAACTTATATGTTGAAAACTAGTGTATAGAGTATAGTAGTTAGAATCTAGTTTATTATCTATATCTGTGGTGTAATGGATGTGCTACATTTTTAACCAATGATAGCATATAGTTGTATACCTCAAAAAATGATTCTGAATGAAAGAAACGGGTGAATCAGTATCTATTTCTAAGTTTAGATAATGTATATTTTATAGATTGGTACGGTTATTAGTGTTATCGGTTGAACTCATTTTTACTAAAAATATTGCATAAAATGTACTACTCTAAATATAACACACATTCAATATACCTAGTACAGTTGTAGTACCTACTACTCAATTAAAGCTGGTGACCTAACCTTTTTTGTAGTTCGGATTACCCACATCCTACACATCCTTCACATTCCTAGACATATTTTCTAACGACATACTAATATAATCGTAGCCCTGTAACCGCTAGAATAATGATTCAAAATAATTTATACACGATTAGTTTCTTGGCCAACCGTCGGAAAATTCAAGTTAATGAATCAAAGTTAATATGCGTTTTATCTAATTTTACCGTCCCCCCCATCCAATTATTGATCAATTTTACTAAGTACCATAAACCATTGATTAAATTTCATCATATGATATAATTTCATATACTCAAGTATATTTAATCAATACATAAACCATCCTCGAAGATGAAATTATGTCGATCGTTCATTCCTCACTTTGCTCAGAATCTAAAATTGGGATCCAGTTTCGACATCATATTGTACTGCCTAAAAATCATGGCCGCGTTTACAATTGCCCTTCTTATAATCTCCCATTATATATATAAAAAAATTCCATTGTAAATATACCTAAACCATGGTTGAAAAATTAAGATTTTATAACAGAGCCTATTAAATGTCTTAAAATAATGTTGAATATTGTAAAGGAGTAAATAATTGGTAAAGAATTTTTGGATTATATAGTTATAAACCTATAAACATTAAAAACATTTTTAATCACGCATATTGTAGATGTGGATTTTGTTTGAGGTATTAATTGCTCTTAAATATTTTTAGTATTGTAACACGAGTATTTTTTTCGCCATAATCTTACTAATTATATTTACGAATTACGGGTGATCTTTAAAAAAAAGTCAACTGGTTTGTGTGTTTTCGAAAGTAAAACCTGATTATTTGTCCTCATGCGAATCATTGTACATAAATATAATATTGCGCACATAGCACCTGTTACGGTAAAACAGTACACAAAACAAAACAAATCAAAACTGTAGTTTGTTTAACTAAATTTTTTTTTTTTGCTTACCTAATGAATTGATTGTATTTGAATAACGATTTTGTTTAAAAATAATAATAAATCGCTAAGGTGCTGTTCTAAATTATATAATGATCAATTATATATTATAATAGTAACAACATTACCTATACTATACATTTTGTGTACATATTATACTACTGAACATTTCCAATAATCTGGACGAGGACGATAAAAAATGAGTACGAATTCTCGTTTTAATAATGTTATGTAAATTAGAATTACAACGAAATATGTTATACGTAAATACATTTTGGTCTGGGAATAGTTGTAGAAAAAGAAAGCACTGACAGTAACATAGTTGAAAATGAATCTATACTTGTTATATCATATTATTTTAATAATATCAGATTCACAATACACTGCGAGTTCAAACGGCTCATGAAATGCCGCGATGAGTTGAAATTCAATGACAGAATATTTATTATTATAATATATTATATGCAATATGCATAGTTATTTTGGTACTATACATATATATATTACTCCCTAGTCCCTACCAATACACCTCAATAGCGTATTGGTATGAACGCCTACTATGTATATATTGTATACTATATATAGGTACAATAGTAATTCGTATTGTTTGATCGTCAACACTAAACAGTAAAAATTCGTCTGGGATATTAATTTAAAACACCGAAACATGTACTCATCATTCTGTAAGCCAATTGACATGACGTAAAAATGAACGGCTTTGGTCCTTATATGGAATATTTTAGTGTTATGGTATATGCCTATATTAACTACAGTATTTTTTATAATTTAGCATTTTTAACAACTTATTACAACAACAACAACAAAATTGTATAATATGTTATAAGCATATATTAAAATAAATAATGTACACATATTATCATCTGTCCGTTGTTTATACATTGGTTTTACGTGTTGGCATGCTTATATGTATAATGTATATCGTATATGTATAAATCCTAAGTAAATAACATGCAACCACGTACTTCCAGAGTTAGCTCATGTGTAAGGTGGTGTTTATCATACGAGGCCCATCGACGTCTTACTGCCTTAGAGGAATGTTAGTCTAATATTCTACAAATGGATATTTTTGTGGATGTGCTATATTGGTATATTATATTATTATTATGGAAGGTACTTAAAACGCAATTTGACTTGATGAGACATACATATTAATCCGAACGTGAAAGTATTTAATTTGTTTCGACGTGTAGGTGTGCATGTTGCTTGTAAATTATACATTGTATTACGATGCACATATACTAATACTAATACTTATGATGAAATAAACGTATTATAAAACCAAAATATATAGTATCATGTCATTGTATACCAAAATATTCGGTAGGTACATATTATTATAGAAAAACATTGAAGTGTACCTAGTTGCGATGTGTTGATGTGTATAAAGTTTATGTAATTTATTACCTAGTTTATATACACCATGTAGTGGTTTAGATTCCTTTTCAGTTTTCACGACGTGCGTGGGAGAAATTAAAATAAAGTTACTTTTCATTTTATTTTCTATTGTTTAAATGCTGACACCTGAATAATACTTATTACTATGCTCAATGTCTTTTGTCTTTATGTCCACTATATTTGGATGTATCCTATCATTATTATAAAATTTAGATGAAACAAGGTTATGACTTACGATACTATTTTGTCTTTCTCATTGTGTTAATACTTCAAACAAGACGAGTATAATATAATATTATTATATATGTAGGTACATGCGCACCTCTTGTGCATACCTGCAGCTATATCGGTAATTAAAATTGTATTCAAAACAACTGTTCTTGCGTGTCGGCGAAGAAAAATGACCATATCGTTTATATATAGTGCTGTGGTCTAACCGTCTAAACTAGAGAAAATGGATAAAAAATTATAATACAATGTCGACATCATGAATGGAATAAGAGTGTGGCCTGGTGGTTCACATATATACACGTGAAATGCGGGAGGGAAATATAACCCGATACAGAATTGACAGACAAACCATAACAGTCATCGTTGTCATTGCCTATCGAACGGAACGAAAGTGAAAATCTAGTTTCCATTTCAATATATTTATATTTAATATATATTATATGTAGTAACTTTTTTACGCGAGTGTTTCAAAATATTTAAGTATTAACGTGTTGTAAAATAATAACATACCAATTTTATTATTTTTTTTTTTTTAAATTTAGCGATAAGTAATTTTCAGCATAATATACGTTAAACCGTATACTGCTGCAGGTATGAAAATAATTTAATATTTCTGTTGGTGCATGCATTATCCATGTGTATATTAATGTTATATAGTATTGGCGACATAATATTATACTTAAAAATGTTTAAGAGTTTGAATTTTGTATACTAGCCATTTGAAGGCTCTGAATCGGAGCCTCCGATAGATTTCTCAAGGTCATTAATAATACGTATATAATAATATTATACATATATACTATATAGCGAGTACCACGTGACCATGAAACACAACTATATAATATTTTACTACTTGCCCGAACTTTTGCTGAAATTATTGTTGGATACTATTTTTAGCTATTGTTTGTATTAATATTTAAATATTGTTAGTCATCGAAAAATGAGTGTTTTTTGTACACGAAACCACGGAGTTGGCAATAAACCGATTTTTGCGATAAATTAGTTTGAAAATATGCTGTGCGCTTGCAGTCATAATAATATGAGATAAACATAAAAACAATAGTAATTTATGCGGTGTATATTAACGTGTTGGCTGTGAAAACAAAATATGTATAATTACTATAATTAGATATTTATACTTTTTATTAGTATAAGGTACCTATTCTAAAAATTATTTTCTGTTTAATTTCGTTCCCTGAGGGGCTAATAATGGTGGATCATACACTATAATATTATATAGATACCTATAAAATGTATACTAATTACTAGGAGCATACTCAGATGTGTTCCCACTATACATTGTACATCTATAAATAGATAAATAATATTTTGTTGCAGTTACATCAATAATTGTATACAGGATTAACCAAATTATGAGTTACAAAATCAGCGGAGATCGCATATGATTTTAATGTAATCCTCATCAATTTTGCAAAGAAACATTTGGATAATTCTGTATATTATGTACGTTGTACGTATTATATTTCTTATTTACGCCAAAGTGCTTTTCTTTGATATAAACAATATATTATTTATCTTGAGGCTAAACTTTTAAGAACTGTATATTGGCCCTTGAATTAATTTTAAAATAAATCTGATCTCGAAGTAAAATATACAGTTTCTATTCAAAGATTAGAACCGTGGTTTCGAATACCGAGAGTATCGCTCTTGCGGTGTACATTATATTAATATATTCTATATGGTGGACCTGGAAACAATTCGTGCACCTATTATCTACCCCATTTAATCATTTCAGTATTAAATATCGATTGATCTTTGATATGACCAATAGTGGTGGGTGGCTATTCCGTGCAATACAACACCTTCAAATTTAGTTAGCAAGTCTATTGAATACAATACTTATGAGTTATGAATGGATATAAAGTTGCTTTTTTTTATTATTGGAAAATCTTCCAATATTTGTTTCAACACAATGAGTAAATATTGGATAGTGTTCATAAAAATAACAAAAAACTTAGATAAAATAAAACACATAAAGAGAGAATCCATCCATTTATAACCCTTCAGGACAGCGTTTTTTAATTTAATACCATACGGTATCGACACCAGCACCTTTGAAGCGACGTTAAGTGTTATCAGAAAGAATGGGCGATGATAAACGAAAGATTTGATTTCTGCAGTCTTGAGTGAAACCTATTGTAGTCGATTTTGGTTAGTTGGTCAACGCTCAACAGTATAAATTTAAGAACTTATAATATGAAAAATTGTAAAGATTCATTGATTACATAATTACATATCTGCGAGGGGACGATAATAAGA
The DNA here is from genome assembly GCA_949089665.1 of Macrosiphum euphorbiae. Taxonomy (NCBI): domain Eukaryota; kingdom Metazoa; phylum Arthropoda; class Insecta; order Hemiptera; family Aphididae; genus Macrosiphum; species Macrosiphum euphorbiae. Next base: position 113,368,489 of record CARXXK010000001.1, on the reverse strand, counting down.
CGAAGAGTGATGTACTGGATGGCTTGAATATTTTGGGTTTGAGATGATTTATCGCATCTCCAGATGTAACACCATAACCTTAAGCCCAAATGGTGCTCAGCTAAAATTTGTATAGTGCTTGGATTTCGTGTGAATTGATACATAGTTAAGATCTAATCATAAGGTGAAACAAAATATATGTAGGCGGTTATTGCGTTTTGGACTTGATGAGGAAGTACGTCGTTTGGCCATTTTAATTGATCTGATTGCTATGTATATAGTAGTTTATATATATATTATATACAATTATAAAGTTATATTTGTATATTATATAATATAATATTATATTATTTGTATGAAATTATAAAGTTACATTTGGTTTTTTGTTGCAACTCTTGAAGTTGCAGTATTATATGGAACATAAATAGTGAATACGTTATATTTATACAACACAACCGAAATTCGAGAGTAAAGGTTTACTCTTGAATTGTTTGAAATAGAAAACAATAAGTAGAGGGTGGGTGCAAATGTGTAAACAAAATGTGCTTACCTAGATATTTAAATGTCTTTTATAGATTAAGATGTAATTAGAAAGGGTAGGTACAGATAAATATATTTTAAAAAACAAGAGGAACTCCGTCCTCTCGCGTTCTCCGCGTCCTCACTCGATTCAAACACTGTGGTTACATTAAAAGGGGGAGTAATATTTGTTCGATACACCCTAATTTTTAGACATTGCCGTTACATATTATTATAAACTATACAACTGATATCATAATTTATAGGTGATGCTATTACTACACTGCTTGGCATGCTTAGCCGCCGTCACTACAGGCGCGGTACTGCCGCCACCCTGGGCGGATCCGTCTCAGAATCCGTGCGCAGCAGAACCATCGGGTGGATGGCAGCTGCTCTACTGGCCGGACGACAAGAAGTGCTACCGGATATTCCAACGCGGGTACCCGTGCCCAGAGACGATGGAATTGGTGCCGCGACCGGACCGCAAGGGTTCCGCAGAGTGCGCGTGTCCGCCGGGCAGCGTCCGTAGCGCTCGCGACTCCCGTTGCCATCAGCTGTTCAGGCTCGGCGGTCCCTGCGACGACGGCCAATACTTCGCCCCCGATCTGGACAGGTGATCATCATCGATAGTAGACCGAATCAATATATAAGTCCCGACAACCTTTAGACAACTATTACATTTTCTATTTCGCAACAGAATACATTTCTAAAACTATGAACAATTGCCAAATATATTGAACAGTTCATTTGTTTTATGAACGAGCGTCTCGCGCGAGATGAACAGTGAAACTTAACTTTTGCGGCCTAGGTACCATGTCTTGTAAAAGATACTTTTAAAAAGTATTCAAGTGCATATACAGATACTTATGTTTAAAATACGTATCCGAATACTTGAAAAAAAAAGTATTTATGTACAAATACAAATACTTTTAAAAAGTATTTATGGATACTTTCAAACACTTTTTTTTCATAAATGTATTTTACTATTTTACCTTGGCCTAATTACTTTATAGATAAATTGAATGATTTGTAAACTGAATTAGTTTTTTATTTTAGCACTATTTAGTTTTAAATATTAAAACCATATTGTTACTTGATGCTTTTAAATTTTAACTAGTACACACTCCATAGTTTAGTCTTAGGGCGTTCTTACAATGTCCGGCTAGTTATTAATTATTACTATAGTAAATTTACAAATTGAAGAATGTACCTAATGCGAAAGCAGTCTGCCTCATCCATATAGTTAAAATTTGGAACGTTTTAAGGACATTTGTAGTCTCTATCTTACAATTGATCTCTTATATAATTTAAAGGTAAGCGACTATTATCTATACAATGGCATACGCTTTTTATTATATTTTAATTCTAAAGCGAGTTATGTGTATTTTAAAATTGTAAGCTGATTGTGCATCTTAAAATACTCATAACTCGCTTTAAAATTAAAATATAATAAAATGCCTACGTCATTATCTAGATAATAATCTTACCTTTAAATTGTATAAGAGGTCAATTCGCTCTAATTTTTAAGCTAACGGAGATAAATGTGTTCTGCTGAGCGTAAAAGTTGCTATGTTACTCACTTGTAAGTTGAAAGACGGAGACAAAAAACGTCTCCTTAAGTAAAATCTTTAAAATAAATAAACTTTGTCATAGCTTCAACCTAGTTTGCAAAGTAAATCAACTATGTATATAATTCAATCTATACATCTAGTTTTTAGATTAATGCGAGCGACTGAGCGAGGTTTAATGATAGTATAATATTTATAATATTCTTAATTATACAATTTACAATAATATACTTATAATGTTATATTGTTCGTAGTTGGTTGCCTGGTTATATGATGTAAAACAGTTTATTATAATATGATATTATATAGTATACTACCAACCTCTAAACTCACCCCGCTAAAAAATGATGTTATACATATTATATTAAATTTGTATTGTGTGTGTTCAACAGGGATGATAGGGAGAGGTGGGGAACATGTGAGGATCCGTCACCGTGCGCGGAAAAAAACGAATTGTTTTGGCCCAAAGACAAGCGCTGCTACCGCAAGCACTCTAGGGGACCATGCACCGAAGGACAGCTATTGGTGCCTAGCACCATGAACGATTTAATCGGCGACTGTAGATGTGAAAACGTTCCAGAGCTCGTGACTTACTTTTGGGCACCCGCAGGTTAGAAATAATAGTGCAGCTGTATAATATAATATATATAATTACAACAAAATAGATTTTAAATCGAAACCATATAGGGAAACGTCAGAAGAATAAGTTTGTTTAATGTGTCATTAAAATTAGCAATAACCAATTTAGCAGTCAAAAATTTTTGTTTTCTATCAATAAATACTTAAAATCTTAACACGAATTTTCTCCCTCCAAGAAAAAAACTGAAACGGGTTTAAAAATTAAAGTTTGTAGGTATAATGGCCGTATTTATATTGCATATATGCATTCATAAAAGTTAAAAAAATAATAATAATAAAAGTTCTCAGAAGACTACTAAAATTTAAAAAAAATCAAAACCCATGGAGAGAACAGGAAAGCTGTATTATATTATAATATCTGGACAAATGCCCAGTGGCGTACCCAGGGGTAGGGTTCTAGGGTTCTGACCCCCCCCCCCCGAAATGTCTTCCTTTAACAGAAAATCTTATTTATCACAATTTCAATACAGAGTAGATCAGTTGTTGGTCATTTTTAATAGATATAAAATAAATTGTTAAATATGACAAAGATGTCGATAATCGTAGTTTCAGTTTTTTGGTTAGTTTAGAACATTGCTAAACGTCTGCCATAAGCGTCAAATGGTGTATCATCATGTATCATCGTCCATCGATTATTGCCATGTTTATTACGACCCGAAGATAGATGATCAGGTGACCGGGTGAACACTCAAGTGTTCTAAATGTAGACTAAGTTTGAGACTAACTATAATTTGTTATAACCAATTATATAAAAACTGTTTAGAAAAAAAATAATTTAAATAATTTACTCAGGTAAAACCCTAACCAAACTAAAATCCTGCGTACGCTACTGCATATAACTACTAATTTACATAATAATATACGTCATATACAATATGAAATATATCTGCAGTAGGTAGTTTTATGAGTTTTTCTTATACAATTAAAACTACCTAATACCTACCTACGTTTCAATATCGTATTCTTATATAAGTTATAATTTCAAGATGTCCGATTACTGTTTTCAATGTATGTATGAACTGTTAGCTTTTTTTCTAGGGTATGAAGGAAAATTATTTTTTGATTATAACCAAATAGAATGGTTAATGAATACAAATCTTATGACAAATTTTAAATCGGACCACTGTGCTAGTACTTGAAAAAATCTTCCACTTGTAGCAGTTTCCACTAGTAAACTATAGTAGGTTTAAGAAGCAGTGTTAATGAGAATTTAAAAATTTTAGAATTTTAAAGGGATTATTATCTCTCTCACACGAACATATTTGATATTATAGACATTCCATGTATAATAAATTGTTAATATTCCAAATGTTCTGCTCCACCGCAGTCTTAATATTAAATAATATATAATTTCACACGACCCATATCGTAAATCATAATATTACATTGGCGTTTCTATAGGCACGTGTCACGAACACTACACGATGGGACCGTGTCAGGAACGCGGGGGAATATTCCTGCCGGGAGGCCAGTGTGGATGTGACCCGTCGCTGCCGCACTTCCACAACGGCACGGGTAAGTGCTACCAACTGGGCGGCATCGGGCCTTGTTCCCCGGGACACCAGTTCCTAGTTCCAGCCGGTGGTTCCAAGGCCGAGTGCACATGCAAGGAGGGCCACATCAAGTGGTTCGGGGACGGCGCGTGCTACAGGCCTTACACGCGCGGGCCTTGCGCCGCGGGTAACATGTATAGCGTAAACACGACGGCCACCGGCATGGCGGTCGGGTGCGTGGACGTCCCGTGCACCGCGGGCAAGCTGTACTTCCCGGGCGGCAAGGGCTGTCACCGGGTGGGCACTCAGGGCCCGTGCCCGGCCGGCCAGATCGTCCTGTTCCAGGACACGGTCAAGACGTCCATCGAGGGAGTGTCTTACCTGGGTATGTGTGGCTGTGCCAACGCGGACGCGGCCGCTGGCACGTTTTACTCGTCGTCGCAGGCAGTCACGTGCAAGCCGCCGGCCGCGGCCAGGAAACTGCAGCAGCAGCAGCAGGACGTCCGCGGCGCCGGCGCAAGCCCGCGACGGACGGACGCGCTGCTGCAGCCGCAGGACCCTTGTGGCCACCGGCGTGGCACCGTCGCCTGGACTGATCTGTCATGCAAGCAACTTTACCTGCAGGGGCCGTGCGAGCCCGGTGAGTGGGTGGTGCCGGACAGGGGCAAGGGCACACGGAAGGGTCGGGGCTGGAAGATGGGCAAGTGCGAGTGCCGGCCCGGGTTCACGGCCGTGCCGGTGCCGGGCGACGCCAACAACGCCACGGCGTGCCAGCCGCCGACGGTAACGCTGGCCAAGTTCCTAAACATGAGCGAAGAGTTCAACCACAACCACAACAACAACAGCGCCACGGCCGACGAACCCGGCGACGGCGACGATAACAATGGTAATAACAACGGAGTCCGGACGCGATGATCATGTAATATTATGAATATTATATATACTATATATTCAACACGATGCATTATAAATTATAATATTATATTATGCGCTCTAGAACGAGGTGTGAACTAAATTAAATATTATATTATATCAAGACTGCAAAGTATATTATAATAGGTATATCGTCCTATATATAATATATTTATAATAATAAAACATAAATATTATGAGGAATAATGTGGTTTGGGGTTAAATCGGAGGGCCGATAACTTTTTTTAAGCCGGATTTTTGAAAAATCGATAACTACTTTTTAGTTTTGACTAACTATACGTACTAGTAGGTACGTACGTGTGTCGGCCGTTATTATTATTATATAAGGTATTTTTTTTTTATTTTTTTTAATTTAAAAATTAAAATAATCTGCTACATATATTGACATTGACCCTCATATCATACCTAGCTAAGCATACAAAACTATAGTGATTCTTTAACGGTTTTGAAAATATTTTTCTTACATAATTTAAATTCGTTACAAAACAACATTTTTGAAAAAAAATAATAGATTTTACATCTTTTTAACGGTATCATTTTTTAATTTTTATATTTTTAATGACAATATACATTTTAACATTTTAAGAATTTTAAAATTGTAACCTAAGTCAATTCATACTCCTATATGGCTATAAGTTTATTTGTTTTGAATTTATTATGACCATCGGTGAATATAAGAACGTTTTATTCTTTTTCCTTTAGAGCTCGCCTTAAATATAATAATAGTATTTTTATCTTATACATGTACGAATCCTCTTAAATATTCTTTATACCTAGTTTGTATTTGGGTAATCAATCACTGTGATTTGGGACAGTGTGCTTGCTTATTTAAATAGTTTCTTTAATTTGAACATTGTATATTAATCTAAACACCAAATAAATTTTTATTATTGCATATATAATAAATTAATGTATGGAAAAGCCATTAGTATAAACAGGAGTCATAAATTCCAAAATCATAATTTAACTTTTTTCTTAAAATATATAGACATGAACTTTGTATAATAATACATTTTCTTCCTATAATATTAATTATAATAATTTAATTAGGTACCTATATACTCAGAGTCACCATAACGCAATAATTAAATTAGTTTTTAGTATATTTCATATACCTAGCTATTATATAAATTCTGAAAGTGTAATTATAATTTATAAATGTGGCCCAATTATAATAATAAAAACAAACATAAAAAGGTAATCGAAAGGTTATTCTTAAAAATATCAACATATAATTAAGTTTCTATATCGTGTATTTGTGTTAGTTCTTAGATAAGTTTTTTGTGTGAGAAATTTGATGTTACCAACAAAACTATAGTGACTGTATATATTAATTAGTTACCTATCTTTAGTTTTGATTTAGAATAAGTGTATAATGTATGTTCGTGTTTTTTTTTTTAATAAACCACTGTAATATTTGTAGATGCGATTTTATATTATTGATATTATTATTGCGCACTGTGTATGTAAATACAAAATGTATTATATTATGATTGGTATCTAGGTACGTATAGGTATATTATATGAAAGTATGTACCTACCTGTAGGTTTTCGTTCACATATAAGTACACATTTGTTTTGACCTTTCAGGCAATTTGTTGTATTATGTAAATACGACGGACTACAACAGTGAGCAGATAAAGTCGGTAAGAACGCGAATAGAAGCTTATTTGAATTTAGTAGAATGACATTTACAAAATTACAAATGAGACAATTTTAAATTTTTTTTTTGGACGAACACAACAAGTCTTTATTAAGACAATAAGACTATATAGACTATATATATATTGTGATGGATTTGCAACGTCAAAATAAGTACCAGTAACATTATGTATATTATAGTGTACTACCTATAAGAAGGTAGGTACCTACTATAATATATATACGTCTTTGTATATAATAATACCTACATTATGACGGGTACAGACCATAATTATGATAATTTTATTAGCATTTATGTATAGGTACCTATGTGTATGACAGTAAAGACAAACTTTCCAATTTACCTATTTGATATTTTTAGAGAAATATCACAAAAACATTCATTATATTTGAACTGAAATATGCATGAAAACCAATTTTGAACAGTGAATGCTTTCACTTATATAGTATTTGCGAGTGTGTAGCATTATACGATGTCATCATGCCAATGTTATTGCTCTGCCCTTTCGCATCAGAACTAGTGGGAGGTTAGGAATTAATATGTATTCACATCGAAGGTTCCCGTTTCCTGCTTGGGTAGTTACACATGAGTAATCTTTAAAAGAACAACTGACGCCTAATAGTGTATAGTGACGAACAAAACGCCTACATTACAATAATAATTATCCGTCGAAGTTTCTAAATTTTTTTTTTAATTTTATAGTAGACAAATTGTGTAAAAACTATATGAATATATAACTTGATAATGGACCATAGTTTAATTTGAGAATAATTTGGAATAAATCTCATTCGTTTTCCCTAATACATTTTTATCTTCTGATATATTGTATTTTGATATATTATAATATGCTCTATACTGTAAACAGCAGTTTTACTGGAATTACTGCCTTTTGAATAACCATAACATTAAATTTAATTAAAATTCTTAGGCTTTTTTTCATAAGTTATAGTGCGTATAGTGATTGTTATATTCTTTAATACTTCAGATAGGTACTATGTAAAGTAAAACATATCGGCAGTTGTAAATAGTCCAATGGACTGCAGCGTGAATTATTATTAAATATTTAAATATATTAAACTTGAATTTAATAGGTGCTACTTTTAATCCAAATCCTTCCTGTTTGATTAGTTACACATGATAAATCTTTAAAAATAAACACTGACGCTTAATTGTGTATACAGTAGAGGGGTACAATCCGCGTCCCTTAAAGTTTTTTCCCTCCCACCCCTAGAAGACATAATAATATATTGTAGTAATTAGTAAACATATTAAAGAATCAACAATAAGAGAGACGGCAGCAGCCGGTAATAATATCGCCAACTAATAATAATAATAATAATAAATTATATCAAATTAATTTATATTAATCTGTATAATGTTAAATAATATAGGTATATTAAGAATAAGATATTTTTTTTCTTTTAGCAGCACCCGGTGTTTATATACATGTGTAAATTGGCCCACTAACTACAAAAGGTTGGACCACTCGGGTGGCCTGGTGTTTAGTGACAAACATAATGGCGAATACCTAAATTAAATACCTAAATTAAAACAATCATTCTTCGGACAAAGTTGCTGAATCATTTTTTTAAATTGTATAAAGACTATATGTAGATACATTAATAATAATTGACCATTAAATAATGAGAATAATTTGGAATAAATTTCATTAATTTCTCATAATACATTTTAATCGACCAATACATTGTATTTTTGATACTCTGAAGTTTTACTCAAATAACTGTCATGTGCATAACCAAAACGTTTAAATTAAATTAAAATTCGTAGGTAAGATTTTTTTAATAAGTTATATCTAGTCATTGTTATTTTGTTAAACAGTTAAAATATTATGTAAAGTAAAAATTATCGGAAATCGTTGTAAATCATACAATAGCTAGACTGCAGTATGAATTATTAATTTCATTAAACGTGACTTTAAAACTGTCAATAATTCATATGGTACATAGTACATACCCCGCTTCACGCTTGTATATATATATATATAATATTCAGTAATTGTTGTGTGCATATGAATACATATTGATATTATAATAATTATTAATTAATAACTTATACGGCTATATTTAAAATATAAGTTCTAATATCTAATAAATCGTATCTACATTCTCTAACGCGATTACATACCTATATAATCGTACGAACGCATTTCTTTTGCGTTAATTTTTTTTCTGTTAACAGCTACAGCTATATTTCCCCAAACAATATTGTTTAACATGTTTTAAACTATTGCGTGGGTATACATGAAATGTAATAAGCGGAAAATGTTTAAGCAAAATTATGTACAAATATTTCAACCATAGCCAAATCCAAATTGTTATTGTTAAAAACACACGAGAAGTCAAAAAATATCACAAATGTCCACGCATCGTAAGCGATTTACTGCGGTGACTAGGTTTGAACCGTTTATGGTTACTCATCGGTTTAAAGTGGTAAAAATGTAATATACGAATACCTTATATTCTGTTCATACCTACCTATTTGGTTTTGAGTGTTTCGACACAATAACGCATACTGCCGGATTTGAGAGAGACGGCGGCGATCCCACTAGACAATTTTTTTTATCACACGTTCCGACGTTCGACCTTCATTCGCGTTTTGTTAACTTTGATACTACATGTCTACATTAATAAGAACCTCCAGTCTGCAGTGGTTACATATGCAATTGTAGGCATATAATTTATATTGAATTCCCATCGTCGCGCTCTGTAATACCTGAGGCCGGGGATCTAGGACATTTAGCGCCTTACAGGGTTAAAAAAAACTCCATTAAAAATCATGTGTTATTTCTCACAAAATAAATATCGTCTATAACATTTTTAAGATTCAAAGAATGTATTGGTTTTGCAATTTTTTTTCCATGCTTCGATTTTTGAGATTAGCATTTTTTCTGATAGAAAAGTTAACCTAGTTGGTACTTTTGGGAGGTAAAAATTGAAAATTCCAAGTAGTTTTAGAAAAAGCTAAGAAAAACAAAAGAGAAGTGAAAGAAAAGTGATAATTTTTACGCAAAAACCGAAGTTTGAGGAAATCGATTTTATTTTTTTGGTGTAACTCAAAAATTAATAACCGTAGACAATTGAAATTTTCACTAAATATTTATATTAGCATTTCACATAAATGGTAAATTTTTCATAATATTTCGACTCTTTTTGGGATAGTTATAGCCTTGAGAAATGTTTTGAAATTTGTAATTTTTTTTATACTAATCTCGATAAAAACTTGTTCACTTAGTAAAAAAGCTTGAAAATGTAATACAAGATTCCTAAGTGAGTTCATAAAAATCAGAAATATGGGCTCGATTTTTTTATATACGCAATGAACTTCAAATTTTGACAAAATTCAACAAAAAAACGAAAATTTTTCAGTTAGAAATTCATAAATGGTTTATTTTTCAAAGCTAACATTATAAATGTTGAAAGAAGACTCCTTCCAAATTTACCTACCTTAATAAAAAAAAAAGCTTGCCAGGTCCGTGATCGACATGTAAACTTTCTTTTTTTTAATTTTTACAAATTTATTAACTGATATTACACCCAAACGGTATAATAATTTGAATCCATAAAAATGTCGGTGTGAACAGCCCCACAAAAAATCATTTTCATTTTCATTTAGTGAGATAGATCTCCAAAACCGTAGAGCGGATTTCGTGGTTTGGACTTTATCTTAAACAGTTAAATCACTACAGAACAATAAAAAAAATTAAAACAAATTTTATTAGGCGTTTTTTTGATGTTTTTCAGCTTTACAGCTATGTAGTGAATTAACGATTGGAGATAAAGTTCTGAAAATCTTCACTTCACTTCTCCTAGCCAATGTGAATCTAACAAGACCCGTTCACCAGTTTTGTATATTTACCTCGCTAAATTAAAAACTAGTGAAAAATTAAATTATTTTCAAAAAAAAATTTTAATTCCACATATAGTATCTACTTGATCATCCCTTTTTAATGAGTTATCAACCAACTTTCTAGGTATCATAGTTTAGGAGAAAAGTTAAAAAATAGACATTTTAAGACTGTTCTAAAAACTATTGACTCCACATTTATATCAAAATAGAATCTCATTTATAAATAATAAAAATGTATTAATAAATTATTCCAATGTTAGAAGCTATAAAAAGTACCTATATAATAGGTAGGTAATACTTGTCAAACATGAAAATAATTTAGGTGCTAGTTTCCTATGCGGCTATGCATATTGAATATTGATATTATTAGTCCTTAATGGACTCATTTCGTAAATAGTGTACTTTAATAATCAACTATAGTATAGGACATAGGTCTAATGGTACAACACTATAGTATAGGTATTATAAGTAAATTTAGAATTATTAGATTAGATAAAACAATAATACTTAAATTAAATATAATATGTTAATCAGTGGTCATTGCAGTGTATACTGTATTATACTATTGTTATTGGTAGGTCGTAGGTAGGCACAATATGATACCATAACCACGATATACATTCTCAGATTCTCTACACATAGGTCCAATAGTGTTTGTAATTTGGGGGGGGGGGGGGAGGCTGAATCACTATTATAATAATATTGTATAAGCAAAAACATTAAAGCTCCATCCCTGTTTTCGACTGAGTCCAGTGCCGTAACTAGACTAGGTAGGTACTTAAGATCTCTTTACAAACCAAAATCTTGAGGCCCCATATTATCTTTCTCAATACCTACATATATAAGTATCTACTACAAAAAAATTTTTTTTGGAATACAAAATGGGCAGACAAAAATTCTGACTCAAACATAAAAAATAAGTTTAAATTTATTTAATTTAATAATAACAAATATTATTATTATTAATAAGGGTAATGATAGGTTCAGAATTATATATAACTATAAGAAAGTAAGAATAGAGTGTGCGTAAAATTAAGCTAACAATATAATTATATAACTACTATATAATTTTTCTATAAACTTTTAACTTAATAACAAATTTTTTATATGTTGAAGTCTGAATTTTTGTCTGCCGATTTTTTCTAGAATTTCTGTAGATTTTTTTATTGTAGTCAAGTGGCTCGTTTCCATAGACTATAAAAAAAAGGGTACGGTCAAACCATCAGTGGCTCCTAGACTCGGGCTAGACTATAAATAGTTTCAAACTTTGGCCTTTAGGCAGGGGCGGACTTTGCTACTGTACAATTTCACAGTGGGCCGATGTCATATTATGCCCCCAGCCATCCCAGGCCTGAGCCGTGAAGCTTCTTAATAAATTGTCCTGCAAAGTAAACAGATGGAGGTTTGCCCACATCCCATTTATGATTGTAAATTGTATACGACAGCGCTATCTAACTAGGAAATTGAGCAGCTGTGAGGACCTGTTCTTCCCGCACTCATTAGAGTTAAAAATGATTTGTCGGCAGTAGATAGCACTGTCGTTATTGCATTAATTTAAATCTAAATAATAATACCGTTAGCATAATCTAATCTATCTATCTAATCTATCTATCTATCTATCTATCTATCTTCTATCTATCTTCTATCTAATACTATAAAATGAAGAACAGCTGACTGATAATACAAGCAACCCGTGGAACGGAAAACGCAGTTAGAGTGAAACCGTGGAGTAAAAAAAGAAGCACCGCTCCGTTTCCCCAGCCCGCCGGCCATGTCCCGTCGATTCCTTATAGCGCGACCAATCGCGTACCTTCGCAGTGGCGGCGGTCGGTTTTAAAACGTTTTTCGTTACCACCTCTTTTCCTATCATTTCGCCGATTTTCGGAAAATTAGCTGTTTTTACACGATATCTTTTCGCCCTTTAATATACTTAATTCGAAGTAACCGGTGTGCGGTTTATATTCGTGCAATGTCGATCAATAAATACACTCCCGACCGGACTTTTTTGCCGATTTTTTCCTTTTCTCCCTCCGTTTCGTCTATTCGCACAATCGCACCCGTTTGTGTCCGAATCGAGTCTTTTTGAAGCCGTTTATATGCGCTTTTCCCCCAAAATAAGTTCGTTCACCTCGCAATCGCGTTTGGAAATTACGCCGGCGACCGACCAGCCGTACGCGTATATATACATGTATATACGTGTATAATTTAATTTTTCCTTATGATTTAATAATTATTAACGGAAAACGCTTTTCACACGCCCCTTTAAATATATATATGGGAGATGCGCGTATTACAAGCGAATTATATGCGATTACATCGATGTACATCGAATATATCGGTTTACGTCGCTCCGTAGTCGCACGGCTTAATTGTTGATGTTTTCACTGTCTTTCATATCTCAAACTGTGTCCGAGTAGGTTAGGCGTTAGGTAGGAAACACGTAGGTCCCGGGTTCAAATCCGTCGTACGCCGTCCGGGCATTGAAACTGATAATGCCATATGGTTTACACGGCCGCCCGAATCCCGACTTTTTTTGCATTTTTTTTTCACATTATTTTTCATATAAATTAAATAATAATATAATAATACAGGAACATATCGTACATTATTATTATTTAAAGTCATTATCATTTTATATCACACAATAAATAGGTACATATTATATTTGTTTTATTAGGAATTATTAAAATTGCATATTTTTTAAAATGTCCATGATTGTTATATAAATATAGTTTGTATTTTATTTCGGTTTGCCTACCTAGGTGGCTAACTTGAAAGTTAATCTTGATTTTGGCTTGAGAGTTGAGATGACTGACTTGCTAGACACTCCAACACGGTTTTTGACTTTACACTTTTTACATAAGAAAAGGCACCGGACATGCGAAGGCACATACCACTCTATGTGATATACCTACTATATATAGGTAATAGACGGGTTGCTCATTTTAGTTTCGTCTTAAACGGTGATGATTGACTTGATAGACACTTTAACAAATAACATGCAGGTTTTTGCAATTTTTTTTAAATTAATATATATACACTATAGGTACATGTTTATATGTATTGGTTAATATAATAGTATGTATCTAAATATCTACCAATATGTTAATATTTTTTAGGAATTATAATTGCAAATGTTCTAAAAATGTTCATTGTTATATTATATCACACAATAAATACATATCATATTTGTTTGTATGTATATAGTTTGAATTTTTCGTAAATTATTTCGTAAGTTGTGTGATAGGGTTTTCACTTATAGCCGCTTGATATCGGGTCTGCAATCCACCGCAGGTGGATTGCCTACCTGATTTGCTGTAGCACATAGTCCGCGATCCGACGAAGTCGGATTGCCTACCTAAGTGGCTAACTTGAAAGTTTATAGATTTTGACTTGAGATGACTGACTTGCTAGAAACTCCAACACGGTTTTCGACTTTACACTTTTTACATATGATAAAGCACCGGTCATGCTACGGCACATACCACTCTATGTGCAGGTATACTCTATATGGTGATCCTGGAGATCGTATCCAGCCTATCCATTTACAACGTTTGTGACAGATTGCTAGACACTCAAACTTTTAACATTCCCGCCAAAGCGTCTAGCCTTATCTCCAATCCTTATCACAAATCCTAAACTTTCGTCTTACAACCTTTGCGACTTTTATAATTCATTGTCTCCAAAATCGGTACCCACTCTCAGCGATTCCAACGGGCCCCGAGTTATACTTAGAGCTAGTATTATATAATCGGAACATTTGTGTAAGATAAACGTAGATAAAGTAATAGATCGGGGGTTATTATGAAATATAATTTTTTTGTTTGGGGTCTTGTTGGATTCACATTAGCTTTGAGAAAATGAAAATGAAAATGATTTTTTTGTGGGGCTGTTCACGCCGAAATTTTTCTGGACTCAAATTGTTATACCGATTCAGGCGCGTAGCTAGAAATTTCAAAGGGGGGGGTGTTATTCAAACTTAAGAGGACACTAAGACGCGTGTGTTGTCTCTGTCTTACACACGCACGACATAACAAATTGTCGTCCACTATTTTCAATAGTGAGCTGTTAGTTTTGATACTAGAGTGAATAGACATATTATCAAACTTTTAGGTAAGAACATTATCTGGGTCTTAGCTTGGGCGATTTTTCGATACTTTCACTTTTGAGAAAAATAAGTGTATGGAAATATTAAAAATGCTCATATCTCGCTTGAAAATTATTTATTATACAAACGTATTACAACTTAACAGTGAATAGATAATAGTTTAGAATAATAGTTATCTTATATAATATTATTATCAATAAAAAAAAAATGAATACATTTTTAAATTAACTTAATGTGTCGACTTTTTGAGGCTAGTGTATCTATTATTTCGTCTGTGGTTACGACTAAATCTCGATGAATATTTATAACAGCTAAACCATTCAAGCGATTTTCACCAGTTGTATTTCTTAGATATGTTTTCAAGCGTCTTAATGAGGAAAAAGACGTTTTAATGCTTGCAGTTGTTACAGGTAAAGTAATCAATACCTACTTGTAAAAGTCGATAAACAGTAGGAAATATGTCTTCGTTGCTGTCAAAGAAGGCTTCGGTAGCATTTTTAGGATTTTTATTTTTTATATGTTCATACCATATTCCATATTGCAAACTCACCAATTGCAGATATTTCATCAGCTTCAATATCTGAAGAATATGTCTTAAGAAGTTCTTTAAATTCGGTCTCATTTTTTTCATTTGCATTTATTAAACAAGTAAATTGTTTTAATAGTGATTTATGGTTCAAAAATCTGTCATTTAGTTGCTCACAGAAATGATCCAAAAAAGGTACAAAAATCAAAATCCTAAAATAGACTTCCGGTGATTCTGCTGAAATGCTAAAACGATTTGTTCGGTTTATAGCTAGTCGAGGTATTGAAATTGTAATCCCCAATGATAGTTGATACCATAGAGTAACACTCTAATGATGAAGTTGTAAACAAGTTGTAAATACTCTGCATTAAAAGATAGGTATCTTGTATCGTACATGAAATGAGTCAACGATAAACTGACACAGAATGGTCTAAAATAATAATTATCTAATTCCGTGTGCCAGTGTCCCGGTTTAAATTATAAAACATAGTACACCACGGTTGAGGGGGGTGTTATTACACCTGTAACACCCCCCCTGGCTACGCGCCTGTACCGATTGGGTGTGATTTCAGTTAATACATTTCTAAAAATTAAAAATCGAGAAAGTTTACATGCCGATCCCTCGATCCCTGACTTGGCAAGCGTTTTTCTACTATACGCGCATACTTCTTATATTTTTAAATATTGTACTTTAAATTTGTTTAAAAATTACAAACATGGTAAACAACTGTTCTGTTTTGTTTTGTAAAAGTCGGAAGTGCATTAGAAAATACTCAATTTTTAAAGCACCAAAAAATTATGCCATTTCCGATCTGTGGTCCAAAATTGTGTCAAGGTGTTGCACACGTATTACAGTGAAGTTTTTGTGTGATAAAACTTATAGACAACAATATTGCGTATTGTCAATAGTGCGAGTCGACGTCTCGAATATCTATGATCGCTGACAAATAATCAAATGACAAATTACGTATTTTGTATTAAAATATGATCATAGAACATAGACATAATATAGATGGACTGCGCGTTCCTCCCCCCTCGCCATCAATAAATTCAGCCATAATAACAAGACATGAGAAGGTAAAATAGCATGGATAAAACATTTTTACTGTTTTTATTCCAAGGTATATTTTGGTTTAAATAAGACTATAAGAGTGATAACTGATAAGACTATTGATTCCGTATTTCCGTATCATGGAGGAAAGCTGTTAGATAAACATTTTTCCATGATTATTTACCTTCTACATAAGTTTATTATTGCTGACATGATAAGGGCTGAACGCGCAGTCCATCTATATTATGTCTATGTCATAGAACAATTAAATTAAATTAAATTTTAATCACGGAATATCCGTGATTTCAATACTGTTATCAATTTTGAACAATTTGGCGCCAAATAAACTTCTGTGATAAAATTCTAATCTTTGTCTAACCATGATAATTTTTCAATTTTCAATATGACATTATGACAATTTAATTTGTCATGATTTTCACTTTTCAATGAGAATTTTGGAGTTTGTAAGATGTAAAATGTACAGTATTGTATTCAGTAATTTTGAATTTGTTCTAGTTATAATGAATCATTTCGTGAATATTGTTTGAGACTGTTAAATTCAATATACTTATTCGAAATATGGAATTTTTTTTGAAAAAACCAAGTAACGTTTTAAAACGTCTTGGTTCTACAAATGTCAAACTTGAATCGGAAGGAAATCAATGGTAAGAGCGGTTTTTATCACTTAAGTGTCATTTAAATAGTCACCTATATAATACTAAAAATACTATATTGAAAACCTTAAAGACAGATTTTATTTCCATAACTGTTTCATACCTATTTTTTAAAACGTAAATCATTAGTATTTAATATAATATTATATGGTATGAATACATAATGGCTGAACTATATAATATATAGATGGCAGCATAAACATGCTTATATTTATGCAGTTTTCTCGTGTCGTTAATTAAAATATCAATGGGCAAATCAGTGTTAAAAAATCAAATTACTCAATAGTTGATTAAGCTTAATCATAGTTTAATTGTAGACGGTGCAACTGGCCCTAAGAGGACTTGATTCCCCATGTGTTGTCTCCGTAATAATCTTACCTTTAGATTTTATAAGAGGTCAACTCACTCTAATTTTTAAGCTAACGGAGCTACATGTGTTTTGCTGAGCTTAAAATTTTCTATGCTATGCACTTGTAAGACGGAGACAACACATGCGGGTATCACATCCTTTTAAGACTTATTTGATGGTATTATGTATAAATAACCATTTACACTGCCATTGACGAATATTATTCTTCAAAAAACTAATAATAAATTCACACTGTCTTATATCATCATTTATCACTGGAATAAACTAGGTAGGTACCTAACTATGCAGTAGGTACCTACCTAAAAAATATATGACATTTGTAAAAATACATTAATACACTGATAAATGTGTTACGCATAGTGTTTGAAGTATGAAATATTTCACAAAAACTTGAAACATTGAGATTTTTTTTAACACAAATAAAACACAATTTATTTATTTTTTTAACACAGTATTCAGTGTTCTAAATTCTAATGTAAGAATACAGTAGGTATACAATATATATGTATAATATTGTATACCCACCTGTATCATTTTATAAACATAAAAATATTTAAAAATGTTGAATACCAAATGCCAAAGGTTAGGTATACATACAGGTACCATACAGTTATGAAGGTAATTTATGAGAATTATATGTAAATATAAAACTTATTTAAAAATAAAACAAAATTTATTAAAATACTGAAATATTTCAAAATTTTAAATTTCATGACATTTTCAAACACTAGTTACACATAATAAATATCTTTTCAATACTAGTAAAGAACACTAGAAGAACAAGATAAAACTATAAAATAGTCCCTCAACAGAATTGTACCATGATGATTTATACACGGATATTGTACCTACTACTTATGTAAACTATCTCCAGCCTTGTTCTATAAACCATTATAACATAAATATAAATGCTACAATATAGTGTAAATTAAAGTTATATTAAACATATTAATTTGCTAAGATAATATATTGTCTGTAGACAATAAAATTAATGCCTAATAAGAATGAGTTATAAAAAAAATACATATTACTTATTAGTTGTATTTGTTTCAGTAAACCCAAATCATCTATAGTAAGTTTGATAGATAGTGATGAAGAAAATGGCAAAGTTAAAAAACCTACATATTGTGATACTAAAGGTAAATGAAATTGAATAATTTTGTTATTTTAAATTAATACTATACCCAGGTCCACATTAAAATTATTTCACATGCATTTAATATTTGTAGGAAATTATTGAAATATTACCTATATATTATCTTTGTACTTCAGTACACAGGCGTACACTTAGGATTTTTGTTTGAGGGGGGGGGGCTTACAAATTATCCAGTTTCTTTACACACAAGTAAACAATTACATCTGATTTTTTAATAATAATTTTTGGAAGAAGTATTGCTTTTGGGTCTAAAAACTATTAATGTGTAGGTATCTAACCTGATAAACAAATTAAAAAAAAAAACATTGTTCATCATTGCTATATATTTGTGACAAAACAATATGGTATAATAATGAATAATCTAATATAATCTTTTATAATCTTCAGCCCCAAAGCCCCCTCCTCCCTGGGTGTGCCACTGTCTACATTATATATTATGAGTTATTGGTGTATCAATTATTATATTTTATAGACCCAAAAGATAAATATATTTATTTTGTGAATTTTGAGATTCAAAATTCAAATGAAATGTGTATAATATCCTTAGATATAACCAAGATATAACCATTACTAATAAACCTACTGTTTTGCTAAAAAACAGTATAAACATATTATACCTATATAGTACCATTGATATGTATAATCAATGCTAGTATCTACAACTAGGTAAATCGATTAGGTAAATTTTTTATAATTAATGTAATGTACTTTTTTTTATAAAAATAGCTAGAAAATAATTAAATTATAAAATAAAGAAAGCAAAGAATAAAAAAAATTTAAAATTGCTTATTTTTTGTGTCAGAACTTCCAAAAGATGTTCAAAAGAATAAAATAGACCACAACTGTTATCATAATGATGATGTTGATGATGATGACAGTATTATTTATAGTCCAGAAAAACCAATATCATTAAATTCAAATAATGTAAGTAAAAAATGTATACAGATTTTTTTTGTACTAAGTTAGTTATTTTGCCAAAGGCCTAATTTCAATAAGTATGTTGAAAGATGTTTAAGTTTTGGAAATTCTACTTTTAATTTTATACTGATTTAAGAACAAATTCATTTTAACCTATCTAATATAGTTTTTTGTGCTAACTGCTAATTCTAACTAACTATTTGATTACAATTTAAATGAAAACTAAATTATTTACTGTTATGTTTGAAATATTGAAGAAAATCTTTTTTTTTAAATACTTAACTGTTAGACACTATTTAATAATTTGTTTTAAATAATTTCATATTGTTTAACATTTAAAAACATCAGCTAAATAGTGAATGTTGTTGAAAATTGTAATTTGTGTATTTATTTTTAGACTTCTAAAGGCAGTAATGATATTAATTTTGATGTATCCAAAAGTCCATCAATATTAACAAATACACAATTTTCAACTCCTCAAAAATTAAAAAAAAACCTGTCACTTTCTACTGTTTCAACTCTCAATTTTGAAGATGTCATTAGTGAAACACCCAAAAATAGTGGAGAATTTATTACTAATACAGGTTTGTGTTTATTTATTCATTAGACATGTGTTTTGTTATCTTCTTTACATTATTTATGTTTTGGTTCTAGAAAATCGATCATCAGAATTGGGCATTTGGCTTAATGATCTAAATAATAATTCATTATTATGTGAAACAATTTCCGACGTAAGTATTGACAAAGTGTTGAGATAAACACTACATTTTATAGAAAACAATTAAACTATACTGAGTCCAAACTGAATGCAACTCTAGATAAATTTCTTCAATTTATGAGTTTTGATCATCCCTCAGTTACTTTCTCTCGCTGGAGTGCTGGACGCAGTATAGTTTAGGGTTAATAATATTTGCGTATAAAATGTTTTATACATTACACCAACATTGCACGTATAAAATGGCTAAAACTTATAAAAATGCATAACGATTAAAACATAAAAAATATTAAGTATACATTGTTTTTTTTTAATATTATTATAATATTGATAATACTGTACATTTTAAATTTAATAAGTAGATACCTATTGAACTTATAAACGAAAATAACAAATTAACAAATTCCCTTAAATTTGGTGAATTTTCTTAAAATTAGAATAAAATAAAATCAAAACAAATTAATTTTTTGTTATTAAAAATATTAATGTAGTTATTAATAAATATGAACTTATACCGGTTTTCAAAAGAGAACATACCGCTTTTGCGCATGTCGAATGATTCGATTGTTGCATCGAGAATCACGTGACCCCTCTAACAATGGGAAATTGAGGGGGGATGTGCGCCGCAAAACATAAATTGGTCACCGACCGGTATGTTCTCTATTGAAAACGGGTATAGTAATTAATATTATAACATATTAACTAATAACATCAACTTGGTGAATTATTCCTGATAATTTCAGTTCAGTGCAGATATATGTATATATATATTTATTACTTTTTATACTTTATACTTTATACTTTATTTATACTTTTTACAGTATAAAACGTATACAACTATATACAGGGGAGGATTTTTGATTTTTTTTCAGCTCGGGAAATATGAATCAAACCGGCCCTTGAACCCCAAATATAACTATTATAGTATTATTACTCCCCACTACAACATTTTTTTGTCTTTTTAAGTTTTAACACATACAATAATGTATTCCTTAATTTACAACATCATCATTTGTTTTGTCCCTCCTCTAAATTAGCTAATTTGATAACTATATAATAGTCTTGGGTTCGTCAGATAAAGTTAAGCTGTTCCGAACTTGTACTTGAAGTTAAATCATAATATATTTTTCAATATTTACAGAAAATATCCTTAAATATTTTGTATAGTGATTAAAATTTAATTACATTTTCTAAACCTTTTATGGAAATATATTTTATTATATTTCTTGTCTTAATATGACTATATTCTATATTTTCTTTACTGTATAATAACACAATTTGATACACATATCACAATTATTAAGGCTGTTGGAAGCGGGTCGTTTCTTCATGCATTTAAACCAATAAGCGGAAATAAATTATACTTCCAGAAGTTCAATTTCAATTTCAAATGGATTTTTTATTTTTTTTATTTTCACTAAAGTAAACGTAAATTTAAAAAAAAAAAAGAAAATTAATTTTGTACTATATAGTATATACTAATTAAAATTAAACAATACAAAATTGAAAAATCCGTTTTCTACATAACTTAGAAAAGAGAATAAGGAATTAAAGTATGTTTTCATTCTTAAAATCGGAATTTTTCTTCCACTTTTTGAGATTTTCATGTTGATACTTTTTTGATCTCAAAATATAGTGACGTGTAGGTACGTTATGGATTTACAAGAATCTTAGTATAAAGTGTTTGGGGAACTTGCGCAAATTAATGATCAGTCACTATATACACGGCACACACAGTCACACATCACTCACAATGGATAAATGGAAATAGTATATTTCCTAAATCCAACTCCTTTAAATAGCGAACCTGGCCTTAATTACCTATTGTCTATTGGCTATAATTATAATATTTAGGGTATAGGCTATGATCTTATAGATATTATGATTTTAATGTGATTTTTTTTCTACAAACGCATTTGTAATATGCCTATTATTGCATTAATATTTATTAATTTACATGTATTCACTTATGATCTCAAAACACCGAAATAATATATTTTCTATGTGAATTTTATAAAAAATAATTTTTTTATTGTTATCCTGTAATTCGCCCCACATAAGGACCGGCCTATCGGGAAGATTCCAGATTTCCCAATAGGTCTATCCGCCCCTGACTATATAAGTGGTTTCATACTGTACGTTTATACGTTTTATAAGTATGTATAATACGTGTTTAATTACACTATTATAAGTGCCAACCCAGGTATTGTTATAGAATAAATATGGAAAATATATATTTAATACTAGACGTTTTGGCATCTAGGTGGTAGTAAAATACTGTTAACTGTTAAGTTATGTAAAATAATGGTTATGTAAGGTGACATTGGAAAAAGTGTATTGATCTAAAATTGTTTATTTTTTTTTAGATACCAATTACAAATTTAGAAAATCATTTGATGAGCTTGAAAAATTTAGAATTAGATATGTTAGAGGAGGTGTATAATATAATCTTAAGCATATCAGATACTATTGTATTTTCTATTCCTAGTCTCAAAAGTCCGTCAGTTTTGGTTGAGCTTAAGAGAATGCGACAAAAAATAAAAAATAAAATAAAAATTGGTAAGACGCGTTTAATGAATGAACCAACGACTTCAAGTAATAACAATTTGTGTAATCCTGAAAATAAATCCAGAACATCATTCTCAAACGGATTTGATACATCAACCAATTCTCATCACGAAAAACAAACATTAAATTCCCCTAAATATGGAACAACTAATACTTATAATTCTAGATTAAATACCTCATATAATCACAATAATGTGACTAATAATAGTTCTAATTCTACTAAATGGTTTGACGGTCGATCAGATTTTCAAAATAATTCTAATACTGATATTTATTCCCGAGAACGTCTAAGTGTGAATGAATTGGACTCTATTGTCAATGACAATAATTTTGATTCATATTCTGTGCCTGATGTTCAGAGTCGCTCAGTTTACAACAACAATCTAAATATGCATAACAATTATGAGAATAAAAAATTGTCGTCCCAGTTTAATTGTGAAGAAGGTATTAAATTACAAATGATAGTACTTTTAAATAATTCTACAAATTTTAATTTATTTTTTACTTAAATGTTAGCCAGTAATATTTCTTATGGGAATACTTCTCAAGCAACCTCCAACTGTAGTCTGAATAAAACATCTTTCTCAAACATATCAGTTTCTAAAGGAGAATTCAGCAAGACAAATTATCCTCATTCAAGAGAATTATTTACTGTACAGTATATCAATTAAAGTTTTACTATACTGTTTTCTATAATACAGTTTATAATGTAATACCACTGTGTATTTTACAGGTATTTAGATCAACTTTTGGTCTCCACGATTTTCGTCCCAATCAATTGGAAACTATTAATGCAGCATTACTTGGTCATGACTGTTTTGTATTGATGCCTACTGGTGGTGGGAAGTCATTATGTTATCAATTACCTGCAGTAATATCCAAAGGAGTTACACTTGTTATTTCACCTTTGAAATCATTAGTCATTGATCAGACAGAGAAATTGAAATCATTAGATGTAAATAATATTAATTTTACTATCCTAAGTTATTTTCTTAACTATGTTGTATTTAGATTCCAACAGCACATTTGTTGGGTAATATGAAGCCCGAAGAAGAAAACATAATTTTCACAAAGTTATGTATGTCTGAACCAGGTAATTGAATTTTTAGTATTTTTTATTATTTGTGATAGTATATTAGTATATTACTTACTTAAAATATTGTTGAAAAGGTTTAAAAATGTTGTATGTTACACCAGAAAAAATTGCTGCTAGTATGAAACTAGGACAAATTTTAAACAATTTGCATTGTCGTGGAAAACTAGCTCGTCTAGTTATTGATGAAGCTCATTGTGTTTCTCATTGGGGTCATGACTTTCGGTTTGTGTATAATGTATTGTACTTGATAGCAAATAAAAAATTCAATTGATTTTTAGACCAGATTATAAACGTTTGGGAGAATTCAGGAAAAAGTATCCAGATGTTCCAATTATGGCTCTAACTGCTACTGCTACACCTCGTGTCCGTGAAGATGTACTACACCAGTTACAGATCAGTGGAACAAAATTGTAATATAAAGTAGTTTTAAATAACCATGTTTTTAAAAGAATCTACGAGATACTTTTGTGAGGAAAATCTTTTTATTTCCATGTACTATGTGTATTGAATTGTTGTTTTCAGATTTTTATCCAGTTTTAATAGGCCCAATTTGCTTTATAAAGTTGTTCCTAAGAAAGGAAAATCCGCTATGGCAGAAATAGCTAATCTCATCAAAGAAAAATATAAAAACCAGTCTGGTATAATTTATTGTTTGTCAAGAAAAGAATGTGATAATACGGCAACTTATATGTGTAATGAAGGAATCAAAGCAATTAGTTATCATGCTGGTCTAGCCGATCCTAAACGTAATGATGTTCAAATGAAATGGATCACAAACAAAGTCAATGTACTTATTACTTAATATTATTCATGTGTTCTAAAAATCATCAAAACTAATTTCATAATTTTCATATTTACTAAAAAGTTAGAAATATGTAATCTTTTTCCAATTATTTTTTCAGTTAGTTTGTGCTACAATTGCGTTTGGTATGGGAATTGATAAACCAGACGTCCGGTATGTTTTTCATTATTCTCTACCTAAGTCTATCGAAGGTTATTATCAAGAATCTGGGAGAGCTGGACGTGATGGAAAGACATCTCATTGTTTTCTTTACTATAGTTATCAAGATATGCATCGCATTCGGAAACTTATTGAATGCAAGTATTTAATAATCCTTTTTCATTTTAATCTTTTCATTACTTACTAGGTTTTTACTCGGTAACCTATTTTGACCGAGTGATTTATAATAAGTCACCAACCATACCCCACCCCCCCATTTTTTATTAAAAATTTAGGTGCTATTCAACATTTTATTTTCTGTATTTTTAAATTCTTGAGACTTTTGTGTACTACTTAAGGCAGCATTTCCCAACCTTTTTCCCTCGCGGCACACTAGTCCTAATTATATTTAGCTGTGGCACACTTGACACTGATTAATGACCTAAATATATTTGATCTATATATAAATATACAGAGTGTCCTGTGAGGTTATTAGTACCCATTGGTGAGGGAAATTGACGCCCTGACAAAAACCGTTTTTTTGCCGTTTTACCTATAAACTAAAAAAATTATTAAATAGCATGAGATAAATAAAATTATAATGTTGAAAAGTCAAAATGTTCCTAAAAATAAACTATTAAATGGCCATCTTCAATTATTTCAAAAATAAAAATTTCAAAAATTTCCTGGTACACCTATGGAGGCCTATTTTAATTAAATATTTCTGATTTATTTTGTTTTATTAGTGGATGACAGTGGAAATCACGAATCGAAAAAAGTACATATGCAAAATCTATTCAGAATAGTGTCATACTGTGAAAACAAAGCAGATTGCAGGCGAACATTACAACTTAACTATTTTGGTGAAACATTTGATGATAATAAATGTATTTCAAACAAAGAAACAGCATGTGATAATTGTCAAAATAAGGTAAATATTGATTGTACCTAAAATGCATTACCTATACTTTTTAATGAATTATTATATTTAACAATTACAATATATATATTTTTTTTATAAATATAATTAGTCGGCATTTAAATATATTGATGTAACAGAAGATAGTATTGAAATAGTAAAAACAATTAAAGAATTATGTGGTTCAGGAGGTGGTAGTTGGAACAATAATTTTACTTTGATACATATTATTGACATATTTAAAGGCAGTTCAAATCAAAAAATCAAAACACACAGTAAGTTTTATTCTATATTATCCGTTTTAATAATATTATATTTAATTGAATTTAAAATTATATATAATACATGTAATTATATACATATATACATCTAATTTATAATTTAGATCATGATAAATTGAGTTTACACGGACGTGGAAAACAATGGGATAGATTTGACGCAGAACGTTTAATGCACAAATTAGTTCTAGAAGGTTACTTGAGAGAAGAAATGGTTGCTTCTAAAGTAGATATTATTAACGCCTTTGTCAGAGTTGGTCCAGAAGCAGACAAACTCATTCGAGGTTCAATAAAAGTAATTTACAAATTTAACTAATAAAACTTATTTATTGATGACTTAATTCTATCCGTAGTAAATATGTTATTAGTTAAAATTAGCATCGGCTTCAAAGAATAAATTAAATATTGAAACTACAAGTAAAAATTCAAACACACCAGTTAATACTGTTCTAAAAGAAATCCAAGAGAAGTGTTATGAACATCTGATGGACGTTTGTCGAGGGCTAGCTGCTTCATTAAATGTGAACACTAATGCTGTTATGACAATTCAAGTTAGTAATTATGAATTAATGTATCCTCTGGTATATACAAAAATAGTACTTGTTATTTTGGTATTTAAACAATGGATTACCCAATTTTGTTTAGTCCCTAGGTTTTTCCCTATATAAAAACTTGTAAAATGTTTCTATAATATATTTAAGAGAGGGTATGCTTTGGAAATGTTTGTGTACTATATTCAACAATGGTTTTGGTGGCCAACATATTAATATACAAATAATATATTACTAACATTTTTACAAATTAGGTTTCAATATATTATACCATTTACAGGCCATTCAAGAGATGTCTCACTCTTTGCCAGAAACTGAAGAAGAAATGTTAAAAATTGTTGGAGTGACTAAGGCCAATTTCGAAAAATATGGCAGGCAATTGTTAGAAATTACACAGGAAGCAGCTGCAAATAAATTCGGTAAAAAAAAAATATTGTAATCGCTAGTTGAGGAGTAGGTACCATGTGCTCACTCAGTCCAGTCTTATAAAATACTTGAGTTAAAGTATTCAAATACTTTATAAGTACTCAAAATATACATATTTTAAATAATTCTGAAAAAAGTACTTGAACAAAGTATTTTAAATACTTCTCAAGACTCAAAGTACTTAAAATCAAATTATAATTTTTATATACTACTTTTTTTACCTTTAATGGTAAGTTCTAAATACTTTTAGATTCTGAGTGGAACGATGAATGTATTGATTTTACAATGATGTGTGTGTTTTTTTTTTATTTTATTTTTTTTTGTGTCTGTCATCACGTTTTAGGACAGTAAAAGTGCTTGGATTTTCTTCAACAGTAGCTTTTCTGATAGGGAAGTGAATCTAGTTGGTACTTTGGGGGTCAAAAGTAAAAATTTCCCAGTAGTTTTCAAAAGCGCCGTGAGAAACAAAAGAAAAATTAAGGAAAAACGGGAATTTTTACGCAAAATTTGTTTTCGAGAAAATCGATTTTGGTTTTTGGTGAAACTCTTAAACAAATGACCGTAGGTACATGAAATGTTGACTGAATGTTTATATTAGCATTTTCTATACACGATAACATTTTCAAAATGTTTTGATTTATTTTGAACTGTTTAGGCACATTTTCATTTTCCATTTTTTTTGAGTTTTTTTTCTAAAAATATCAATAACATTTTATTCAGTGCCGGCGCTAGGTATTGCGGGGCTCTGGTCATAGGTAATAGCCTTTAGGTTCTCAGAGAGTAGTGAAATTTTAGCTTTTTTTTAAATCAGGATTTTAAAAAAAGTACTGTTTTTATATATAAAATAGGTAAATAATTAAATTTAAATAATGCTCTGTCAATTCTTAATGAATCAAGATATTTTAATGAAACAAAAATCAAATTAAAGCTTATTTTTATCTTTGTTATTCACTTGCCCCATATATAATTTTATGTAGTACTAATAGCAAAAACAATCCGATTTTGCACTTGCCCCATGAAAAGGGTAAAGTGTGACGTTTTAAAATTAAAAAAAAAAAATTATTCTTAGGTGAGTGATAATATAACTTTGTTGACTATAAATTCCAATTATGTATATCTAGAGGTGTTACATTATGGAACAATAACAACTTTAAGTTAAAAACAATAAAAGTATTGTCAAATTCAAAATTAACTTTTCATTTTTGCGTCACACTTACCCCACTTTACCTTACCTACTTGTGTAAACGGAGACAACACATTCGAGTGCGATTCCTCCTGATGAAACCTCGCTCAGCACAGAATTAGTGGCGTAGCGTGAGTTTCAGTTAAACGTTTGAGTGGAAAATCGTAGGCTAATAAACTCATAAGGGTTGGTTATTTTATTAATTTACATTTATTTTAACAACTACATAAAATCATCAATTAAAAATAAATTAATTCATCAAAATGTTTGAATAAAATAATAAATTGTTCAATATCTAAGTACGCGACCGCTGCAGGCAGAATAATGCAAAATACGACGGTAGACCACGGTATTCGTATTAAGATGATAATTAAAAATCACGGGGCCCTTTAACAAGCGCGGGGCCCTGGACAAATGTCCCATTTGTCCTCCCCTAGCGCCGGCACTGATTTTATTTGTTGGTTAAAAAAGCTTGACAATTTAATACAAGGCTCCTGCTATATTGTTACAGTGGCATTTGAAAAATATTAAAAATCCTTAGTCACAGTTTTTTTATAAGCATTTAAAGTCCTAAAATTGACAAAATATGGAAAAATCACGAAAATTAGCAAATTATTTTGAGTTAAGAATTCGTAAAAATTTTTCTTTTTAAATCTAAGATTTTAAAATGTGGTACAAGATTCCTTATAAGATTATCTACCTTTATCAAGAAATAAATGTCTATAAGAACGTCAAATTAAATTTTTATGAGCGTTTGAAATTCAAATTCTTACAATATTGAATATTTACACGATTTGTAGCGATTTCCTTATTTTGTTGTAATTTAAAAACGAATAACTGTAGATATATGAAAATTTCACTGAATATTTATATTAGCATTTCCTATACACCATACAATTTTGAAAATATTTTGACTCTTTTTGAGCCTTTTTTTCAGTTTTCAATTATTTTAGTTTTTTTTTCTATAAATATCAATAAAGTTTTATCGGTTGGGCCAAAAAGTGTAAAAATTTAATACAAGACTCCTAATATATTGTTACAATATCAGTTGAAAAATATTAAAAATACATAATCACAATTTTTTTTATAAGCATTTAAAGATCGAATTTTGACAACATTTATCAAATTTAAAATTGAATAATTTTTTTGTAGTTAAAAATGTATAAAATGTTCAACTTTTATATCTAAGGATTGAATATTCAAAACAAGATCCACGTAAGTAGTAGATTCTGTTACCAAAAAATCTAAAAAATAAATAAGCAAATTTTAATTTTATAGTCATTTTAAGTTCAAATTTGTACGAAATTACATAATAAAAAACCTAGAATTACTATTTTAGTTATTTTGTTGTGAGTGTATAATATTATTCGTGGGCACTTGAAACTTCTAAAGGGCTTGTTGTTGATGTAGAACGCGTTATAAGTACCTAATGGATATTGTGATATGATTAATTTGGAATTCATTATAGGTCATTTTTTTTTAATACCATAGATAAGTATATAATATGTCTTATACCTAGACTGACATACCGTCTCCGCTCAGAATCGTTTTTCTTATACAATGATATTATATCATTGAATTCAAATTTAATATCATCCATTATACAGTGACCTACTTGTAACCTACTGTACAGCAGAGAACCTTTTTTCTTTTTAACCAACCATGTTACCTGTTTGTCTTTTACTTTTATCTTTATAAAACACTGCAAGAAAAAAAAAACAAATTAAATTTATCATTTTATTTTAATACTGTCTGTACAAAATTAAATCCTTTTAAATATTTTAATATAATATTAATATAAATAAGAACAATTATTTACTTATAGTTGCCGAATGTGATGAAAATGAACTAAATAATTTTGAAGACGAAGGAGAAGATTGGCTTAAAACTAGTACAGACTGTCCATACTTTGATGATATGGCCACTGGCGTAGTAAACAATAAGAACAAAAGAAAAACATATCATTCAAATAAAGGAGGAAATAAAAGGTTTAAAAGAGGAAAGAGTAAAAAGTATGTATACATATTACATGTTATATAAATACATTTATTATGATATTTTAATTATGTTTTATTACAAAATATATTATGTTATAATAAATAAGTTTTTATAAATTGTTGATCGCTCTATTGATGATTCAATGCTATGGATTTTATTGTTCACTAAAATGCATGTACATAATTGCATATTTGGCCTATAGGCGATAATATTTAACTAATTTACATGTTGAATTAAAACAAATTGAACATACAAATGTGTACAAATCATTAATTATGATTACTTTTTATTAAATAATTTAGCCCAAAGAAAAAAGCTGCAACATCCTCCATGGCTTCAAAACAATCTAAAGCTCAAACGTCTACACTAAAATCAACGGTAAAATTGCCACCATCAAATCGGCCAGGATTCCTGTCCGCCCCTAAAGTATCTTATTTTTAATATTAGTATTTTTATTTTTATTTACACCTGGCATGACACCTTTATAGAAAATAAATATTTTTAGTAAATAATTATAATTTGAATATTTTTTTTAGTACCTATGTAATAAATGTATAGTATAGGAGTTAATGGGGGGGATATTTTTGTTGCATTATAATTTATTATTTGTAAGCAATAAATGTTACGAACAATAGTTATAAAATATTTAAGTAGTATTTAATATAAAAGGAGTTTCAATATATTCAATGCAAATGTGAATTTTGATATTGAAGAATTTGTAACGTCACGGAATTTTGAGCATATTTTATTAAAATCTTATTATTATAATACCTCCCATCACAAAAAAAAGTTTTTTTGTCATGACTTATTTATCCACCTCTGACTACGACTAACCTCTGTATTGTCACGTCAACAGACACTTTCGCTTTTGTCATTGAACACAATCGTGTTACTTCACAACAAACATCTCCGACATCTTTATTCCATGACCATGTATACTCTCGTCACAATGGGCTGATACAACCATCGTGGGCTCGGGACGGGTGAAGTCTATACTCACCTGATCAGTCACCATCTTAAGACATCTGTGGTCGTTTTGTATTATGTTTCCTCTCTGTTTCATAACACTGTTGGCCCTGTGGCGCATGCCGCGTGCCCCTCAAAAAATCTCCTTTACCCAAAACCTCGTTCTTTTCTTTTTATAGTTCTTTTCTTTATAATTATGATTTTGAACTTTACATAGGCAAAAGTTCCAGAGTAATATGGCATTACAATTTTAATTTTAAATAATAATAGTTCAATTTCACAGTGAATTATATTGTATATTTTGTACATAAATCATTTTTAAGTGTTATATTATATTCTTTAGATGTACTTATTAAAAATGTTTATTATATTATTTTTGTACTTTTTATGCAATTATTACATCTTATTAAATGTCTTAAACAATATTGTTGTTTGTGTACTATTTACTATGGTATTATAATATTATAATTTCTAATTATTTCATTATTTGTTGATATATTTTCATTAATTTGAAACTAAATATTATCAAGAAATCAAAAGTGATATCAAATATTATTTTAATGATATTCAGAATTTATATTGGAATTGAAAATAAATTAAATCTATTATTTATACCAAAATATCAATCGTTTTATATTTTTTATAATAGGTATACAAATAGATTTAAAAAAAAAAAAAAATGATTTCAATTTAAAATTCAAATTCAACAATAGTCGATAATGTGATATATATTACGGTATATTATATTACGTTTTTCGCCGTTCTTGGCCATTAGAACCCTACAACAGTTGGCGGTGGATGAAGCGGAAACGCATCCAGACATCCAAAAGGTGGTTCAGACGGATATTTACGTAGACGACGTAGCAACTGGAACGAAATGTGCAGAATCGGCGCTACTCCTACAGCAGGAGTTGATCAATGGGTTCAAGCTTGGAGGCTTTGATCTACGAAAGTGGTCTAGCAATTCCGTTGCACTGCTAGAAGTGGTACCATCTAAACACCGACAAACCGAGGCCGTGACCTTTGAGGAGCCAACCTTAGATTATACAAAGGAGCTGGGGTTAAAGTGGGAGCCCAAGAATGACACGATCGCCTACCAGTATCATCCTAACCCGGTTAGGTAATTGCTCGCATCTGCAACCCTATAATAAGTTTTTTAACGCCGGTACTAACCAACCTAAAACGGTTGATGAAGTATTTATGGACGATCAAAGTTGTTTGGGATGATGCTTTGCCACTTACTGCCACGGAGGTTTTGTGTCAGTGTGTGGCTCGGCAGATTACCGTTGAGGATGCTAACTATGAACTATTGAACTCCACGGATTTTGTGATAGTTCAGGGAGTGCCTAAGCCGCCGCGGTTTACCTTCTACTAGAAGGCTTCTAGCACGTACTAAAAATGGTCAGACCCTAGTTCATTTGTTAATGGCAATTCAAAAGTGTCTGGCAAAGAAAACGTCGATTCCTCGGCTGGAGCTTTGTGGTGCACTATTGTTGGCACGTACGATTGAGTATCTTCGTTATAATTTAAAGTCATTACAGATTGGCAGGTTCTATGCTTAGACCGACTCTACCGTGGCTCTCGCCTGGAACAATACGCCTTCAGCCAACCTCAAAACCTCTGTTGGAAATCGGGTGGCCAAGATCCAAGAACTTACTTCACAAAAGATATTTAGGTACGTTCCATCAACACAGAACCCCGTAGATTGCGCTTCATGTGGTCTGACACCTAGACACCTAGTGAAATTGTTGATCATCCGTTGTGGTGGACTGGACCGACATTTCTGCAACAATCATTGGACACTTGACCACAATAAGCCAATATGCCAGAGAGTGATCTTGTTGAAAACCAATCTGAAGAAAAGGTAGTTAACCTTAATAGCAACGGCTACACCGACACAACTAGATGAACAGTGTGCACTTCTTTATGCGTCATCCGAGTTTTCCAAAGTTCTTTGGTTAACGGCTTACTGGTTACGTCTACGTCATCGGTTGGGTCGACAGCTCACCCAAGTGCGCAGGAAAACAGAGATGAGTTGCAGGCGCTCATACGATGGTCCAACGTATACACTTTACCGAAGACTGGAACTGTCTACAACAAAATCGACCGTGTTCATCCAAACTTCACATACTTGGATCGTGGAAGTGAGCTCATTCGCGTGGGAGGACGTTTGGAGTACTCTGACCAGCCTTATGAGCAGGGACTGGGACCGAACCGAAAAGAACTGGTTCTAGAACCCAAAAACCTTTAAATATTGAGAACCGGAACCGAATTTAAATATTTTCAAATAACCGGAATCGGAACCCATATTTTTAAATTAAAATATTTTAATGAAGTGGTAAATGAAGTGAATTTTAATTAATATAGTTTAAACTTTAAACCATATTTTATTTGTGCGGTAATTTTTACCGTCGTAGCTTGCACACTGATCCGGTAATGATATGTTTTACCGGACGGTAAATATCGTACCGGAACCTATACTGAAAAAAAACTTTAAAGTATTGTTACCGTACCGTCTACCGCAGCAGAGTATGTGGACCTTAACCCTTAAATAGATTTTGTATCTTACTAGATACATTATGTTTGTACAATTATTTTCGCGGAATTTGAAAAATCATTTTATTATCAGACTATTGGCTACACTGGAAGTATTCATGATAGATAAAAAAAAAATATTTGGCGGGAATGTGAATAGATATCAGTTAACAGTTATCATTTGATTGACGCGTATCAGTGAAGTTATTGTGATTACCATTTTTTCATTTTGTTAACCCGTTCTATAGGAGCGAAAACGCGTCGAGTTTTCCATGAAGTGAGCAAATTCATTAAAGTAAGTCTTAACTAATATTTTCATGCATTATTTAAGTAATTTCATTAAGTCATATTGATTTCCTGTAACTATAATATGTTGTATCTATGGAGATACAAAAATTAAATACCATTATTTATATGATATATGATATTATATAATATTATATGATAACTCCTACGTAAGGGCACTCAACAACTGAATCTTTAGATAAACTTTATGATAAATATTTTAAAGATTATTGATCACACTTCCAATTTTGTAAGAGATATTCCTGACTCATAAGAGCCCCATGCATTTCTTTTTTTTGTAATTCAGAATTTTTAAAAATTGTTCAACAATTAATACATTTTATAAACACTTTTAGTAATATCTTGTTAACATTGAAGTTTCATTAAGAAATTGTTTTAAAAGTAAGTTTATTTTCAACTTTTTCGTTCATTTATTAAGTAGTATTAAGAAAAGCATGTTTTTAAAAATTATTTTTTCATTTATTTTATTTTCTATTTTTTAGTGATAACTATAAATTAGAAACAAACGATTTTTTGAAAGCATAATATTTATTATTTTCGGTACATTTGAATATTATAAGCAACTATGTAATATTATGCTTTAATTATCTCAGTTCCCGCATTCTTTCCATTTCTTCAAGGGCGTCAATATTACATGGTGTTTAGTATTTTATTATCTATACGCTTTGTCAATCTCTATGTAGGATTTTCTTACTGTTTTAACAATGAAACGCGTTAAAAGTAATTATTATTATAATAGTTTTATAACCCATGGAAACCGTTCATAAACAAAATTTCGTACCTGTATATTATTTATTCTTCTTCCTCGGAGATGACTTTGCACACCCGTCATCGCCGACCTGGAAGTCCGGGTCCCAAAATAACAACGGATTATTGTATTGCCTTCCAAGACCTATGTCTATACCAATTTTCAGAATTTTTCATCGTAAATAAGTGCCTCAAATCGAGCGCGCAAGATTTGAAGACAACAGGAATGAAACATTGTGAGTTAAAGAAAAGCATGTAATAAAAAATAACCTAAATTGGTTTTTAGATCATCAATATAATATTATAAATCGTCGTATAATTTATAGAACTAAGTAATAAGAAATATGGATTATGTATCTTCAGGGATACATGTGTTAAACAGTGGCCTCGAGATTTTGTGTCCTATAAGATACATCTCATATTTCAAATTTGAGTATTCAAATTTTTTGAGGACGATGTTTTCTAAGTTCAGTGACCTTAAATAAGCCAGAAAAACCTTACTTTAAAATTTTCAGGTGCTTTTTTCGCCTAGTGAACATTTAAGGGTTAACTGTTTGCACATCGTGTACAACTGTGACCCACTTGTAACCTACTGTACAGCAGAGTGATATCCACTTACACACTTTTTTTCAAATAATAATATTTAGGTATCTACCTATATTATATTAAATATAATTTAGGTATCTGCCTATATTATTTTAAATGTTTATGTTTAAAATATTCTTAAAAATATTACGTTTTGCATCGACAAAAAAATTAAGTTCAATAACTCAAATTAAAGAGATTGATTTTGCATTTTTCAGATATAAAAACATTTATCCCCTCACCATCAAATACCTACCTAGTGTCGAAAAATAAATCAAACTAACAAATAATTACACACCCCTTATAAAATATAGGGGTTTGTTTTGTATAATTAGATCGATTTATTATTGCATAATTAATATTAAAAACCTAGGTACTTTATACTTTGAAAAATACATTTTATTTATTTTTATGCGCAGGTATAGGTACATACGTAGGTATTACCTGGTAAATAAAATAAATATTATGATTGGATATAAATTTAGACTTATACTATACTATACTATATAATATGATAAAAACAACCCAGTAACCGTGTTAATAAGCGGTGCATAGCGCCATAGCGGTAATAAGCTGTGCATTAATGCATTATACGTATAACATTTTTCACACTCAACGCCGCGCAGTATCAGCTGGTAATAATATATAGATAATTAATTTATTTTAGATGACCAGTAATTATTCAAAGATACATTGTTTCGTTCCCACCAATAACTATTTAAATATAAATAAAATATACGAATGTGTTAACAAATTCATTAAGTTTGTATTACAGAACATCTTTACGTAACTATTTTCTAATTATATTATTAATTTATTTTACAGTATAATATATAAAATGAGATACTGATAAAATAACCCAGAACACTGGCGTAGCTAAATAGTCTATCTATTACGCCGTGTGAATAAATACATCATAATAATAGTATTATTATAGTACCTACCTAATTGTAAAAATAGTGTAACCAAGGGCGCCGAGAGGGGGGTGCAAGGGGGTGAAATTGCGACCCCCTGGCTTTTCAGAAAATAAAAAAACTTAATGGTAGGTACCTACTTATTGAAAATATTTTATTTTGCATAATTATCTATTATAATACTTATTTTGCATTATTATTTTTATCTATTATAAATTATAACCAATATTCATTTTTCAGATAATAACTGTAAACGCCTAGGTTTTTTCTAAATTCTTCAATTTTACAACGTAACTCGGAAGAACTAAAATAATATACGGCGTATTCGTTATTAAGCACGTAGCACGCTGAGAAATACACACACGGCACACGACTTACGACTAATACCTATTATGATTCAGATTATATTATTTTATATCTATATTATTTTATTATTTTATATTTTATTTTATATATATTATTTTATATCGTATTTTATATCGTACAAAGAAAATCTCAGTTGTCGCTAGTTTATTCAATATATAAATCGGTCACTTTTATCGCATACGGTAAGCTTACGAGTTGTCGATCATTATCGGATTTTCTAATCGTAACCAATATCCCGCATTACTTTGTATCTGACGAATAAAACAAAAATAACTTTGTATCGTCATATAATTTGAAAAAATATTTCTACGTATTAAACTAAAATTATTTAAAAATCGGCGTATACTATGCGTGATGCACCCCCCTGACAAAATTCCTGACGGCGCCTATGAGTGTAACATATCGGAAAAAAAAATCATTTCAGGTAGGTACAAGAAACATTTATTAAACGTGTTATAAACGATAAGTTAATGAACACGTATGAAATCCATTGGTCATTAGATTATTTTAATTTTTTTTAGTAGATACTCAAACTCTTTACAAAATTTTTTTTTTTATTTTTTATCTAGATAATTATACAATCTATTCTAAAACAAAGTACAATAAGCATAATGTAAAGTTTTTTTTTTAAATTTTGTGTAATGGCTTGAGTGTCTTGAGAGAAGAAATCGTCCAGTGAAGGTACTTCGACTCTATACAACATAAGACAATAATATGATACGCTTATTTGATGTCGGTTATGTCAACTTTAAGTTTCATGAGAAGAAAGATACTATTAGTGATGCTTTCAATGGTGGTTTGTTTAAAATAACCTTATAATAAAAATATTACTGACCTAATAATTGATCAGAAAAAAGAGAACTATATTAATACTATAATGATTAATAAATAATAATTAATGAATTGTTGTAATAGTTTTATAATTTTATCTATACAAATAGATGTTTTTAATAATAGTATATGTATTCATTTAGAATTTAAATATTTTTCAGATGTTTTGGTTTCAGTATGAACTAGGTATTTATGAAAATCTTTGTTTTGAATTCTCATTCGATAGCTAGAAAAGTTGAAAGTTTTATAAAATGTTAATATTAATAAAATAAATATAAAATATTTTGTTCTACCATATAATTTTTATCGAAAAAATGATGATGCAATCAATTAATAAATACATCAAAATTTAAAACTGTAAAATTAACATTCTTCAAATTATAACAAATGCAAAATTATTTTAAAAATTTCATACATCACCAAAACCTCAAAACTTGAAAAAAATTTAAAAATTAAATTTCATATAATATGTACCACTTAGTTATGTTATTTTAAAAGGAAATTGAATGTCAATGAGAAAAAAATACAATGTAGCAAGATTGATACCTAAGCATATTATATTATATTATATTATAGTATATTATATTATATTATAGTATTTTATACTAAATTATATTATATTAATTGAATTGTGTATTCTGTTACTTGATTTTTTTCACTGGCGGAGTTTACGTGAACCCAATTTTACCTGTTCTATTTTTCCTGGTGGATATTATACTAAAAAAAGGTTCTTGTGGAGGAGTTTACATGAGTCCATTTCTTAGCTTACGAGCTCTGATAAGGACTTACCTTTTTCACCTCCATCGATGCAATTATTTCAACATCAAATATAAAGTCTTTATTTCTATGGTCTCTGTAGTCCAGATTTTCTTGATTATACATGATTTCGTATTTTTTAACTTCGGCAATAAGTTTATTTTTAAAATTTTAAAATTATCTAGGTATGTCGTAAGTACGATTATTATGTTATTTTAATATTTTAAATGTCATCACCGGACGAAGAAAGGGTAACGATTAAAGACTTTTCCAAACATTTTGTATCCAAGTATAATATTTTCAATTTAGATCATTAGCAAAGTTACTGGAAGCCGGAAGGCTAAACAATTATAGAACAATCAAAGTAAATTATTAACTAAAATTGTACCTTTTTTATTTATGGTTAGTTTTTAAAATTAAATGATAAAGTTTAACCTTCTTTGTTTTGTTTTTCCAAATGTTGATATAATGTGATCAAAATGTATTGATATATTTATGTGAATATTGAGCAAAGCGAGATTATTTTTACATTTACTCGCTAACAAAATAGCACTAATAGTGTGACGCCACCCTAACAATACTCGTATTGTCAATCACTTACTATACTACCCTTATTAATATTCTTAGAAGTAAGAATCTTGATGTAAATTATGATTTTATGAACAAGTGGTGATGTAGTTTTAAATTTTAACTTTTAATGGATGTACATATAATATTATTATATAATACCACATTTTTAGTGTGGAAAAAAATCTCCGTGGAATAAATCAAAAACGCAGTTTATGCATATTATATTAATTTTTTAATAAACATAAAATACGTAATTTTGATGTTTGGGAGGGGGGCAACTGGGGCATTAACCCCAGTCTAGTATTTACATCAACCTTAAGTTGGCACTACAATATTATTTGAGTTTTCCAACGCCCGCCTTAACCCAAACGGTAACGGCACTTATTTATACAGAAATCTTAACATTCTCATTTAATACCTATGTGTTAATATTTTGGACTTTGGTATTATTAAAGGCTACAGGTCTAAATGTCTAATAAATGGACCAAATCGTTAGAATGAGGTATCCATCGATCGAGAAAATCACAGGATACGTGCTTTTATAATTTTCAATAAAATTGGTTGAATAATATATTAATATTTCAGTTATCATATAAACATAAATAAAATATTCAATTTTTATTGCTAAAGAATAAAAATGTAAAACAATTTTCCACTTAATTAGTTCAAACTGTAATCTATAACCATGCAAAATGAAAGTGAGATATTTAAGGATTTCGAAAAATAACAGATAAAAAAAAAATAAAACAGAATTTTTGGAAAATTAAAAATTGCATTTAGGCTTTAAAAAATTAAAATAATATACGTAGTTATAAAAAAGTAGATTAAGAAACCTGTTAGTGTCGTTTCCATTTGTTAATTGGTCGTTTATATATCATTGTATTAAACTATTAGATACAATTTATAAGTATTAAATATGAATACTGTCAGCTAGTAAGTAATTGATAGTTATAATTTTTAGATTCTGAGCGGACCGATAAAATTTTCAAAATATTTTAACTCGTTTTGAGCTGTTAATGGACATTTTCAACTATAAATTTTAGATTCTGAGGAAGGTAGTGGTTTTGCAATGGTGTTTATTTTATTTTTTATTTTTTATATCCTGTATACAAAATTTCTACCCGAAGGAGTGCTACGATTTCGGTATTGGGTCACTTCCCCGTCTGCCATTTCCCCGTAACCACTTCCCCATACAAAACGTTTCCCGGTACCGTGTTTGTCCGTTGTTTTGCTTATTGTTATACTATTATTAGTGCGTTATTTTAATTTAATTCATTAAAAATTTTTACAATGTCTTTAAATTACGTAAAAATTTTAAAAGGAAATGACTTACTAGTGTACTCAGGATATATTTTTGAAAAAGATTATATGAAAAAACAATAAACTTATTGGAAATGTATAAGATACAATACTGATAAATGCCGTGGAAGGGCATATACTAAAAATAATGAGGTTTCTTTTCATAAAGACGATC
Organism: Macrosiphum euphorbiae; assembly: GCA_949089665.1. NCBI lineage: Eukaryota > Metazoa > Arthropoda > Insecta > Hemiptera > Aphididae > Macrosiphum > Macrosiphum euphorbiae. The sequence continues at coordinate 113,328,301 of CARXXK010000001.1, read as the reverse complement.
TGCATAATCATACTCCAAATAATGAAGAAATTGGTGTTAAAAAATGTATTTCACAAATAAAAGAAATGTCAAATCAAATTGAGTCAACTCCACAACAAATTGTTGCTAAAACGTCATGTTCTTCTCAAGCAGTATCTGCCGCCTTACCAACAGTTAATGCAATGACAAAAACCATTCAACGAATAAGGCATCGAAAAAATGCACCTCCAGCAAACCCGAGTATGTTATCAGAGTTAATTATTTTTGAACCATATAACCTAACCTTAGAAAACGAGAAATTTTTTCTATACGATAGTGGCGTGGGTGACAATAATATATTATTATTATTTTCGACAAAAAATAATTTAAAGATTTTAGCGTCTCAGCAAAGTCATTGGTTTATAGATGGCACGTTTAAATCAGCACCGCATTTGTTTACTCAAATTCTATCCATACATGCGATAAAATATAATGCGGTATTGCCATTCGTTTTTGTACTTTTACCTAACAAATCAAAAGAGAGTTATACTCGAGTTGCCCGGGAACTTTTGATTTTGGAAAAAAATTTAAGTCCGATTAGTATAATGACTGATTTTGAACATGGTCTAATACTCTAATTGAAGCATTTACTAATGTTTATACTGGTACACAAATGAGAGGCTGTTTTTTTCATTTTGGTCAATGTCTATGGCGAAAAATACAAAGCCTTCCAGAAATACGTAAAAAATATACGAATAATGCAGATTTTGCTTTGAAAATAAAGCAGCTAGTGGCTTTAGATTTTGTTCCTGTGTTAGATGTTGTTGAGAAATTGATGTCTCAACAGTTTTTTGTAGACAATGAAGAGTTATTAATCCATTTAATTGATTATTTTGAAGAGGCGTGGATCGGGAGACCAACTAGAAGAAATATACGACGACCTCCAATATTCGAATTAAAATTATGGAACCAATACGATACTACACAAGCAGGTTTGCCAAAAACAAACAATAATATTGAAGGTTGGCATAGAGCATTCTCATCTTTATTAGCTGCGTCTCATCCTACCATATGGCGACTTATTGAGGGTCTTAAAAAAGAACAACAGTTAACTGAATTAAAAGTTAACCAATTCATTGTTGGACAAGAACTTCCAGCAAAAAAGAAAAAATATCGCGATGTTGCTAGACATATACAAAATATTGTATCTACTTATGACGAACGTGATCTGGATGAGTACTTAATTGGAATCGCTCAAAATTTAGAGCTACAAAATTAATTAAAGCAACGGTAATTTTTATATTTTTGTAAATTAATTATATCTATTTTTACTATTACAGCTCGACAATTATAATTATTTATAATAAATATGTACAGAGATAATAAAATGACAATGTATTTTATGTTATGTTTAAGTGATCAATAAATTATGAATTACATTTTTTTTTTTTTATTAATAAAACATAAGACTTTCCTAGCCTTAGGCTATCTAAATCTAGGGATATTGAAAGTTTACATACATTTTTAACATAATAACATGATAATTAAAATTTTTAAGTACTATGTATAATTACAATTGGTAATAAAAATATACATAAGTAAGGTGATTACAATAATATTCTGATATTTACATATTTACAATAGTATAACTATAAGTAGCTGAAGGCGTAGAGTGATCTGGAAGAAGCGCATGTGTAGGGTGAAGATTTGAATGTTGGGAGGTGGCTTAGTGTAGGAGGTCGTGGGGACGATCGCGTTTTAATCGACGATGAGTTGGGTGGGTGAGGAGGTTATAGTGAATTGCGCCTGATGAGTTTGGAAGAGAGCAGTGGAAATTTTTTGCTAATGTTTTAATATGAGCTTGGATATCATGTACATTTTTTTAAATTCATTATATATAAATAATATAATATGGACGGGGAAATGTCTTACGGGGAAGTGTCAAGTGGTTACGGGGAAATGGCAGACGGGGAAGTGTCTATGAATCACGATTTCAACATATCGTAACTTTTCTTCATCATTCAAAAGATCAAGATGGTAATTTAAAAAGACCATTTTTTGATTTTCTCAATAGTTATTTAAGGCCACAGGAAAAACCACCAACAAATTAAGTACTAAAAACCGCTAATAATGGGATTTTAATTTCTAAGGCTTTGTTTATCACCATAGAAACGAATAAAAAATAATAATGCCTATTATAATATAAATTCAATTTACAGGATATAATAAATAATGACAATACCCAGACTGACAAACCGTCTCCTCTCAGAATCGTTTTTCTTATAAGATGATATTATATCATTGAATTCAAGTTTAAAACAATCCTTTATATATTGACCCACTTGTAACCTACTGTACAGCAGAGTGAAGCATCCACTTTCCCACTTTTTTAGTTTTTTTTCTTATAAATGTCAATACATTTATTTGTTAATTTGTTCCCAATTGTATACTTTATAATTAAAAAGAAATAATAATATAGGTACCTACACTAGGTACAGTCTAACAAAAACATGGACTTTCAAATGATTTTAACCTTTAAGAGTTCTCAGTTGCTAATCTATATTATGTTCATAGGTCAGTCATTTAAATACAATGGGTTTTTATATCGGAAGGATCGTTAAAACGGGCAACGGCGAAGTTTCATACTGGTGATGTGTGGAAGTTGAAAAATGTAGTGGTAGAATTAACATTAAAAATGATTTGGTTATTAAAGATTCTTCATTCAAACATGTACATGTCCCCAATCCAGCTAAAATCTAAGTCAAAACATTAACTGAAGACATGAAAAAAAGTGCTTAAACTACTCAACACAATCCAAGTAAATTTTTTTTTAATATTGTAATAACTGCGTCATTGAATGTACCTAATTCAAGGCAATTTCACAAGTGTATCGAATCTTAAAAGTTAAAATAATCTAAATTATTCAGCGAACTATTTAACGTAATCAACTCTCTCCGTCTAATCCAGTAACTTTGAAAGATTTAGGAGAAATACCAGACATGTTTAAACAAACAAACAATGGAAGTAAGTTTTTGTTGTTTGATAATTACTGCAAAAAATAGAATTTTAATATTTTGTACAAGTGAAGGATTAAAGTTAATGTTTGAATCTGAACATTGGTTCGCCGAAGGTACATTTAAGAGTTTTCCTTCTATTTTCACACAAATACACACAATTCACGTATTGAAATATAAGACTGTAATAGGTACCAGTAGTTTTTGGATTATTACCTGATAAAAGTACTGCAACATATTCTTATTTAATCAAAGCACTAAACTCGTATATACCATTAAATCCTAAAACTATTATGACTGTTTTCAAACAAAGTGCGATATTGGCATTTAAAGAAAATGTTCCCAATATAATTTCTCGTGGTTGCCACTTTCACGTAAGCCAATCTGTATGGCGAAAAATACAATGGATACCCACAATCCACAAAAAATATCTAACTGATAAAGAATTTTGTATTCAAATACGATTGTTACCAGCACTTGTTTATGCACCAGAATCTGATGTAATATCAAGTTTCGAGCACTGCTTATGTGAAAGTGATTAATACATAGAACACACAAAACTTTTTCAACCACTATTAGACTACTTTGAAGATGCTTGTCTTGGAAAGACTGAACAAACGACATAGAGGTCCAACATTTCCTTTGGAAATGTGGAATTGTTATGACTCGATAGATTTGCAAAAAATAATAATTCTGTCAAAGGTAATTAATTTTTATAAATAAATATGTTTAAAAAAGGTATATTAAGTATGTTTAATAGATTTTTAAATATTATATATAGGTTGGAATCGTGGTTTTAATCATTTACTTGGATCGTGTCACACTTTGCCAACATTTTGGAAACTCATAGAAGGGTTCAAACAAGAACAGACTAACACAGAAATGAAAGTAGAGCAATACATTAGCGGACGACCCCCCCCCCCCCCCCCCCTAAAAGAAAAGAAAAATATCATGATACTGCCTTAAGAATTTTAGAAATTTAAAAACAATATACTGAAAGAAATATTGTAAATTAAAAAAGTCATAGCATATAATTTATCACTACAAGTATAAATTATAAATATAATATAATATTTTTCATCTTTTTTTTTTTTAAATTCTTTTATATTTAATTTGATGTATGACTATTGCCCATGCCCATGCCCCGGGCGCTTATCATAGAGGGGCGCAAATTTCAAATTTTGAACTCATCATTTTTATTACATTTTAATTTTTTTTGGAATTACACAAGTATTTCAAATTAAATAGTTTTAATTCAATATAGTCACACTGGTAATGATTAAGAAAAGGCATTCGACATATTATATCATATCATACTTTCGATTTTATGATTTTCCTGAAAATAGCCAAAAACACAATCGGGGCAATCTGCAATTAAGATAAACTTATGTTGTATAGTGTATTCTATATTGTATTGGTCAGTCGTAGACGTAGACGAACTAATTGCACAGCGATAAGCCGATAACCAAGCATTGCGTATTCGTGTGTGCGTATTTTCTGCTTTTTAACAGTTGTATTTATTTATTATAACAGTGTTTAGCGTTCACTTCACTGTTCACTGTACGGTATCTAATGAATGTTACAGTTTAAGTATACATATATAACAGTCTAAAAAAAAAAAAATACCCGGTTGTGAGTTCCGGAAAAAAGCTCTCGAAAAAAAAAGAAAATGAGCGAACTTCGGCGTATTTTCATAATTGGCTGGGTAATACTAACACATTGTAGCACAAGTTAGAGATTATTTATAATTATTATTCTATATTATAATTACTATTAGATCTGTATTGTATTATAATAATTAATGACGTAATTTAGTATTATTATTATTTATAATTATTATTCCATATTATAATTACAATTAGATCTGTATTGTATTATAATAATTAATGACGTAATTTAGTATTATTATTATTTATCACTATCGATATTATAATACGTACTATTTTAGAATTTAATACCTAACCGGGAATTTGAAACAGGTATAATTTCTAAAATAATAGTTTTAGAAAATTTGTGAATTAATTTGTATAATAAATTACTATATTATATTGAAATAATACAGTACAATAAATATCTAATATTTTATAGAAAATGAAGAAAATGGGACAGATGTAGAAAAGGATGAGAATACTGAGAAATGTAATTCTGGGGTAATTGTCGAGGAAATTAATTCTGATCATAACAAAGCTAAAAGTCTAAATGTGTCCGAATTTACGTCATTGAAATTAAGTGAAAATGAAACTTTGGATCTTAAAGATTATGGTACATGGCCTGAAAAAATAATAGACTCTCAAAGAACTCATATTGTTAGAATGAGAATGAACTATATTGAAAAATTGGATCTTACTAGATCTGAAAGAGAAGGGCGATCTGTTAATGTTTCTTGGTTTTTCAAAAATCTTGTTAATGGAAATCAATGTCGTCGAACTTGGCTTAGCTACTCCAAATCAAAAAATGCATTATTTTGTGTACCATGCAAATTGTTTTTAAATTCAAACGAAAAAAATATGTCAAAATTAGCATTAGATGGGTTTATTAATTGGAAAAAAGTGTCAGAAAGAATACCAGAACATGAAAATTCTAATATTCATAAAAAGTATTTTTGTTCATGGAAAATGCTTGAAATGTCAATTTGTGAAGGTAAAGGAATTGATATAGAGTTACAAAATGAAATAAAATTAGAAGAAAATCATTGGAGATTAGTTTTAAAAGCAATAATTGACATAATTATGCATCTAGCAATGGAGAACAGTGCTTTTCGTGGAACTGACGAACTTGTTTCTAATATAGGTAAATCTAATCAAAGTGGAACATTTTTAAATCTGGTAAATTTAGTGTTACATATTTTTCACACGAAATTCAAAATGAATTTTTAGAAATTATTGCAAATAAAGTTAGGAATACAATTTTATCACAAATTAAAAGCGCTACATATTATTCATTATTATTCGACTGCACGCCAGATATCTCACACGAAGAGCAAATGTCTCAAGTTATTTGTTATGTGGTTGTAAATGAAAATGGATGTGAAATCGTGGAAAGTTTCTAGGTTTTTTACAAGTTTTTAAAAAAACTGGTGAGGCAATAACAGAAGATATTTTGAGAAGCTTGTCTAATCATAGTATTGATTTATCCTACTGTCGCGATCAATCATATGACAATGGAGCTAATATGGCCGGGAAATGGAAAGGTGTTCAAGCTAGGATCAGTTCTATAAACTCTTTGGCTAGGTTTATTCCTTGTACGGCCCACAGTCTAAACTTAGTAGGCTTATATGCCGCTAAATGTTCACCAGGATTAGAAAAATTCTTTGGTATAGTTCAAAAACTGTTCAATTTTTTCTCTAGTTCTACTCAGAGATGGGATATTCTTAAAGAACATCTTTAATTTTCATTGAAAGGTTATAGTACGACCAGATGGTCTGCAAACCAAGCGCTGTTAAATCATTATATTTGCAGTTAGGCCAAGTTATTCATGTTTGTAAGTTACTCAAAAATAGTAATTTATGCGAAGAAGCAAGTGTTGAATTAAATGGTTTGTTGAAAGGGATAAAAAATTTTAATTTTATATGTATGTTAATAATATGGAATAAAATATTAACGGCAATTGATAGAGTTAATGGAATTTTACAAAAACAGAACATTACAATAGATATAGCGACTCAACACTTAAAAGGTCTGATACATTTTATTGAGAAATTTAGGGAAGAAGGTATTGAAGAAGCACTTGATGAATCAAAACAAAAATCAACTGAGCTATCAATAGAACCGGTATTTCCATCGATTCGAGTTAGAAAAAAGAAAAAAATGTCTGGTGAATTAGCGGAGGACGAATCATCAACATTATCCGAAGAAAATAAATTTAAAATTTTAATGAAAAACCTCTGTGATAGAATCTTGAACGGTTTAAAAGAAAGATTTGACTCAATTGATGAAGCTGCAAAAGATTTTTCTTTTTTAGATGGAAAGTTTTTATTTAGTATGCCAACAATTCAGTTAAAATAACATGATATGGACTTTTGTATAAAATATGAAAAAGATATTGACAAAAATGGATTTATTTTAGAATTGGATAGTTTCACTCAACATGCAATTCAATTGGATAATAAATTAATAAATGCTCGTTCACATGAAATTTTAAATTTTATTCTTAAAAATGGTCTTCAAGAAGCTTATCCTAACATATTCACAGCTTATCAAATATTTTTGACATTACCCGTAACATCGGCATCATGTGAACGTAGTTTTAGTAAACTGAAACTAATTAAATCATATCTAAGATCAACTACAAAGCAAACAAGATTAAATGACCTGTAAATTATATCTATTGAGCACCAAGTTGCTAAATCTATAGATTATGAAGATATCATTAACGAATTCGCGTCAAAAAAATCAAGAAAAATAATTATTAAAAAGGTATTTATTAAATATAGGTTTAATTTCCAAATTATTTGTTTTTTATTGAAAATAAACATTTCCATAATGTATAAATATTAAATATATGTATAGTATCTTGATTAATTGTATGAATATTTAAAATTTAAATCGCCTATAATAATAATCCGTACTTTGACACACTTTAGGACTCATGCATTTTTTATTGGTGACTTTTAGGGGTTCTAATATTATGTTTTGCCCCGGGTTGTATAATTTGTAGATCCGGTATTGGTTTTATCAATATAAATGTTTTGATGTTAAATAAATAAAATAAATAAATAAATAATTAATATACAATATGTTGTTATATTATATTATATTAATTATTTTTGCAGCATATAATATAATCAAGTTCAAAGCAAGCTAGTAATCACACATCACTTTTTCTTTGCCACCTATCTACGTAATTTGACCATTAATCGACCATGTGATCGCATGTAGTACAAAATAACACACCCACTGCATATAGCTTCCTACGATAGTAGCTTATACTTTTTGAAGACCAGACATTATGTGTCTAGAACTCTAGTGTTGTAAAGTTGTATTGGAATTATCCTATATTACATAGTGTTATTTGAGTAACTATAATTATAGTGGCATAACTTATGCATATCATTTATTGATTATATTTTTTAAATATATTATCTTTAGTCTTAGCTCACTGTTGACAATGAAGGTACGTATTCCTTGATCATAATATACTCATGTTTAGTTTTCGTCACGTAAACAATATATTAATAAACATTTAGGTATATAAAAAGACAAATCATGTTAAGACATTATGTAAGTACAATATTAATTATAATTAAATAAACCATATACTCAAAAAGTTAAATAAATATGGTATACATCTAAAGTTGAGAGGTGTGAATACAATATTAAAATATATGAAAAAGTAATTTAATCAAAACAATAATCTGACATTTTGATACATTTTGTAACAATAATATTTTTCAAACCGTTTAATTTAAATTAAACTTTTTTTTTAACTTTGTGGCCATACTAATGATTATGTATGCAACAAACTGTATTTAGTTTATATAACAAACAAGTTTTTTTTTATCACTTTACTTTGTAATTAGTAATACTTACATATATTATAATTTTCTTAACATAATGAAGTATTCAAAATATTTTGAGTAATTATATGCTCGATTTATAAAAATATAAATTAAGGAAAATGATTATTGAATTAACAATTAGTATACAGTATACCAATTACTAATACTTAAATATATTATAATTTTCTGTATATAATGAAATATTCAATAAAAAATGTTATAAAAATATAAATAAATATATTATAATAATAATAAATAATTATAAAATAATACAATTTTTATTTTGGTTTTTGTTTTATAGATTTTTTTAGGCTTGGTAAAGTCTTAAAAATTTACTACAAAATTACTCATGAATTACACTTATAGAGATTTTAAAGTATTTAAAATGCTAATGGTCAACTTTTTATAATAGTTTGAAGTTAAAACCTTGTCAAAATTCTTAAAAATCACGAACATTTTAATAATAATTGTTTTGTAGCTTTCATTTTTAATTTTATTAGCTAGTTATAGTTAACTGTGTCACAAGATTATAATTCTAGTGCTCGGTTGGATTACTTTTCGCCTGACAGAAACATTGTATATTCGTATCTCCTAGTATACCTATTACCTATTACCTATATTCCATCATTAAAAACGTAAAAAAAATCTAAAACTAAAAAATCAATAAAATTAAAATCAGTTTACATTAGAAAAAAATGAATGTTATCTATTAATTCGAGTTCAATAATATAATATTATATTATCATTGACCTTTGTCACTCGGGTTTTCCTATTCCTTGACTGACCTTCTGCGGCGGACGTTATATCACAGCTAATAATAATGGACTTCGTCATTCAAAATGAATAAAACAAAAAAAAAAATTTAATGTGAAATAAAAATAATACCAATATATCCCGTGATACAAGTATATACACAGAGCATCTCAAGTGATTATACTTTACTAATTTTAAATAATATATTATACCTAACTATTAAAATTGAAACCAATTACATAATGAATTATGGATTTACAATGCTTGAATATGCACCTGAATATACAAGTATTACAATAATTAGTACAGGAAGGTCAGTAAACAGACAAGTGGTGATTGGAGAGTAATCTAGAGTGATTTGTATTTTAAAAGACTGAATGTTGGGTTGTTTAATTCAGGGAAATTGCAAACTTCCGATCTGACTGTTATTTCCGCAAAAAAATGTACCGTTCACAGGGTGGTTGGACTGGAGGATTGAGTAACTGGATATTTGTGTGTTTTGTTATAGTACCTACTACCTACTGATGTGTAGTTTTCAAAAACACCGAGAAAAACAAACCTTCAACGGCTCGTCATTAGCGCCATAGCATTCCTACTCACCCATATTTCTTATTTCTACATTAAATCATTGATTGGAGGCGACAAATGCAGTGAGTTCCAGCCCCCCCCCAGCTAGAAACAACCTACCTAAACGGCTACTCGTTTACATACCAATTTCTCATAATATATGTACCATGTTAAAAAAGTGTTTTCAAATTGAAAAAAATATAAAATTGTTATATCTTAATAAATTTAATAATTATAACGTCGTAAGCTGTAACTTAATATTATGTTAAAAGTAAACATACGTTTATTAAGTATCGTTTAAAATTGTAATAAAATTATAAGGTATTAATATAGGTACCATACTGCTATAGGTAGGCAGAGCTGGATTGGTTAGGCGAGCTACCGAGAAAATCTTGGTGGGCCGCCTAAAGTTTGGGCTGGTTGTGTAAGTGTGAGTGAAAATAAATTCATGTTTAAAATAAGATTGGCCACCTATAAGCTCATAATAATTATATTACTTAATATTTGGGCCTTTGAATGTGTAAATAGGCCGCTTAGAAGTGAAAATCTCGATGGACCGGTACATACCAATCCGGCCCTGTAGGTAGGTAGGTAGATACGTATGTATTCTACATAGGTGCCCTGTATCTACAGAGATACAGTTACTAGTACGAGTAGTGAGTACATAAAGAGTATAAAGGCTCTAATTTATGCAACTAAAATATTATAATATTCATATTCATCATATTATAATAATATGGTAGTTTTTTTTGTGGCTTGGGAAAGCTGCGGATGGCCATGAGCTTCTCGGGGTCATTCCGGACGAACTAATAATATGGCTCAGAATCTTCATCTGTCGTTTAAACTATTCACACTTAGTGAGCTTCAACGTCATGCCCGACATGGCGATTTTCCGGAAGGTAATACGGAGACGTTGGAGGTGTTCGTCGAAACTGGATCGTGATACATAGTCGTACTGACCCATCGGCTTTTCCTACACAGATGATTAGGTTGCCGTAAGGTGATGAACATCGTTCAACAAGTAACAACCCCCCAATCCAGCATCCTTTGGAGTTCTTTCTCTACCGCGGGTCGTCCGGTTAAAGGCACTGGGTATGGAATCTTCAACGGTACATCTTCTGACACAGTGAAACGGTACATATATAGTTGGTTAAGTCCAGGCTGGTAACTGAAAAGGCGAGTGGATTCCTGTAGAAGACAAAATAGACTGTGTCGTTGTTCGACAGTAATCTTAGCACAATTTGGACATAAATTCGTTGAGCCGATTTGGTGATGGATCTCTGGGACATGGGTGGTTGTTAATACAGTTAATTTACAAATTTCAAGGTGGTGATAAAAACCTGTCCAGCAAACTATTCATACATCAATATGAAGAATAATAACCAATATGGCATAATGAATAATAATATAAAGTAGGAATACCGGCCACAATGTTCGAAATATATTGTTACAAAAAGGGTACATACCCATTACCCCCATGCTCTCCTATTGTATCGCCCGATGGCACAACGGCGAAAAGGGGCTCTACTCCTCCGTGTTCGGGAAACGTATAAAAATGAAGTTTCGTCCGTCGGCTTTAGTTAGTCAGCCACAACGCACAAAAAACAGACGGGTGACGGTGCCAGCGGGAGTACATAGAGACAGAAAGAGAGAGCATCGGAGAGATTATTTAAATGAATCGGCAATATTCTTGTACAGTATTTAGACAAATTACAAGGTACCATTCGGATGTGGCCCGGACCATGGAGACGATAGAGAGGAGAGTGTGTGCGTTCGCTGCACATGCACCGGCAGGTTTAGTCGTCGATTGGCGGAACTTGGACTCATGGGAGAAAAAACGCTATCGTACGCACACGGAAATAATATTTTAAAATAACTGCCTAATATATAAAATCAATATGTTAAACTGGTCACCTAACTCTGGTCGTCACAGAACGTAAACGTAAAATAATAAATCAAACTTTTGGGAATCGACCCACCCCATTCATGGAAAGACATTTTCTATTTTTGCTTCTTTTGGAGGTAAATATGGGAAACCAAAACTACATTCAAGCCCATTCCCAACATATGAACTTCTGTTATTGTACTCAACTACTCGAGTAATAATTGATTATTTTTTTGAATGTGTCCAAACTAATTTTGTGCAAAGCGAAAAGTACAAGTCATAATTTTATGATCGGGATAAAAATTATGGCTCCCTAATATTAAATTTTGTGAACTGTGTTACAAAAATAAATAGGTAATAATCAATGAATTTGTATAATATCAAGGAACATACTCTCTACAGTTATTGTACTATTATAGTACCTATAATAGAAATGTATTGTTTTGTAGTGTAATCATATATATATATATATAATATTTTTTTGTATTTTTCTTGGTTTTAGTTACATGTATTGTTGTCTGTCACATTGCTGTTACATGTGACAGTGACTGTAGTTTTTGGCGAAGAAGAGGAAATTCCAAGTCAAAAACACCTTAGTGAAATTGGTGAAGTGTTTCCTAAACCTAAACATCCACCATCACCAACAGGTTTTTGTTTATGTGTACCATACCATTTGTGCAGAAACAATACTATTGCTCTCAAGATATCAATAGACATTAGGTATGTCTTATAACTATATTTTATATTTATATTACTAGAATGACACACAATTCATTGAGTGCATTATTCATTCTGTAAGGCATAAATTTATATCTTTGCATTTAATCTACAGACCTAACGAAGAACCGTGTCCTAACTCCTTGGACGTGTGCTGCTACGATCCAATAAAACCAAAGGATACTTCGAATATATCTTACCATGAACATCGTACATTCTGTGGCCATTGGAACTTTGCTGGAGTAGGATTCGGAATAACTGGACACTCCAATAACGATGCACAATTCGGTGAATTTCCCTGGGTGATGGCAGTTCTTAAATTAGAAGCTAACAAATCTAAAACTCACCTATGCGGTGGTTCATTGATTCACCCAAAAGTCGTGTTGACTGCAGTCCATTGCCGTGACCTCCGGGTTGAGAAACACTATTTTAAACGTATATCGACAAAAGTTGGTACCTATAGTACCGTCGACATTTTATATACATTTATTAATACATTATTTTATAATATAATTCTTTAACGAATATTCCAAAAACTATATTTTATAGAGGTTTATCTTCTTGTTATTTTTATTTTTTTAAAATGTTAAATAAAATGAACATAATGTAATTTGTTTGTAATTGATTATTTAAATTATTTATTTTATAATTCCAAAGTGCTACTGAATCGTGTAAGTCCCTAAATAGAAGAAAACCTAGGTGAATATCAGTTTGGTTTTAGGAGGGGTCGATCAACTATTGAACAAATTTCAGTTATAGGTCAGATCATTGAAAAGAAATATGAATTTCGACAAAACCTCTGGAACATATTTATAGACTTTAAAAAAGCCTATGATAGCATTCATCGGGAGAGCTTATATAACGTAATGAACGTAATGACTGAATTTGGAATACCGAAGAAGTTAAAGAACCTAACCAGGATGTGTATGGAAGGAACGCATTATCTCATCAAGCTAGATCAGACAACCTCTGAAACATTTACAGTGGAAACAGGGCTAAAGCAAGGGGATGCGCTGTCTCCAATATTATTTAATCTAGTTCTAGAGAAGGCGGTCAGAGAGGTGCAAAAAGAAGCAACGGGTGTAGAAATAAACCAGTGAAAAATTCAAATCCTAGGTTTTGCTGATGATCTCAACATTGTAGGCAATACCAGAGAAGATACAAAGATTGTATTGAAAGTTCTAGAAAAATCAGCAGATAGAATAGGACTAAAAGTAAACGTGGAGAAGACCAAGATCATGAAGCTATTAGATACTGACACAGATAAAACGAACCCTCACCAGGATCACCGGATATATTACAAAGTTAATGAGTTTAAATACCTTGGTATATGTATTAATACTAAAAATGACTGGTCACAAGAGATTGAAATAAGGATAATTAAAGCAGGGAGGGCGTTCTTTACATTATCCAAATTTTTCAAATCTAAAATGTTATCGAAGAAAACGAAAGTCAGACTCTACACAGTGATAGTGAGAGCTATATTAACATATGGATGCGAAGCGTGGACGACTACAAGCGTAACAGAACGAAGACTTATCACCTTCGAAAAAAAGATATGGAGTATGATATGTGGATCTAAATTAGACGAAAACACTGGTATGCGGAGAAGAAAGTTTAACAAAGAACTAATTGAAGAAACAGGAATGACTTCAATTAAATATTACATAAAAGGCCAGAGAATCCAGTGGTTTGGGCACATTATGCGTGGAAGTGACGATAAGATAATAAAGACAGTACTGTCTTAGAAACCAACGAGTAAGAGACCAAGGAAAATATGGTTGGAAGTGGCCGAGGAAGATTTAAAAAGGATAGGAGTAAATGATTGGAGAAATATAATTCATGATCGAGAGAAGTGGAGTGAAGTTGTGATGGAGGCAAAAACTCTTGTAGAGTAGATAAAGCCAGAAGAAGAAGAAGAAGAGAAGAAGAAGAAGATAATTGATATAACTATACCAATAATATATAATGTACAATAATTTTAAATTGCGTTTTCACACTTCTTTATCATCTTCCATCAGTCAACTTTCTGTTAAATTAAAACAGTGCCTACGGTTTTTATAGTTATAATAGTTATTATAATAGCTGTTATTGATCCTAAAAATTAAAACTACTCGTGTCGTACGTAGATACTGTCGGTTTTAAACAAATTCAAATATTTTAGTTTCCCAATAGGACAGAACAATTATTTTCTAAAAATCGCAATTACAAAATTTAATAAAATATAAATATAAATATTTCCTGATATAGTGATGTATATCCATTATCATAGTATTTTGAGTATGTTTAAAATGGATAGCTGGGCATAATATAGCAGTTTTTACTTACTATAATATAACGTTATTATAATATTGGTCATAATTAAATGTTTTTTATTTTTCACAAAAGAAAAAACCCGAAAGATCTAGTAATTCGTGCTGGTGAATGGGATTTACAAACGGAAAATGAATTGCTACCGTCACAAGACCACCAGGTTCTGAAAATAATCAATCATGAAAATTTTGACCCCGATGTAATTGCGAACGACGTGTCACTAATCATTGTCACAAAACCGTTCTTACTCAGAGATAATGTTGGCACTCTCTGTTTGCCCAGCCTAAATTATGTGTTCGATAACCAAAGATGCTATGCCAGTGGTTGGGGAAAAAAAAGTATTCGGTAAGCATGGTAATTATTAACTAATATTATACATCACCAATGTGATTCGTGTTGATATATGTGAAATATTATTACATTTATTACCCAGAGATATCTGCGAAAAACATCTACATTTCTGAGGCAAAATCGGAACTCCCAACATCGATCAACCAGTCGACTTATGGGTTTACTACTTTCCATGGCTGGGGGGACCTCATGAGATGTTAGAAAATTACATATTGTTTCATCTTACATTTTCTTATTCTTCTTAATTTTTTTTAGATTCTGACCGTATGTGTATATATACTGTATATATATACCGTAGGTGATATGAAATGTCTTGTACTTAAAATGATGTGTGTTTTATATTATATTATATTTTTTCTTATTTTCCACTCCTCTCAGAATCTAAAATTAAACCATAATATTATAGAAAAAATGTTTTTAGATTATTTTTATCTTGCTTTTATTTTTAAGTGCTTTTTTAAGCGCTTATTTTGATGATTATAAGTGAAATTAGTCCCAAACCCTGCTAAAGAATATACAGTTAGCATTCTGTGAGACCATTTTGGGAAAAAATAAGGGACTTCATAAAACATATTGTGATTAGTGATCATTTTCATTAACCCTTTCTGGAGAAGTAAACCTCAAAACTGTTCATTATTGGTCTTACTCTAATTAGTAATTCCCATGTATTAATGCAAGCACTTCCTCAATATTTATTTTTTATTTTATTGAATTATAAGAGAACGTCTCACCCGGATGTGTTGTCTCCGTCTTATACACGTACGGCATAGCAAATTTTCATTTGCTAGTTTCAATATGGTATGTCAGTTTTTGATATTAAAGTAAATCGACATATATCAAACTTTTAGGTAACAAATTATCTGTGTTCTTTTCGGTTTTTTAACGATAGTTTTAATTTTTAAATGAGTTATGAACATTTTAGAATATGAATACTTTACATCCCCATAACTCACTTAAAAATTAAAATATCGTAAAAAACCAACGAGAGAACACTGATACTGTTCTTACCTAAAAGTTTAATAATAGGTAAATTCACTCTAATAAAAAAACGGACAATACCCTATTGAAACTAGCCAACGAACATATTTGCTATGTCGTATGTGTGTAAACGGAGACAACACATGCGGGTGCGACGTCCTCTAAGTGTCTTAGTTTCATGATTTAAACCTATATAAATCATATAATTACATAAAATATAGTCAATATAAATATTGGTATCTAGCTAAGCCACCTAAAATAATCAAAAATATATGGTAGTGTATAAGAAATGTAACTTCGCAAAAAAAGGCTTTTTACCAAAAATAAATACAGTTTTTTTGTAGTGTGTGTCAAGAGTATACCGACTTAAGTGTATAAAAATATGAATGATAATAATGAAAATAATAACGAATATAATGAATTGAAATATGTATTATATTTTATATACGATAATAATTATGTTTTCATTTTTTTTCTAATTCGTCGTTTAGGTAAATTAGCTGTAAAACAATTAATGAAAAAATAGATTTGCCAGTCGTGCCACGAAGTTCGTGCTTGGAACTGTTAAGAAAGACCAGGTTGGGTTTGGATTACATATTGCCTGAAAGTTTCATTTGTGCAGGTGGAGAAACAGGCAAAGATACTTGTCAAGTAAGTGTATTCTAAGATAATATATAACATAATCTAACGCTATAGTCTATACTAGACTTTGTTAAAAATACTTGTTGTGATATATAATAATATTTATTTGGTACCTAAAACAAAAAAGTACAGATTTATTTATTTTGGAGTAAAATGTTAAACGTACCTATCTAAGGACCTACTGGCAATACCTGTATACTTATATTTTGTCAACCAATTCATGGATCAGATTTCTTATAAAACATCCTTCACATTTAAAAATAATACAAATCACATTGAAATCATGGCCCTATGGCCCAATGCCAAAGTTATAATTCATTTTTACATTTAAGTAAAATGACTTCCTACAATCTACATATTTTATTATTATTTTATGTTTGAACTTTGAACATAACTTACCTTATTATATTGTATAAATCGTTAGTTGTATCTATTATTTTATAATATGCTGGTTTTTTTTTTTAATATTTGATATCTACCTATATTTAAAAGATCGGGTAAGTAGATTTCGCTCTTCTGTACAGTAGGTTTCAAGTGGGTCAATGTATAATGAAGTTAGTAATCATAATTTGGATGGCTTTTGGATCGACTGACTGGGTAGTATTTTGTAGGCTGGGCCTAGCGGCGGTTGCATAATAAATTATGACTGAGGGAAGATTTGAGCATCTTCCTTTGATGGAGGTGTGTTGGTTATAGGTGATTGATGAAGATGGGTTGATTGAATGCGCTGGTGATTGTATGTGGGCAAGGATGCTGGTTTTGCACCTTTAGTCTTTAAGAATTCTTGACATTGTTTGTAGTTAGCTGTGCGAAGGTCTTCATAATTAATGCACTCGGGTGTCGGTTCAGGAGTCCTGGAGCAGTATTTAGCCAAGTGAGATCCATCACATTTCACGCATCTTGGGGTGAATCCGCAGTAAATGCTGGAATGACCAAATCTTTGACATTTAAAGCACTGGGCTAGGTTTTTCGCTTTGTAGGCATCTACCTTAACTGAGATATAAGATAAAGAAGATTCCTTAATTATTGACTTGCTGGCAGGGTCGTTTTGAAGGAGACTATATATGAAGGGGCAATTTTATTCCTGCTTTAACAAATTGGAGAACTGCAGAGAGTTCGTAATCGTTGAATACGAGTTCTTCGGTGAGTTTGGGATCGAAGATATCAGTAGGCAAGTCCCTGATTATGACTTTGATTGTTTTTTCTTCGGGACTTGGAAACGCAAAAAAATTCAGTTTGAGTGTTCTTAAAATATTTTTGGACAATTCTGAATTCTGAACATTTGGCCGAGTCATTCTCGAAAGCTTTGACTTTGCTCGAGTCGATAAGAACTGCTGTAGTTTAGTCACAGCTTTCTTCCAGACTGAAGTAGAAGTGATTAGTGTCGGTGGAGGTTTGATCTTTGGTTCGACAGGTGGAAGGTCTTGAGTAGGTGTATGTGAAGAGTGACTGGAGTTTGATTTTTCCGGAGTGGAAGTATGGATGGTCGTTGGTGCTGATCTTGGTGTAGATTTAAAATCGGAGAGTGAAGGTGAGTCTAAATCAGGTTGACTTGATATTTGGGCTATTATGGTTGCCTCTGAATTGGATGACATGGATTCGAAGTCTAATGAAGAAAGAGGTTCGTTATCTTTTATTTTTTTTTTTGGTGGACGTCTGAAGTGGAGGAGCCGATGAAGTTGGTCTTTTGATTGTAACCATTTGAGGAGGAATAAGATTTGGAACGTTTTTCTTTACTCTCGTCATTATTACTAGTGGTAGGACGGTCGTGAACGATGCACAGACCCAACCCAGAGGTGCGATTTCTCGGGTTCACTTGCCTCGTGGTCGGTGGGGGGGGGAGTAGTAAAAGTGGTACTTACGAATAATGTATGATGTATGAACGTGTTGTTCATTCAGACCAAAGCGAGTGCCATGTTCAACGCTGAATGTCACTTTGAGGTGGTGAACACAGAACGTCGACAGGCTTGACTCGTGTGTCTTGTCGCGTACTGGAAGAACTGCTGAAAAGAACTGCGATGTGAACTGTCTCATTGTCCACTTTTTTTTTTTTTTTTGTTTTAATTGTTTTTCACTGTGTCGAGCTATCGCTTGATTTACGGAATGTATTTTAAATGGATTGTGATCCTGGGCTTACGAATAATGGCGAAAAGTTAGAAGTTGATTGATCCTTTTTTGAAATGTTGTGAGGTTGGTCTTCTTCTGCTGATTTCAGAGATATGATTGTGTGAAGACTTGATGATTTGGGTTTTGACGGAGTTGGTAAGTTGGTTTATATGGTCCATGATAGGTAGGATGTTTGTAGAGTGACGGATTGCCTTGTTGTTGACGAACCATGGTTGGCCAGAAATTTGCCGGAGAGATGTTGATTGAAGCCTTTCAAGCTTTTACCAGCTGCTAGCTGATAGGTTGGAGGCTCAGATGTGAGAGGCATATGCTTTGCTTTGCTTTGTTTGATGGCCGTGGGGCCTATGTGCCAGTGTCAGGCGTGAGCCTATGAGTGGCGGGAATGTTCTGGTTTAGTATTTACTGTTTATTACTGGGAAACCAATCAAGATGTCGAGTGTGATTTAAAGTTAGGAGTGGGTTAACTCTTGTACGACCTAGGTCACGGATGTGTGGGTGGGGAGATAGAAGATTTTTGTGGAATAGTGTTTTACCATTTTTCTTGATTTTGTCTTCGATGGAGTCTAGACCGGAGGACTTGCGAATAGTGTCATTATTAACGAACCAGGGTGAGGCGGTGTTTGTCTGTAAGCCAACGTTTTGGACAGATTCAATCTTTCTCAAGTTCGAACGCGCCAGTAATGGCGCCCAGGCTGGACCGGCATATGATAGAACTGAGCCAATGTACAATTGGAGGCATGTGATTTTAGCTTTAATCGGTATCGTACTGCGGTGATTCAGCACCGGGTACAGCAATCCCTAATTGCTGTTGCTCTTTTTCTGATGTTCCACCACTTTCAATTTCCATTTTTGAAATCAGGCCATTGCAAGGTCAACCTGTTTTAGGCGCTGGATGGCTGCTCTTGAAGTGTTTCGGTTCGTGGTGGTTAGCATAGTATCATCAGCAAAGAGTGAGAGTGAGGCGTTGCTGTTTAGTGGTATGCCATTTGTGTATGCTGTGTATAGGAGCGGGGAGAGGCAGGAGCCTTGTGAGACGCCTGCGCGTATAGGTTTGGAGCTGGATGTTTCGTTCTCAACCCGTACAATGAAGCTCCGGTCTTCTAGAAAAGATTTAACAAGTGCCAGTAGGTAGGCCGGAGTGTTCAGATGGTGAAATTTGTATAACAGACCTGGGTGCCATACTTGGTTGAACACTTTTTCTATGTCAAAGAAGATGGCTGCTGTACGTTGCTTGTTTTCTTTATTTACTGATAGACCGTCAATCAGGCCTACCAGTTGATGGGTTGTCGGGTGGTGAGAGGCATATGCTTTGCTTTGCTTTGGGGGATGGCTGAGCCTTGAAACTATACCAGGCTTTTGCCTCTACTAGTGGTTGGATGTTTACTGAAGGGGGTTATTAAAATTGTTGGTCTACCCATGTTAAAGGGTAGGGTTTGATTTTACGCTTTGTGGTTTGAGGGGTGTGCGATTTACCTAAGAGTCGGATGTGGGCATGAATAGAGAAAGAGTTTTTGTAGAACATCGATTTGGATTGGCTATGAATAGAATTTTTGATAGACTTGAAATTTGCTGATTTTAGAAGGACCGAGTTTTTAACGATAGTGGGCATACCCGTTATTGTGCAAATGCCGATGTTTTGAACAGATTCAATACGTTTCCAATGTGAGGGACCGATAAAGGGTGCCCAAGAGGGGCCAGCAAAAGAAAGAATTGGGGAGACGTAGAGTTTTAAAATATTGAGTTTTGAAGATTTTGGGACGGGGCTAGAACGGTTGAGAATGGGGTAAAGAATTCCGCGAACGCGAGTGGCCTTTTTGGAGATGTCTTGAACGTGTTTGTCGAAGTTGAGTTTGCGCCCTATTGTAAAGCCGAGGTATTTGGCATGATTGGACCAAAATACTGGATGGTTGTCGAATAGTAGTGGTGGGATGTGAGTAGTATTAGAACGTCCGAAAAGAATACCTACAGTTTTGGTAGGGTTTATTTTGATTTTCGAGCGATGAAACCATGTGGTAGCTGGGTTGATTTGGTGTTGTAATTGTATGGCTGCTCGTTTCGGGTTTTTGTTGAAACTCGAAAGTAAGGAACATAGTGTCGTCAGCGAATAGTGAGCGATGTGCTTTAGGAGTTGTCGGTATGTCGTTTATGTAAGTCAAGTAGAGAGTAGGTGAAATGCAGGATCCTTGAGGGACGCCTGTGAGTATGTGTCTGGTGTACTAGAATGAGTCTTCGATTTTAGTAACGAAGGTGCGGTCAGTGAGAAAGGATTCGATGACTTTAACGATTTCAGTCGAGATGTTGAGTTGGGATAGTTTGTAGAGGAGACCGATGTGCCAGACCCGGTCGAAGGCTTTCTCCACGTCAAGGAAAATGGAAGCAGTGTTAACGTTGTCGTTAAAGTTCTGACTAAGTTGGTGAGTAAGTTTGGTCAGTTGTAGAGTGGTAGATTGTTCAGGTCTGAAAATTGTTCTGGGCGGATTTTGTCTCGAAGATTGATTTGAAGGTGAGAGATAATGATTCGTTCGTAAATTTTTGATATGGAGGAGAGTAGAGCGATTGGTCGGTAGTTTTCGGGTAGTTCGTGATATTTACCTGGCTTGGGGATGGAAATTATCACTGCTTTTTTCCAAGCACGTGGAAAGTAGCAAATTCTGAGGGAGCAATTTATAATTTGTGTTAAAAATAGTAGAATGCTGTTCGGTAGAAATTTAAGAGCAGTGTTGGTGATGATATCGTCACCAGGTGCTTCCTTTTTGCGGAGGTTGTTTATGATTTTTTGGATTGTGCCAGGAGTGGTGAATAAATTAGATTTGGGGATATTAATGTTTCGAAGTTAGTTGGAGAGGCAGAAACTTCTGGAAGGTCGGAACCAGGGTTTGGTTGGAATTGGAGTTCGAGAGAGTCGGCTACCAACTCGGCTCGATCGATGGCCGGAAAAACTAGACCGTTGGGGCCGGTAAGAGGGTGGGATGCAGGACGTTTTTGGAGGAGACATTTGTTTGATTTGTATATGGAACCGTCCTGATGGTCAAGAGAATTAAGAAAAATGTCCCACTGGTCAGTTTTGTGAGTGTCGAGTAAAGTTCTGATTAGTGAGATTTTGGCGTTAAGTTAACGTTTGGTAGTCGGGTCACGGTTTCTTTGCCATTGACGGCGTAACTGGTTTTTTTTTCAGTTATTTCAAGTTTTATGTAGTCAGGTAGTAAAAAGGAAGAGTTTTTGTGTTTAGGGGTAAATACGCTAGCTTCGATTGAGTGTTGTATGTTTTTGGTGAGAGTATCAATTGCCAAATCAATTGACTCACTGTTGATGTTCGATCATTCAGTTGGGTTTGGTAACTTGGATAGGATTGTTTTGTATTTTGTCCAGTTAATGAAGCGGTTAGTCGTTGGAGCGGACGATGATACCGGAGAACACAAGGTCTCCAGAAGGATAGGGTTGTGGTCAGAAGATAGCTCGTTGAGGTTGTCGATTTGAGTAGGATAATTTAGTCGAACGAGAGCGATGTCAAGTATGTCGGGTCTGTATCTAGCGTTTGTCGGGAAGTGTGTAGGGGATGAGGGAGCAGTAATGGTATAGTAAGATTGTTGAACGTGATCAAAAAGGACACGACCGGCAGCGTTTTTCAAGTGGCTATACCAAAGAGGGTGTTTGGCGTTGAAATCACCTGCCGAAATTTGCCATTCAGCACTTTGGGTCAACAAGTCCAAGTCGTGAGACATGAGTGTTTCACCTGGTGGTTTGTATACCGCTGATATAAGTACTTTATGGCCGTTTAGTTGGATGAGGACGGCAGATGTTTGAATGAGTGTGTTAAGAGTTATAGGTTGGTGAATGATGCATCGGTGGATTAGAACAGCCATGCGGCAGTGAGCAGGCCAGCCGCGGACGGGCGGCAGATCATTCCTGTATGTGAAGAAGTTTGAAATGTGAAGTTTGGTAGAAGGGGGTAGACGGGTTTCGTTAAGTAGAATTATGTCGGTTTTGAGAAGGAGTGCGAGGGAATGTAGTTCGTTGAGTTTGTGTTTGATGCCGCTGGAGTTCCAAAAAAGTATTTTTAAATTACTCATTTTGGGGCGAAAGAATGGACAGGAAAGTTTTGATAGTTGTTTCTATAAGTGTTTTTGGATCTTGGTTGTTTGATAGTGCAGTCAATAGGTTGGTGAGCAAGTTGAGTATTGTTGTCAAGTTAAGTTGTGGGGGTGGGGAAGTTGAAAGAGTGTGGGCTGGTTTGGATGTAGCTGCGGAGTATGTTAGTGTAGAGTTTTGTGGGGAGGGGGGTAGGTGGTGGTGGAGTGGTTGAGATTGGTTGAACGGTTTGTTGTCTAAAGGAGTTTTGGGTTGAGGATGGAGATACCTGTTGTTTTTGGACCAAGAATTGGGGGGGCAGCCACGGAAATTGGCGGTGTGCGGGCCACCACAGTTGCAGCATGTCGGGGATTGATCGGAAGTTTTGGAGCAGACGTAGGCAGTGTGGTTTCCAGCGCATATTACACATCGCGGCGAATGACCACAGTTACGTGAACCATGGCCAAAGCGTTGACACGAAAAGCACTGGGCCGAGCCGGAGGGTTTAAGTGATTTAACTGAAATTTGTAGATAAAACAAGTTATCAAGAGAAAAAATGTCTTTAGCCGTATGATTGGCGGCGATGTGTACAGCACATATGGGCATTGGTTTCTCCGGAGTTCAGTACCAACTAGGAAACATATCAATTATTCGGTTATTCGATGGATTTGGCAGTATCTCGGTCATTTTTCGGGTTACATCCATGGGGAGGATACTGTTGTCTTCGTAATGACCTCCCCTATCCATGGCCATACTTGAGATATTCGTATGAAGTAAGGAGAGGCTTGGAATTTCTCCCTAAGCCCATAATATGGTTTGCTGCATTCATTCTATGCTGTGATTGGTTGTCAGATGCTACGGGTTGTTTGCTCTGTTAAGAATTGTCCCTTTACAACCAATTATACATATATTTTTTGCTTCAAGCGTTGAAATAGATCAAGATATTGAAAAGAGACTATACCCGCCCCGGAATAAGAAGATGACTGCCCGGCGTACAGTTTTGCGTCCGTTTCGCATTGCCGGTTTTTTGATTGGCTCCCCGAAACCTCTGGAAGTGGTCGCAAAGACAAGCGGTGCGCGGAGGAAGTTGTTTTGACTGCGGGCCCAGTCATCTTCTTATTCCGCGGCGGGTATAGAAAGTAGGAGGCTTGGTCGGTACAACTGAACGACGAAGAGCACTACGACGATTTTAACGCTACCAACACTCACTGAGCGAGGTATGGTGTTGGCGTCTACTGACCTCATTCATACGTCAATATCAATACACGTACTCATCAATATCGTCGTAAACTCGAAGGCATTGATAAGTGTTTATCTAATATGTATAACGGCAGTTTGAAAACCGTCTACCTGGGTAACCACTTCAATTAATTAGATCGGTTGTGTGGTTTTAGTTAGGTATTATCATGTATATAATGCCCCAAACACAACGGGAATGGCAGGGAAGAGTGTGTAGTCTCTGTTGAATGTTCTACTCTGTGGTTGGTGGCCGTATATATGATGTTTGAGTTGTAACCTGGTGTGTTATAGACATAGTTCACTTTTGTGACCTATCTTTTTTCCACAATCATAATTTCATGATTGACTAATTTTCTCATGTTCTTTAAATCTTCCTGATAAAGAATATGTATGACTTTGTTTACTAAATTAATTAGTTTAATTAGTAAAAATCCGATTACCGACGGGCGGCTTGCCGATGTAATGATAATAGTCACATGCTCGCTTTCTATCTAGTTTGGCGGAGTTATAATATTCGCGTTCCGATTTCACGGTGACGAAAATGTGCCTGAGAACGTTGGTGCAGTAACGATCCAGTAGAGCGCTCTAGCTAATTGGTTGTTCGTTTCTGTCTAATTACAAAAAAAAATAAAATAATTTTCCTAGTGCCAACTTAAATACTCAATTGCCAACACCCTCCGTTCGGGACAGCCCTGCTATGACTGTAGATTAAGTGGTTCTTTTTCGAAACCGTTTTTTCAGTATATGATCTCGTATAGATCTCACATTTTTATATTTGGCTACTATAATGACACTTACAACGTGTAACATTGGACATGCACCATTTAATATTTAAATATTACAAATTAAGTATGTTTTCAAGTCTATTTGAGATGTATTTTCCTGGCCTAATGATTAATATTATACAATTATGTCTATAAAATCGTATTTATAAATATATTGTATGAATAGGGAGACGGTGGAAGTCCTCTGATGTGTCCAATTGAGAATAGACCCAATCAGTTCCAACAGGCCGGAATCGTGGCGTGGGGAATTGGATGCGGTAGCGAGACACCCGGCGTGTACGTGGATGTGGCCTTGTTTAGAAACTGGATCGATGAGCAGATGGCTAAGGAAAAGTTGGACACGAGCTACTATGATCCTGATTACTAGGGCTCGGAAGTTGTTGCATTTGCTTATTTTTATTGGGCTATTCAATTTATTGATATGTAAGCCTGAAATTATTTTCAAGACATTACGAAACACATTAAAAGTCTATAGTGCATATTTTTGCATATTTATTTATGTTTTAATGTGCTTGATTTTTTAATTTTACCTTAATTACCCTAATACTCAATGCATTTTTGATTTTACATTACAGGATGAACAATCTAACAGTAATATTATAACAGCTATACACAACATTTTTTGTGGCGTTTTGATCACGTTAGACTAATTGTTAGTATAATAAAACAATAAAAAAAGATTCTAACATTACCTAAAACTATTCATCAATGTTTTATCAATATTAAAATAGTGTCAGTGATCACAATATTAAGCAGTGTGCGAAAATTCGTTTTTATGCATGCTTGTTCCTGATCGGCCCGATTAACCAATGGCAACCAATATACAAAAAATAATACTAATTTCTACTAATTATTTCTCCCATAACCAATAGGAAATAGCAAACATATTTTATGAACAAAAATGTCCTTCGTAAATCTCCAAATCCTTGTTTGAGCAACTATCCGGGTTGTACCTGATCCAATTGTTAATATAAATCATCCAGGGAACCACTCAAACACACAAAAAATGTCATGAAAATCGGTCATGCCATTTACGAAGGAATATGATACATTCCGACAAACATTAATTCTATATTTTCATAATATTATTTGTTATTATTGAGCATTTAATATAATTATTTTGTTGGTGAATTTCTGTTTGTTCATACAGTGAAACTGCCATAATATAATGAACTTCTATTTAATAAAATATAAATAATAACCAAATATTTTTGAGAACCAAATTTATTAAATTATATTTAAACAATATATTTACAATAAGAATTTTTTTTTTTGTTACCCCATTATTTTTATTACTTATTACTTTGTAATATGGAAGTTTCACTTAACTAATTTTAAATTCATGTTGGAAATTTTTTGTTGATTGTAAAATTCCTGTTTTTATTAATTTTTGATTCTGAGCAGAATAATGAATGTATACCAATTTTACAATGATACGAGTTTTTTTTATTTTATTTTGAATGTTTGTGTCTATGACTCTATGTACACGATAAATAGTGGAGATAAGCTTTCAATTTTAAATTTCAGTATTATTTCTGATGAAAAGTGGCACACATACTTTGGTGGTACTGGGTAACCGACCTCGTCTGGAGCTCTGGATTATATTATATTATATTATATTTTCTGTGGCTCTGGCAAGGAGGTGGTCTCCGGTAGTTTGCATTAACTGTCGTCTATTAGGTATAAACAGGTAATTACCGTATTTGTACAATTGTTATCTTAAAACAGTATAGTATAGAACGAGTTCTACTCGGAACAAGGGCCGAGCACCCCGTCCGGTTTTTAGCCAACACCGAGTCGTCAATCACGCAAGTGCGTAGACACTAAAACGTCCACACAATCACTTACGGAATTTGTGCTGATTTAAAACCAGCTCGCGCCCCACACTTAAATACTGGCGTATCTGATTTGGAGTAGGTAGATTTTAGATTTTTAGGTAAATTGAGTCCGAAATACCTGTTTTGTGGTAAACTGAGTCCCTGGTCTGAAAAGGGTATAGGTAAACTGAGTCCCGGATTTGAAAAGTTATAAGGTAAACTGAGTCCCTGATTATAATTACATTTTTCTTCCCACTTTTACAGGCTTAGGACTGTCCGTGTTAACAGGCGTGGTTAAAAATGTGCTTTTTTTGTTTTTAATATCTAATATAATTCACAATGTTGTACATAAAAATCACAAATAATATACAAATTCAAGTCAATTTATTTATTTTTTTACTTTTTATTGTTATTTTGTACATGGTAGAAATTTATTTGATATGTTCTTAACGAATTCAAATCGTGAAATATTTTTATTTTTATATTTCAACATTTCTTGTCTCAAAAAAAAATCTTTTTCTATGGTTATTTTTTTCATTTTAATTACCTCTTTGCTACGGATTTTTATATATGAATCTATTTGAATGTCTTTAAGTATATCAATGAAATTGTAAATGTTTGG
The DNA here is from genome assembly GCA_949089665.1 of Macrosiphum euphorbiae. Lineage (NCBI taxonomy): Eukaryota > Metazoa > Arthropoda > Insecta > Hemiptera > Aphididae > Macrosiphum > Macrosiphum euphorbiae. The sequence continues at coordinate 113,300,968 of CARXXK010000001.1, read as the reverse complement.
ATGAGAACAATTAAACATTCCATTTAGTCTTGAATGAAATGATTCGCAAACATTTGTTGTTCTATTTGTTGTTGCCTTAAACTCAGCCCAAACATTAGGAGGAAATAAACCAGAAGGATCAATATATGTATCAAAAAAGTAATCTAAATAGGCCTGTACTTTATCTCCTGTAGGTTGAATTGCCATGATATCTTCAACAAAACACTGATCAACTTCATTTGGGCTTAGAAAAGGTAAACCAAAAAATACTCTTAAAAATGTACTGTGTTCGGATATTTGATCTTGATATACCTATGTTGGTTAATCCAAGACTTTAAATGTTTTTCCACCAACTTTGTCCAAGTTGGAATCGACATCCTTTAAATTCAAACAAAGGTAAAACATGTCTTGCGGCATTATGTATACCTATCTCGAAATCAATAAAAATTCGATTTGGCAAAAATGTTAAGTCTATTGTTGAGCAATATGTTACAAGATGTTTGAGAAATTGAATGTAAGTACTAAGTTCTTTTTTTCCTAATATGCCAAATACAAGTGGTATATATACTTTATTATTAACGTATCCATGAATAGTAAAAATTTGATGAAAGAACTTTGGACAGCTTTTAAATGTTCCGTCTACGTAAATATTGTCTGTATCGCAAAGCGTTTTTAAATTAGTTACTGTCGAAAAAATAATTATACTCGTATGAATGTCATTAATTATCATAATAGGTTCACCAGTATTTGTCAGTATTTCCATATTATTATTTAACGCATTGTGTGTTTCTAAAGAACTTTTAGGCAATCTTGGATGAATACTATTTCGGGAATTTCGTGTATTTCGTTTGAGAAGGGTTACATCTGATAATGTTAAAGGTGGTAGGTTACTTGTTCTTATTTCTGTATGAATTAATTTAGCTGGTTTTGTCGATATGTCAGAGGTTGCTTTTCTTTTTAGTGCACTATTAAATTGTTGTCTATTCAGCGTTTCTTCATGTGGTTTTTGGTGATTGTGGTTATCAGAATTAAAAATAATAGAATTATGATCGTTCAATTTCAAGTAACACTTACAATAATTTAAGTAGCAAGTCCATCGTTGAATGTCGTTTTTAAGGATCTTAGGGAATTGGAATTTATGCCCGTCAACTATAAAAATTGTCTTGTTTCGTTCACTTGTCATTAAATCCATTGTGCAACGCAACACTATTATAACAACACTGTTTTTTGTAATAAATAATTTTAAGAACTGTAATTTTGAAGTTGAACACTTGAACTATAACCGGTGACTGGTTGTCAATTGTCATAGTCATCGGTATGACGGTATAACACCGATAAACGGATAATATAGACATATAGTGCGATAATTTTAGTGCTCATAAGGTTTTTCCAAATACTATCGACAAATCGGTAATAATTACGGTATACGATACGATATGATTGATATATATACGATTGATATCGTCGTTATTCATAAATTATTTTTTCGAAAACTACCTAGCATTTACCTAGCACGTTAAAGTTTTCCGGACTCAATTTACCTAGCACGTAAAAATATTTCGGACTCAATTTACCTAGCCCCAATATCCACCCAATTATTTGGGACTCAGTTTACCACTCCCGATTTTATCGTCCCTTTCCGTAGGTACACATATCATATATATACCCATATAACATTTACGTTCAGCGTGATTCGACGCATAGCAGAAGTTTTGAGTTCGTGTCGGATATCTCCACCCACCTCTCGTCACCCATCATCACATATTTTCGGTAGTACGGACGGAGAAAAATTATGTCATCATCAAGCACGCAGTTCGGTAATTCGGTAATTCGTAACGACAAAAAACCAACTACGAATTTTTCCGTCACCACACCACCTATCAGCACTCACTCTTAAATCCCAAACCTACACCACCCCACCACCCACCACACTCACCTCACCGGCGACACGTGTGGTCAACATCAACGGCCTATGGGGCAGCCGCAGGTGTAAGGACAAAGGTAACAGAGCCACGGGTGTTCACCTACACAGGTGACGGAGGCGCAATCACACCCCCTTCGCACAACCCCGCATTATAGGTCATTCTGTATACGTAAGGCATCAGGCGAGCACAGAGACAACCAACAGGGACAGTTTGGTCATGGCGGTCAACACCGACCACCAATCAGTCTATGTCGAGGTTCAGAACCAGTTGCCCCGCTCGACCGATTGCAATACGTCTAATAACGTCACACGAACACGCCCGGACAAAATTCCGACCCACCGCGGTCGAACACAAATTTCCGTCAGGCTTCGTAACGGCCGCGGCGCTATTAGATCCACAGACCCAAATCGTACGTAAACCCGACCATAGCCCAAAAATACGGCAAACCCCTCCACGGACCAACAAACAGTCCGGATGGCGGACGGACACATGCAACAAACAGAGCAGTGCACCATGGATAACCAACGCCACATCGCTGCCATACCAACGACAATGAAGGGCCAGAGCACGAGGCCAAAAACCAACACCATCTAGCAGAGAGGGACTAGGAGGGTGTCAGCAAGGCAAGCTTACTTCAAGTCACATGGCAAGGGGTACCGCGAGCTGAACCACTTATCCACCAACACCAGTAAGCTGTGGCACCCCGTATGGTGGTTTGGGGGGGAGTATGACGCAGCCCGCATTAGTAGCAAGTACAATGTACAAGCACCATAGCGACCAGTCTATCTTATCTCCAACCACCATCATAGGATGCAAGTAGAGTGACCTGGTTGACTCTCCCACCGAGCCGGTAATGGCAAGGCAGGACGGGGGGGACTGTGTCGCGTAAGACGTACAACGGTCGGCGGAAAAGGCGATTCGAGATCCACCATAGGACTATCGGACCGATAATATATCGTCCGACGTTAAACTCATTTTCCCGAGCGGCACGTCATGTATTATTATATTTTGGTCGTAATATTATAATACATATAATTTGTGACATTCTTAAAGTGTTAGGATTTTCCAATTTTTTTTTTGAAAATAATTAGCATGTATTTGCATGCTAAATGTTGTAATTTGCATGTGTTTTAATTAGGCATGGTATCAAAAAATAGGTGGGGGGCTGTAAACACGTGTCTTCGATCCCCCCACACATCACAAAAACTTATTTTCAAATTTCTACGCCAATATTTAGCATGTAATCAGAATGTATTTGCATGCCTGGCCCCGCAAATCTATCGTAATCTGTTAGTTCGCAATACTCATTTTTCTAATTTGTATGTGTCCCCCCACTTTGGGAAATACTTGGAAATTCAAAATAGTTTCTACGCCAATATTAAGCATGTAATGTCGTATATTGTAGACAGTCGTCACTGTAATGTACACATAATATAGGTGGGAACATTTTAAATTGTAAATTATTGATATAGGTTAGGCTAAGATATTCACATGAAAATTTAGTGATACTATTTTTAAGGTTATATGGAGCAAATATTGATATAATAATTGATAAATAATAATAAATATTAAATAACATAATTTTATTTTGTTAAAATATTATTTTCCAACTTCCATTTTCCACTGGAACAGGTGGCACAACAATCAAAATACAAACTGATAAATATCTAAATATAACTGTCTATCATGTTATCGTTATTATTTAATAAAATAGTTTTGCACATAACCTTAAAAAGCCCCATATCGTCTTTCTCTTTTTACGTTCTCTCTTCCCCAAAAAAGCACATGGGACTGGTAAAGGCATGTCCTATCCATTCTTAAATTATTTATGATTATAATACCCATGATAAAGAAAATAGGTATGTCAGAAACTTTCCGAATTTGAATCATGTTGGCGCATCTCTTCTATTTCCCATGTGTTTCCTAGGGAGTTGGCAGCCATATTGCTATTGACATACCACTTTTCTTTATTATGATAATACCTACATCCAGATAAATTAATATTATATTATTTAATTCTGACACTTTTATTATTTATATTCACCATCGTCGCAGCAAAGTGAACGAATGTATTTTTTTTATATTCTTCATATCACTTCAGATACCTAGGTACTAGATATATGACATTTTCACTAAATGCTTATATTATCATTAATTATTTTTCTATACACCATAACATTTTCGATATATTTTGACTGATGTTTAGCTATTTATAGGCGTTATTTTATTAGGCGTATGCAATTTTCAATTATAAATTTTTTTTTTTTTTTAATTAATTCGATAAAAAATGTTTTGCTATATCAAAAAACTTGAAAATTTAATTTAAGATTCCTCATAAGTTTTTCTATCATTATCAAAAATAAAAATGTCTACCTTAAAGTCTAATTAAATTTTTATGAGCGTTTGAAGTTTAAATATTTACAAGATTGGATATTCACTCGATTTCTCATGTAGCGATTTTCTTACAAAGCTACAAAATAACTTATTTTTAGGTACAATATAAGTTAAAAAATAATTAAATTACAGAGGCATACATTTTATGAGCATTTAAAGTTAGAATTTTGACAACATTTATCAAATTTATAATTAAAAAATGATTTTTTAGTAAAACATTTAAAAAATGTTCAACTTAATAGCTAAGGATTGAAAATGTAAAAAAGGTTCCACGTAAATAGGTGAATAAATTAATTTATTCACAATAATATCATTAAATATATTTAGTAATATATCATAGGCTGACTGACCATCTTCTGTCAGAAACGTCGTATATAATGATATTATTTAATATCATTAAAATCAAATTCAAGAATATCAATTACAGATACCCACTTGCTATTCGCTGTGTACCTATTATATATTATTGTCCTTTCAATATCAAACGATAATTTGTTCTGTAAAAAAAAAAAAATATTTCCCTCTTTGGCTATTAACGAATGTGATTGGGTATGCGCAATTCTTTTGCGGTAACATCAGATGCAATATCACATCTAGGATAAGTTGAACAAGAGTAACTTTTAGAACTTCAATCTGATCGTTCATTGAAATTAAAATTTAATGAACTTAAACTCTTCCAGTTTTGGAGTTATAATTAAAACCGAGTATCCGATAATGATAGAAATAGCAATAAATAATATTTATTGCTATTTTATATTATGTTATTAACATTTTCTTCAACATACCTACCTCTGTGCAGTGTTCGGAATGTTGACTAAAAAAATGAACTTGTACACGTTCATGTATAGTCCTTTAAGAAGAAACTCGTTCACGTTAGTGTTTTTTTAAAAAACGAACGCGTTCATTAGGTCATTTAATTTTTTTTTTTATGAATTGTTAGCCTTCAGTCAATTTAAACATTAAAACGCAAACATATACGACCCAACCATAAAATAAAAATACAATTTAGACTTTAGAGCATATATAATTTATAAAGTATCTGAATTAATTTTTAATATCTGACCCGTTATTTGATTTACATTTTGATAAGGATTTCCTAGTGATAAAATTAAGCGAATTTTAGATTACTTATTATGATAAACCGATTAGGTTTATTACAAATTCGTGGAAATCATAATATTAGTGTTATATTAGTGTTATAATAAAATTTAGTACTACATATTTGTTTCATTATACTTATACGTGAGACAAACAAATGTGGTTAAATAACGCACATTTTTATATTTAAGAACTATAAGTTAACTTTTATTATTGTATTATAAATTTATAACGCTTTATTTTTCTTGCACAGGGTAAATTTAAATTTAAATTTAAAAATTATATTTTTTGCTTAGATGACTAATGGAAATATTTTATATTTATTGATCGTTCATCCATTGTGTTTATAAAAACTATAAATAGCTGATAGATTGAATATAAAAATAGATTGTTTTATAAATAAAACAAAATATATATTTTTGGTATAATCTATATTATATAATATAGGTATCTACAAAAAATATTTTAGTGTAAATCTAAAAATATTAACAGAATTCACAGCTACTATAAGCAATTAAAAAATAAATTTTCATTATAAACATAATTATATGGTTTCAAACTTTAAAATGTAGATTATTAACATTTAACTCAAATATATGCTTTATTATTTTATTAGATAATTTGTTATTACATTTTTGGCCAGACGATCTCTTCAATCCATGAAATATAATTCGATACTCGTGTAAAAGCAGAAGACGAATCTTCATTCCCACACATTTGTCCAAATGATGTTATTCCTATTTGTGAATACATACATTTGTAACTATTGTGTTTTATTTGAATTGGCCCACCTGAATCACCCTATAAGATTGTGAAAATAAATTGTGATTAAAGTCATCTTTATGATGCAGAAATACAAATTACTTACACCACAAGTGTCATTTTGACCTTCTGTTTTTCCAGTACACAACATTGAGTTTTCATCTATTCCTTTTGCTAATTTATTATTTTTGTTTGACATGTATAAGAAAATATTATTGCACTCTTTCGTCGAAATAGTGTTTAACCGTACTTTTAATAAATGTGCGCTAACGCCTTTATCTAAATGTTTTTAAATTATAATTGTAGGTATGTACCAAGGTTATATTGAGTATAAATAAAAACTAACTTACCTGAAGCAGTTTTTCCCCAACCAGTAGCCATTACTGCTGAAGGTGTTAATATATCTGTATTTAGGCAAATAGGTCGTACATATGCTGAGAAATTTACATCTCTTTCTAAACGTAACAATGCTATATCATTGTACAGAGAAGTTGATTTGTAATTTGGGTGTATTATGCGTTCTACTATTTTATAGTCTGTGGGTTTATAGTCTGCAGTTTCTGAGTTATAGTCTAGTTCACCTAAGCGAGCCCATTTCACATATGACCTGAACATTTAGTTATTACTTATTTCTATTACAATTTATAAAGTAAATACAATGTATAATAATGTGTAAGTATACGAACGGTTTCATAGTATTGATTTTTTCACAGTGGGCTGCTGTTAGTACATATCTATTACTTATCAGTGATCCTCCACAAAACCATGATTCATTGCCTGGGTTGTCACCATAACCCAACAATACCTGTAATTAAAAAATATAAAAAGGTACAATACAAATTAATAATATCATACATTTCATATGGCCACCATGTGAGGAAATTCCTTTGGAACAGCCATTTCCCCGCCGCTAATTAAAGGATTGGCATCATAGCAATCAGTTATGTTGATGTAATCTTCCTCATTTGATGTTAATATTGGGATTTTTCTTTTAAAATAAATTAATTGTGAATACTCTCTACACTCTATAATATGTGTGAAATTAAAATAAATAAGAATAATTATTAAATAATATATTATATGTATAATATAACTTTGAACAGATTATCTTTACATACTTTCCGTGGCAGAATATGTTTTCAAAACTGGACTTATGCTTGCAGGTTTAATCGTTGTGGTAGTAGTTTGAAATATTTTTTCTGGCAGACAACAAACTATTGGAGTTTTTCCGTTGAAAGAGCATATTGGATAAATATTTTTCTTAATTTCTTCGATTGGAACTGAACAATTTTCCGAATTCTTACAAATGTAGTTGGAAGTTTCTCCATCACCGGTCCGGCAAATATTACCTAAACATGAATAATATATAAATAGGATCATATTTCAGTTTATTTTGATACCTAGTCAATTTATTGATATTGTTCTTTGCTAATACTTTAATGTAGGTAAATAGACACATTAAAAATATATACGGTATTTTGTTTATACGTGGTCTGTGTTATATACTACTGTTTAATATTTAAATAAAAAAAAATAGATGAAAGGAAGTCTTATAACAAGTTTTTTAAGTATGGTAATAAAAACGCCTTTAAAATTATTAAGTTTTTTCGGATATTTTAGCTTGTTGTCTTTAATATTTAAATCCACTATTTACAAGCGTTTAAATCAAAGGCAATCAACCTTTTTGATGTCAAAAAAATAAACATGGATTTTCATGGGGCACAATTCGAATATACATTATTTTATTTTAAACAGAAATGTATAGTTAAATTAAATTTATTTATATTAATTTAATAAGGTCTATACAACCAAAGTTCTAATAATAATAATAATAATAATACGTCAAAATTGTGTTAAAAATATAAAGTAAAAGTGGATTAGGTATTGAATTTGAACAACATTAACCAATTTATTGTAATAGGTTTGGTTTTTGAATGAAAAGTACCTTGTAATTTTAACAATTATTTTGGACTTTTCTTTCAATTTCTACCAAACAAAACATATCCTGTATTGCATTTTCAAGTTTTTTGACACATCAAAAATTTTTTTATTGACATTAATTAAAAATAAAAATAATAATAATTAAAAACTTCATATACCTATAAATAGCTCAAAATGAGTCAAAATATATTGAAAATGTTATTGCGTATGGAAAAATAAATGATAATAATATAAACATATAATATTGAATATGTCATAATATATTATAATATTATCTACGGTACTTTTTATTAAATTGTAACTATGTATTTTTAACATTTCACTTCGCTCAGAATTTAAAATAATTTTAATCGTGCCGTGGTAAATAATAACACTGTATTTTTTATTTATATCTGTTCCAATGATTTCTCATAAGTAAAATTTACATAATTTTATAAATTTCATATTTTATATTGTTTAATTGGTGCCTCTTATATATAGTCCAAAGAAAATAAACATTGTTCTAAGACCAATAGGTCTACTGTGAATATTTCCGTCCAGTGTTAATGATTTAGAAATTTACACTATAATAAAAATAACAAAACTTACCTTCATATGATACTAGTATTTCTACATTGTATCCCGAATTCACAAAACATAATAATAACACAGTTAAAAAACATTGTAATTTTGTATAACTTTTCATTGTTATTAAACTAATTTTAATATATTATTCAAACTAATAGTTTATCTTCGTTTAAGATAAACCACTAGGTAACTTGTAGAACAGTAGACTATAGACCTACAATTTGTTGAATCTTCTAAGTTAGATAATATTTATAGTAGGTAGGTACCTATATACGAACACATTATAATTATAAACCCCACTTCTCTATATTTGTTCTTGACTTGGAAATATGTGTATTGAATAGTTGAGATAATAATATACTCACGTAATATAAAAACAAACTATTAATCAGTGGGTGGAAAAATTACATTAATTTGCTTATCAACTGGTCACGATTGACTTTGTTTTTATGGGTACATTTTCAACTGTTCTTCAAGAAACGAATGATGATATCCGTCATTTCGGTTTATCATTCAAGCTGACAAAATAATTTTTTAATTTTTAAGCGAAGTATGTAAATATAAAAATTTCCCAATTTAACCTACTAGTTACTAATTATTAATATTCATATTATCAACGGATTATATATATTCTAAATGTGCATCGTTTATACATCTAAAAAAAAATTGAATTATTTTTGAGAATCATTTAGCAATTTACTAGCATTGCTGGGAAGACCTTGCTTAAATATTTATAATTTCGTTATTATAATTTATCATCAACACAAATTACTATACGAACAAGACGTGATAACAACCATCGTCAAAGTCTAAAGTCCGGATATATATTATGTTAATATGTTATTACACATTGTTATTCAGTTTTTGCAGTCTTACGAGAGTAAAAAAAATTACATGTTTATGCAGTTTTATGCATATCATGAGGGGTCAATGGTTATTTGGCCTGCCATTATCGATTTTGATGGGAGGAAAATGAAGTTTAGAATATAAAGGTTTAATATTTTTAATTAGTAAGTATACCTATTATGTGCGTAAAAAAAACCTGACCCGTAATCAGGTAGACTCATTACCACCGAGACAATCTATTAACCAGCATATATTAGAAAACGGGTAGGATTAAAAACTTCTAAATTCATGAGATATTTGGATAAGGAAAGTTAAGCAACATTCTATATATTTTTGTTGATACCTTAGTTATACCTATATATAATATACTTTATTATAGCCCATAGAGGTCACAAAGGTCACATACACATATACCAACTCTATTTGAACATCTTTGCTTGTAATTCATAGGCGTGACTAGACTCCGTCGGCAGGGTCAGCCTAGCTAATAACCGGCGCTACCTTATTAGTGAACTAATAAAAGCCCTATACACCCAATTCGTATTTTTTCAAGCCCCCCTTCACAATGAAATATTTATATAATTTAAAAAAAGTCCAAATCATCTATTTACAATAATAATCTACAGTAACCTCAGAAATATTATTTATCTACAGCCTTGAATTACACCACCTAACTACAAATCAAAAACAATACAACAATAATATCAATAATACCTCGATGCGTACCATAGGTACCGTCGTCGTATGTCTCAAGTATATATAGTAAGTTTTTCCGATTTCGGAAGTCAGAAAATCAATTTTTGTAAGTAAATGGTAATTATAACGATACCCGCACAAAAATCATGGTTTTTTAAAAAAAAAAATGTTGTAACCTTTCCGACTTAAAACTCGGTTGACCGGCACCTTTTAAAAATTGAAGGGGCAGCCCAGGCACCCTAGGATGCCACCGTAGACACGCCTATGGCTTGTATAACTTATAGAATTTAGAAATGTAAATTTGCTTTTTAAACTTTTGCATTTCCACATAATTCAGTAACAGGGTGGCCTAAGAACCCATACATGTATGTATGAATAGAATCGTTATCAGCGGTGTAAGCTGGGTGAATTTTCCTCACCTCCTTTTGTATGTCTTCTTGGCCTGCCATCAAATTTACAAACGGTCTAACAGCTGATCCATATAAATATTATAGTATATTATGAAAACTATAAAGGGTACAATATAATACCTTTGAACCTTTCTATATATGGTCGTATGGAGTAAATCATAAATGTATATAATAGGTAGGTATACAATAATATTAAATCAGGGGTCAGCAAACCACGGTCCAGGGGCCGCATGTGGTTCTCATTATAATTGTATGTGCCCCCAAGTAAAATATATTATTTGTATAAAAATATCATGAACTATGGTAGTATAGGTGGAAGACATAAGGGACAAAATGAGATAGGTAAGAAAAAAAAGTCGTATCGTACTAAAGTACCAAAATCGTATCTTTCGAAACCGACGATATCCTATTTACCAATAGATATTAAATAATATATATTAAACTTAGAACTAACTATACATCGTTTAAAAACTCCAAACGTTTAATCTTAATCGACAAATTTACTATCTGATTACGATAGATTGTCTCATAGACAGTGCGTGTGAGTAGTTTTGTGTTACCTATAAGTAGTTATAACATAATATACCTAATGTTAGTTATCAATTAATTCAATTAAAAATTAACCTATCAATAAAAAAACAAAAATGTTACCAATACGTATTCGAGTAAATAAACGCACTCTTCGAATGAAATTTCATTATTTTCTTTACATGGGCGGTAAGTGACAACAATAATAGATATTTAAATTATTTTACTTGCAATGTTTTAAAATTAAAACGTATTACATATTTTATATATTACGAAAATACCGATAACTGAACTTCTCACCTCCGACCCGGGTTATTATGTTTAAAACATTTGTTTTAAATGTTTCGTTGATTGTTTGAAAAGAATAAAACATATGTTTAAAACAGTGTCCAAGTGAATATTATGTTTTTTTTTGTTTTTTTTTGTTTTAAATTGATTTTTTCTATTCAAAATGACGTTTCAAACAAAACAAATTGTTTGAGTTTTAAACCGTTTTAAATATACAGTTTAAAACATTGTTTAAAGTTAACAGTTAACATTAGGGTGACATTTAACTAGTTAAGTTTAAAGCTTGATTTAATCGAACCAGAGAAAAGTCATTAAGTTAAACGAAGAAAAATAATATAATTGTTTTCATTTGAATAGTTTTTCTATAAATGTATTTCGTTATAACAATCATAATTATATTTGAATAAAAAAAAGATAACATTTTAACATAATGCAATTATTCAACTCATGGAAAGAGAACTTTCAAACCTGCCCATTAAAATACAATACAAAACATAACTATTCATACTGTTATTTAATTATTTATTTCATAGTTTCTCCAATAAACGTCAAATAGTGCCACGTAAAATCAAAAATTAACTGAATGTTTATAAATTTATATTTAGGTTAAGCAGAGAGCCAGGAGGGAGCCAGGTATGTGTATAATGTATATAAAGGAGAGAGATATAGAGAAAACTTAATTCGTTTGAACATAATCAGGATCATAGTAGCTCGTGTCCAACTTTTCCTTAGCCATCTGCTCATCGATCCAGTTTCTAAACAAGGCCACATCCACGTACACGCCGGGTGTCTCGCTACCGCATCCAATTCCCCAGGCCACGATTCCGGCCTGTTGGAACTGATTGGATTTATTCTCAATGGGACACATTAGAGGACCTCCACCGGCTCCCTATTATATAATAATAAAATAAGAGGTTATAAACACAATTATTTAATATTAGTCATTAGGCCAGGAAAATATATCTAAAATAGACTTGGAAAAAGACATAATTTATATCATAAAACTATTAAATGGCGCATTGTTAATGTTAAACGTTGTAACTTTGTAAGTGGACATTTTATAATTCCATACAGCAATACATTAAGTATTAAGTAGTTAGGACGTTAGGTAGAACATATATCGGCTGTAGACCGCACATTGAGAGGTAGCCAGATATTACAATGTGAGATCTATATACGAGATCATATTATACAGAAAAACTGTTTCGAAAAACTACAGTCTTCGCAGGGCAGTTCCGAACAGGGGGTGGAGGGGAGTGTCCCATGACCATGCATTCAATGTATAATATGTTAGTTGGCACATTGATACTTTGAGTATTTAAGTTGGCACTCGGAAGATTATCAATTTTTTTTAAAGTTTATAAATAAATTTAGATAAGAACTCTCATACACCGAGGTCTAACATTGAGTACTGTAGCCCGATGTGCAACTATTCTATCTAAAGCCATGGTTGGCACTATCATGAGTCGATCGTCGAGAATAAAACGCTGCGAACTGTATCGGCCGGATCTATGTATTATGTAGAGCGCGGGTCAGACACCGGTTGCAATAATGACACTGTACAGTTACAAAATTATTTTTTTTAAAACATCAGTTAATTAGTATTTTAGATGCTGAGTGAAGCGAAAGAATGTATTGATTTTACAATGATGTGTGTTTTTATTTTATGATACTAAAAATAATCTGATTTACAATATCAGAATGTATGATAGAAAAAAGGAATCTGATAAGTAGGTAATTTTGGTAGGTAAAAATCGTAAATTTCAAGTAATTTAAGAAAGCGTCAAAAAAAGAAAAAAAAGTGGTAATTTGTATGCAACACCAATTTTTGAAGTTTTTGACTCTTTCAGCTAGATGGTTATAATCTTGAGAAATTTTTAGAAATTTGTAAATTTTTTTTAAATTATTGTCGATAAAAACATTTTCACTTATTAAAAAAAGCTTTAATATTTAATACAAAGTTCCTTATAAGGTTTCATACTTTTTCATTAATTAATATTAGTCGAAAATTATCAGAAATATATAGGTACAATTTTAGATTCTGAGCGGAACGTTTTATAATGGTGTTTATTTTTATTATTTTTAGATTCTGAGTGAAACGATGAATGTATTGATTTTACAATGATGTGTGTGTTTTTTTTTATTTTTTATTCTTTTTTGTGTCTGTCATCACGTTTTAGGACAGTAAAAGTGCTTGGATTTTCTTCAACAGTAGCTTTTCTGATAGGAAAGTGAATCTAGTTGGTACTTTGAGGGGGTCAAAAATGAAAATTTCGCAGTAGTTTTCAAAAGCGGCGTGAAAAACAAAATAAAAATTAAGGAAAAACGGAAATTTTTACACTAAAATCTGTTTTCGAAAAATCGATTTTGGTTTTTGGTGCAACTCTAAGACAAATGACCGGGGGTACATGAAATTTTGAATGAATATTTATATTAGAATAGTCTATACGACTATACACCATAACATTTTCCAAATATTTTGACTTATTCTAAACAGTTGATGGACATTTTCAGTTTCCATTTTTTTTAGTTTTTTTTTCTATAAATATCAATAAAATTTTATTTGTTGGTTAAAAAAGATTGAAAATTTAATAGAAGGTTCCTAGTATATTGTTTGAAAGGCAGATGAAAAAAATTAAAAATCAATTGTCACAATTTTTTTATAAGCATTTAAAGTTCAAATATTGACAAAATAAGTAAAAACGACGAAAATTTGCAAATTATTTTGAGTTAGAAATTCATAAAAAAATTTCTTTTTAAATATAAGATTTGAAAATTTAATACAAGATTTCTCATAAGTTTGTTTACCTTTATCAAAAAAAAAAAAAAAATGTCTAAAAGAATTTCAAACTAAATTTTTACGAGCGTTTGAAATTCATATTTGTACAACATTTGATGTTCTCTCGATTTCTCATGTAACTATTTTCTCCTTTTGTTGTAATTAAAATACGAAAGACTGTAGATACTTGAAAATTTCACTAAATATTTATATTAGCATTTTCTATACACCATACAATTTTGAAAATAATTTGACTCTTTTTGAGCTTTTTACAGACCATATAAAGTTTTCATTTTTTTCATTTTTTTCCTATAAATATTAATACAATTTTATTGGTTGGGTAAAAAAACGTGAAAATTTAATGCAAAGCTTCTGATATATTGTTACAATATCAGTTGAAAAATATCAAAAGTACATAGGCACAATTTTTTTTTATAAGCATTTAAATTTTGAATTTCAAATTAATTTATCAAATTTCAAATTTAATAATTATTTTGTAGTTAAAAATTTATAAAATGTTCAACTTTTATAGGTAAGGATTGAATATTTAAAACAAGGTTCCACGTAAATAGGTTATATAAATTACTTTATTCGCAATAATATCATGAAATAAACTTAGTTATAACATAGGCAGCTGACTGACCATTGTCGATCAGAATAGTTTTTCTTATACAATGATATTATATCATCGAATGCAAATTTAACACCATCCATTACAGTGACCCACTTGTAACCTACTGTACAGCAGAGTGACATCCACTTACTCACCTATTTAAATATGGGTAGGTAGGTAATAAATAAAAAAAAAACCAACCAGAATTTTATATAAAAAACTGTTCAAAGTTCAAACTTAAAATCATAGTAAACTAAGGAAGTAATTTTAATTAAATAGTTTGTTTAGTTATAAGCAAAAAATTAATTATAATTATAGGGCCATGATTCCAGTGTGATTTCTAATTTTATATTATTTTTCAATGTGCAGTACGTTTTATTAAAAATCTGTTTCATGAATTGGTTGACAACGTTAATAGTATACAGGTAGCCTGCAGTAGGTAGACTGCAGTACATTTTACTTTGCTTTTCAAGATTTTTTAATTAATAGGACATTTGAATAATGCTTAGAATATTTTACTCGAAAATAAATTAGTCTCTATTGACGTAATTTTTTGATTTTAGATACTAAAATATATTTATACAAAAAAAAGTCGTGTTAGTTACACTATTAATAACTCAAGAACGGCTGAACCGATTTGGCTAATTTTTTTTTTTTGCGTTTGTTTTCGTCAAGAGAAGAATAATATGAAAGAAAACATTGAGAAAGTTACGGGGTCAGAGGAAAATCAGGTGGTGGTGATGAATAAACTAAATAATAATAATATTTTATTGCAACCAATGCGCAAGTGAATAACAAACACATGATGCATCAATACCACGGAGACACGGAGTACCTAATATAAACTTTTTTGAATCACCGTGGAGACAGTATACGTGTTTAATCTTAACTTTTATATTTTCATACCCCTAAGCAAAGTCTTAGAAGATAAAGTCGGACAACTATACATTATCAGCATTCACTTAGTGAGGCAAAACAATTTCAAAATTTGGCCGCTATACAATTGAGAGCTGCCCTGCAGATTTTTTTTGGTATAGGCATTATAGTATAATGCAAGTTTAAAATAACCTTATAATATATAAACTAGCTAGTTTATTATAAACCAACTAGTTTATATGGTCGAAGAAAATAATATAATAATATAGCCCATAAAAATAACCCCGAATGCCATATAAATATTATTCTTAAACTCAAAATAAGTCTAGCCGGCAGCGTATTTGCGGCAACTTGGGATATGTTTTTGCCTCATTAAGCAGAAATATTGTAATAGGCGGGAGGGTGGGAAGTTGTCTGACCTTATCTTCTAAGACCACGCCCCTAAGTGATATTTGTTGTATGGAAAAAAATTAACTAAATAATAATATTGTTACAGATTAAAATAATAATAGTGTATTATACATTGGTTGCTATTTGTTAATCGGGCCTGTTTGTTGATTTGTATTATTTTTGTTTGTCAATATACCATTTATAAAAAAAATTTCCATCTGAAATCTGAAAATTCCATTTGAGCACCTCCCGGGGTTGGTCCTCTTCCTTTTTAACATTAGTTTATGTTTTAAGTTGGACCAAAATTGAAAATACACACAGTGCAAAAATTTCATCAAGATCGGTCCAGTAGTTTTTACGTGAAAGAGTAACGAAGTCACAATTTTTCGCGTTTATAATATTAGTAGAATAATATCTTTATATAATTCTACCGTACGTGTGTTTGTAAGCGAACTCCTCCTAAACGGGTACACCGATTTTGATGAATTTTTTTGTGTGTGCTTTAGTGGGCTATAGAATGTTTTAGATTTACAATCGGACCCGATAGACCCATTCAGCGGAGGTGCTCAAACGGGAATGTTGAGATTTATGGTGGATATTTTTGTTTATAAATGGTTGCCATGGGTTTAAAGCTATTATTATAATAAATATTGGTTGCCGTGAAATCATTATTATAATAATAAATAATAATGAAATTATTATTTATTGGCTTTCATTTCATACTTTATTTAATATCCTAATCGATTAAAATATCATGCAGGACAACGTCTGTCGGCCGTCGGGGCAGCTAGTATATAATATATATATTATTGAGAAAAATAATAATACAAATCAACAAACCTGCCCAATTAACCAATAGCAACCAATATGTAATACACTGTTGCACCACTGTTGTATTTTTTACATCCAGATTTCCTACTTTTCTTAAAATTGTCTTTCGTTAAAACCTTCTCCTGGCAATTACGAACATCTTAAAAAAAATTTGAGCCAAATCGCACTAGCCGTTCTCGATTGATGAGGTATAACGACATTTTCACGCTCCATTTTTATATATATAGATAATGTTAGAAAACACTTACTTCACAAGTATCTTTGCCAATTTCTCCACCTGCACATATGAAACCTTTGGGAAAAATGTATGTTCTCCCAATATGGTCTTTCTTAACAATTTCAAGCACGATGCACAGGGCACGATCGGCAAATCTATTTTTTTCAAAATTACTTGATTTACGCCCAATTTACCTATACGACAAATAGAAAAATAATATAAACATAATTTATTTATATATATATATTATCTGTTTCAATTCATTATTGAGGAGTGAACGTTTCGATAAAATATGTCTACTCATATGCGTATTTAGACATTTCTAATGTCTAATGGGGAGAGGGGGGCACAAACAAAAACCTTAAATTATACATATTGATATGTCAAATTTACCTTTTAAAAATAATGTGTGTAATAAAGTAGGGGATTGGTATTTCCTGTATACCGGTAATTACCGGTTTTAAAAAAATAACGATATCCGCTATTTTCGGTATTTTAAAATACCAGTTTACCGTAAATCGGTAGGTAATTACCGTTGTTAAGAAAATACCGTGCCACAGTAATTACCAAAAATACCGTATACGCGTATACCTGCATTTATTATTCATTGTTTTTATATAGTTGTAATGACATAATATAATAATTAATAGCCCTATCCTAGATTGGAAAAATGGAAACACTAGAATAGATTTGCCAAGGTTATAGTATTTTTGATAGGTAATTATACCACGGTACGAATCGTACGAAATTTTCGGTAACTACCGAGATACGGTATTTTCGACCGGTATAGAGTAGATAGTTGTAACAAATACCATTATATACCGTATCAAAATTTGGAATACCGTCAGTTTTAAAATAAACTATAATTACGGTGATGAAACCCCGCCATTTGTTCCCCTCTTAAATACCTAGGACCAATAGATATTATACTTTTGTTAACCGTAGGTGCTTAATATCAATTGTTCAATGTTCTTATAAGAATGTCATTGTATTATTTTTCTTATAATTTTATTTATTTATTGTTAAACTGTTTTCTCTATAAATAAGTTTATGTACCATTCTTCCCACTGTTCGTTAGACCGCTGTATGCCAGTGAAGTTCAGTGGGCGTTAGTAAGATGTACATGGAGCTCAACATTTAGATATTAGGAATGCTGGGAAAGTTAATGATTTTTTTTAACTCAGTTAAGTTAAGTTAATATGCATCAATAACAAAGAGTTTAACGTTAATTTAACTATTACGCAGTATGTCAACTACAAAAATATCAAACCTGAGGTTTTGATAATATTATATTATTAATGATAATATTTTGAGTATAGTTTTATTAAGGTTTAATACAGATAAATGACAATCTAGTGGCTTAAACGCAATCTGGAAATTTCGTAACTACAGCATATTCAAATGCAAAAACCGTACTTTTCCTATACTAAAACGCAGTAATTAACAATTCCTACAATTAAAAGCGGTCGTGTAAGGAGGTATGTAAGGCACTACTGTCTACTACACTACTAAAAATCACGGTTAAAAGCAATCTACATATTTAAAATTTTCCTCAAAAGGCACCCACGCCGTACTATGGTACGCCCAATCGTTAAATTTGAATAAAAATAATTAAGCTAATTTAGCTATGATCTATAAGCAAAGTTTAAAGTTATAAAAACAGATATTCAATATTCATATTAGTTTTTTTACTGAATGTTATTTTATTAAAAACATTTTTAGGATGATAACAATATATTCTTATACGGTGTACCTACCTACCTATTTTTTTTTTTAAAGCAACAACTCTTTTTATTAAGTAATTAAATATGTTTAATTACCTATATTTTTTCTTTATGTATATTTAATATACATAAGGTACATTTTTTAAATATTTTATTTTGTTATTTTATGCTAAACAGTTAAAAAAATGGGTATATATACACAATACACATGGTTGATAAATGTAATAATATTTCACAAATAACAACACGGATCACATTGGTGATGTACAATATTAGTTAATAATTACCATGCTTACCGACTAAATTTTTCCCCAACCACTGGCGTAGCATCTTTGATTATCGAACACGTAATTCGGGCTGGGCAAACAGATAGTTCCCACATTTTCACTGAGTGAGAACGGTTTGGTGACAATGATCAGTGCCACGTCGTTTAATAATTCACCATCAGGCTTGAAATCTGCATGATTAATTATTTTCAGAGCCTGGCGGTCTTGTGATGGTAAAGGTTCGTTTTCCGTTTGTGTATCCCATTCACCAGCGCGAATTACTAGTTCATTCGGGCTTTTGCTTTTGTGGAAAATAAAAAACATTATATTAAAATTATTAATTAAAACCAATAATACAATAATGTGGTATTATGTGCCCCGCTATGTATCTTAAACATGAGCAAAATACCAACTGAATTATGAAGTTGATTATTCAGCTATTACTTACGTGCACAAAATTATATAATTAATTATTATATACAGATAATGAATATACATCACTTTATCAGTAAATATTCATATTTTAATTAATTCTGTAATATTGTCATTTTTTAGAAAATAGTTTTCTGTCCTATTGGGAAACGAAATTGTTTAATCCGTTTAAAATTGACAGTGTCTGAGAACGATACGAGTTTTAATTTTTAGGAGTTAGGACCAATAACACCTGTTATAACTTTTTTTTTTATTGATCTTAAATACATCCACATCTAGGTTATTAGTACAAGGTGTTAAGTTAGGTGGTATTACAATATATTACATAATTTTTTTTTTAATAGATTATACAATTCTGATTTTTTTATTAATAAAATTAAGTTGTTTGTGTCCTTAGGGTTATAACTATAATAACCAATAACATTACAAACAGAAAGCTGACTGAAGAAAGAAGTCTGAAAACTCGATTGAAAACTGTACAAAATATTGATATTATTAATATAGTTATATTTATTATAAAATTAATCATTGGAATAATCAATTTAGAACAAATAATAACTTTCTAGAAAACATAATGTTTGGAATGTTCGTTAAAAATTATTTTGGAAAGAAACGTATTAAATATATTGAAATGTCGAAGGAAACCATACCAATATACCATTTTTGTTCATATACGTTTCGAAGGTACAAATCAGTTTAAACAATGCATTAAGGGGATTCGATACCGTGGTTTTCTGTTTTGTCTAACATGTTTCAGATGTGTTTTTGCCAAACATACCAATTGATCTAATGAAGCGATAATAATTCTGAAAACAGATTTGAATTTATCGTCAAGTCTACTTGAAATCGACTTTCCCACATTTTTGATATTATCCCCAATTTTTTTTAAAATGTCATATTACAAAAGAGTATTTAAAAATTCTGTTATTTCAATTTTTGGAGAAGTTAAAATCAAAAAATCAAAAATGTGGGAAAGTCAATTTCAAGTAGACTTGACGACAAATTCAAATCTGTTTTCAGAAATCGTATCGCTTCAATAGATCAATTGGAGTGTTTGGCAAAAAAACACGTCTAAAATGCTATGTCACGCGTGTGTTAGACAAAAACAGAAAATCACGGTATCGAATCCCCTTAACAACAACTAATAACATTGTCAGTATACGTTCGAATGCCAATGGCCACGTAAATAAAGAGTAATAGCTTAAGCAATACCTTAAATTTATATTTTTATGCCTAAAACAAACCTACTGTCCACAGTTTAAAATTCGTAATGTAACAATGGTTCTTTTTCCAGGATATAAGGAATCTGTGGAATACGAGTATGGCAGTCTAAATGGAAAATTCGAATTTATAACACATTGGTATCACATTTAAAACCTGTATAAAAGAAGTTAGTGCGTGTAAATACTCAAATCAAATAATCATCCATTAATCCATTTGTGTAACGGAAAACCGGTAAGGTTGTCGAAAAGGGAAGCATATTGGACATTAGGGCATGAAATGCAACTTATAAAAAGAAAAATTGTGGTTAGTGACGTTCATTATTTTAAATCAACGTCTTCCTTAATACATTTTTTGGGGTTTTTCCTGTACATATTACATTAGACTAGTTATTATTTAGTTATAAAAGTTAAGAGTACCTATAAAAAAAATCGTTGTAAACCTAAGCAAATATCGTTTATACAAAAAGAACAGATTATTTAATGTTACAAGGCGGGCTACGCGTTGACGCGTACATTTTACCTTTCAGTTGAAAACTGGGTTGTGTATTATAAGTCATAATTAATCTAAACCATAGTCAATATACTGAAAAAAGTAATAGTTAAAGCAATGCTTTAAACATATATATTTTATATCTAAAACAAACCTACAGTAAAGTAACAATAATATAGTATTTGCAAGTTTCAGTACAACTTTTTAAATACAACAAATAATAATAATAAGTTAAAATTTTACCCTTTCACGCAATGGAATACAGTCAACACGACTTTTGGGTGAATCAATGAACCACCGCACTTGTAAGTTTTAGATTGGTTAGCTTCTAATGTAAGAATTGCCAACATCCAGGGGAACTCACCGAATTGTGCTTCGTTATGGGAGCCTCCAATTATTGTGAATTGTACTCCACGAGGGTTCCAATGGCCACATTTCGTACGATGTACAGGGTCAGATATTTCTGTAGGTTTTGTTGATTTTATTGGATCGTAGCAGCACACGTCAACGGAGTTGGGACACCGATCTTTGTTAATCCTGTAGATTAAATGCAATAAAGTTAAATTATGCCTAACTGCAGAACGAAAAATACACTAAGAGAATACATAAATATATTTAAATGCCTGTTTTCCTACTAGAAAAATCATAATATTTATAAATATTATTTTGGTGAAAATTTCAAGTGTGTAAAGGTATTAGCTTTTGAGTTACACCAATAAAATAGTATCAATTCTTACAATAATTGGTAAAAATTGCCAATTTTTTTTTCATTTTTTAATGTTTTTCTCGAGGAATTATAAAACTACTGGGAATTTTCAATATTGACCTTCTGAGTACACACACTATATTCACTTTTTTATTAGAAAATAGTATTCTGATGCCAAAAACTTTTTTAAAGCTTTTTTACTTACTGAAATGTTGATGTCAGAAAAAAAACACACATCATTGTAAATAAAATGTATTAATTCACTACGCGCAAAATCTAAAAGTTTAAAACTAGTTTCGTGTAATACTTTTATCCTCTCTAGTACCAATAGTAGATTTACTTTTCTATCGGTAAAATATTGAAGTAGAAGGTTCTGCAAAATATTTTTAATATAAAAATTCAAACCCCCTCAAAAAAAAATTATTATGGTTTTTCCCACTTTTACTGTGTGAAGGTGAACTATTATGTGAAAAGCTTTAAAAAATTTCAAATAACACTAAACCTAGATATACCTGCTCAAACTACCAAACTACTGCACAAAAATCACCGAATTCTAAAAATAATGTTATTACATCACAATCTTGAAATCCAATGGAAAAATATACGGGAGAGCTAATAAATTCTTTAGCTTTTATGGGCTAAATACAGTTTGATACATTTAACAACAAAATTGATAATGTAATAGGAGAGTTGAAAAATAATTAAGATTTAATATGAAAAAAAGGTGGGCAAGTGGGTGTCGCTCTGCTGTACAGTAGGTTACAAGTGGGTCACTGTATAATGGATGATATTAAATTTGAATTCAACGATATAATATCATTGTATAAGAAAAACGATTCTGAGCGGAGACGGTATGTCAGTCTATGTATAAGACACATTATATACATATCTATGGTATTAAACAAAAAATTGACCTATAATAGGTACCTATAATAAATTCCAAATTAATCATATCACAATATCCATTAGGTACTGGTAACGCGTTATACATCAACAAAAACCGTGATACTATCATAGATATATAATAGTACACTTTAGAAGTTTCAAGTACCCACGAATAATATTATTCAATCACAACAAAATAACTAAAATAGTTATTCTAGGTATGTAATTTCGTCCAAATTTGAATTTAAAATGTCTGTAAAAAATAACTGTGTTCATATATTTTTAGATTTTTTGGTTATAGTATGAACTATTTATGAGAACCTTTGTGTTGAATTTGTAATCCTTAGCTATAAAACTGAACATTTTATAATTTATTAATTACAATGATTGATAATTTTCGAGATTTTGATCAATTTTGTCAAAATTTGATCTTTAAATGCTTGTAAAAAAAAACTGTGCCTATGTATTTATAATATTTTTCAACTGCTATTGTAACAATATATCAGGAGCCTTGTATTAGCCTTGATATTTATAGAAAAAAAAAACTAAAAAAATTGAAAGCTGTAAATGTCCATAAACAGCTCAAAAGAGTCAAAATATTTTCAAAATTGTATGGTGTATAGAAAATGCTAATTTAAACATTCAGTGAAATTTTCATGTATCTACAGTTGTTCGTTTTTGAATTGCAACAAAATAAGGAAATCGCTACATGAGTAATCGAGTGAATATCCAATGTTGTAAAAATTAGAATTTCAAACGCTCATAAAATTTAATTTGACTGTCCGGTAGAGATTTTTTTATTGATAAAGGTAGATAATCTTATAAGGAATCTTGTGTTTCATTTTCAAATCTTAGATTTAAAAAGAAAAATTTTTACGAATTCTTAACTCAAAATAATTTGCTAATTTTCGTGATTTTTCCATATTTTGTCAATTTTTGAACTTTAAATGCTTATAAAAAAAATTGTGACTAAGGATTTTCAATATTTTTCATCTGCCTTTGAACCAATATATTAGGAGCCTTCTATTAAATTTTCAAGCTTTTGCAACCAACAAATAAAATTTTATTGATATTTTTAGAAAAAAACTAAAAAAAAAATGGAAAATGAAAATGTCCCTAAACAGTTCAAAATAAATCAAAATATTTTGAAAATTTTATAGTGTATAGAAAATGCAAATATAAACAACAAGTGAAAATTTAATGTATATACGTTCATTTGTTTTAGAGTGACACCAATAATCAAAATCGATTTTTTGGAAAACCAATTTTGCGTAAAAATTCCCCTTTTTTCCTTAATTTTTATGTTGTTTTTCCCGGCGCTTGTGAAAACTACTGGGAAATTTATACTTTTGACCCCCCCCCCCCCAAAATACCAACTAGATTCACTTTCCTATCAGAAAAGCTACTGATGAAGAAAATCCAAGCACTTTTACTGTCCTAAAACGTGATGACAGACACAAAAAAAAATAAAAAATATAAAAATAAAAAAATATAAAAACACACATCATTGTAAAACCAATACATTCATCGCTCTTCTCAGAATCTAAAAATTAAATATGGAAGTATAAGTTTATCAAATTAAGTTTTGAATTTAAAATCAAAAATATTGACGAAATCGAATAACAAAATCTTGGAATTACAATAGACATAATAGCCAATAGGTATCTCTAATACTAAAAATGAAAATTGTTGTTCAATCGTTGAAAACATTAGTATGAAAACTAATATGGCTATAAATGTACTAGAAGCTTACAGAGTTAATCACTTAGGATTAAACCAAAGTAAAATAGTAGCAAAACTAGTGACACAGGATATGAGAAATAATTTTTGTTTAACCATAAAAAGTAAACATTTTATACAATTTTAAGAACACAATAATTTTTAAATATAATATCTACATTTTAAAGTTTATAATTTTGTTTTTAGATTCTGAGTGAAACGATGAATGTATTGATTTTACAATGATGTGTGTATTTTTATTTTTGTGTCTGTGTACACGATAAGTAGTCGAAATAATGCTTCGATTTTCGCCTTCAGTATCTTGTTCGATTGGAAAGTGAATATCGTAGGTGCATTGGGGAGGTCAAAATTTAAAATTCCCAGCGCCAAGAAAAACAAAAGAAAAATTAAGGAAAAACAGGAATTTTTACGCAAAATCGATTTTTTCAGAAAATTGAATTTGGTTTTTGGTGTAACTTTAAAACAAATGACCGCAGATACATGCAATTTTCACTGGTTGTTTATATTTGCATTTTCTATACACGATACCATTTTCAAAATATTTTGATTTATTTTGAACTGTTTAGGGACATTTTCATTTATCATTTTTTTTTAGTTTTTTTTCTAGAAATATCAATAAAATTTTATTTGTTGGTTAAAAAAACTTGAAAATTTAATAGAAGGCTCCTAGCATATTGTTTCAAAGGCAGATGAAAAATATTAAAAATCGTTGGTCACAGTTTTTTTTATAAGCATTTAAAGTTCAAATATTGACAAAATATGGAAAAATCACGAAAATTAGCAAATTATTTTGAGTTAAGAATTCGTAAAAATTTATCTTTTCAAATCTAAGATTTGAAAATCTAATACAAGATTACTCATAAGATTGTCTACCTTTATCAATAAAAAAAATCTCTACCGGAAAGTCAAATTAAATTTTTATGAGCGTTTGAAATTTAAATTTTTATAACATTGGATATTCACTCGATTTCTCATGTAGCGATGTCCTTATTTTGTTGGTATTCAAATATTTCGACTCTTTTTGAGCTGTTTACGGACATTTTCAGTTTTCTATTTTTTTAGTTTTTTTTTCTTTAAATATCAATAAAGTTTTATCTGTTGGGCCAAAAAGTGTAAATATTTAATACAAGGTTCCTGGTATATTGTTACAGTAGCAATTGAAAAATATTAAAATACATAGGCACAATTTTTTTTTATAAGCATTTAAACATCGAATTTTGACAACATTTATCAAAATCTCGAAAATTATCAATCATTGTATTTAAAAAATTATAAAATGTTCAGTTTTTATAGCTAAGGATTGCATATTTAAACAAAGGTTCTCATAAATAGTTCATACTGTAACCAAAAAATCTAAATTATATATGAACATTGAACACAGTTATTTTTTACAGACATTTTAAATTCAAATTTGGACGAAATTACATAAAAAAAAACCTAGAAAAACTATTTTAGTTCCTTATTTTGTTGTGATTGTATAATAATATTTTTCGATGGTACTTGAAACTTCTAAAGTATACTACTATTGTTGCCGCCCGAAATGCAGCAACATTATTGTTGATATGTGAGGCCGCTTATACCACCACCGACTCATGCACACACTAATGCAATCACATACCTGTTACCTGTTTGTTCCTATATATTTATATTATTGTTTTTATTTCTGTTTAATTGTCCGTATCAACTGTGAATTATTATATAATATTATGTAAATTATCGCCGCCGCCGCGCCGGCTGCGTATTTATTATTATATGACACGGCCGCCGCAATCCAATCAGTGCGCTCACCGATGTCATCAAGACACAATATCATTAGCGAGAGTACCGGTCGCCGGTTCGATATTATATTGTTTTAAGTTCAGGCGCGAATCGCCAAGTTTGTAATATTCTTATGTAAGGCGCAAATCGTCTTACATATTATAATTATTAAACCGTACGTCCGTGCAATTATTGTGTAGGCGCGAATCGCCACTGTGTTTTTTAAATTATTTGTCATTATTATTATTTGTCAGCGCAAGGTGTGCGTTTATTTTATTATCATTATACAGTACAGGTAGCAGCTGGCCAGCGGCGCTCCGTCAAATTGTGAGTTTATTTTATACATTTATTATTATATTACAGCTCAAATAGCTAGTTATTTCTTATTATCAACTATTTGGCCATCTTTATATAGTTCTTAGCGGCTCAAATAGATTGTTATAAAATATTATTATATTGTTTTTGCCTATTGGCTATAATTTTATTTATTTTGTATTATTTGAAAGCGTTTTATTATATCATATCAATAACATTGAATTTGTGTTGACATTATTTGCATACACACACATACACATACACACCTTACACACCGCACATTACCTAGCACTCATAGTATTTGCTCGGCGATCCCGTCCACTACTCTTGAGCTGCCATACACATATTAATACGCAACACAAACCGGTCGGTGTGTGAGTGTTCTTGCGCATGAAGTATTTCGGTGCCGGGCACACGAACTATCGTTGTTTCGGTCTCGGCCCAAACATTTGGTGACCTCGACGTGATATTAATATTAATTTACGGTACATCATTATTATTATTTTATTGCAAGTTCTAATCAGCTTGTCGGGCAGTACCTATACTTTTATTAAAATCGTTATATTATTATTTATCATATTATATTTTCTTGACCAATATTAGTGATATTTATAAAGAAGGGCCTCTTGTTATTATCACTTATTCGGCAGCGCTTACTATCATCGATTTCGTCTCAGATATCGTTATATACACTAGCGATTTGTTGATTTGTATCTGTTAGTATTGCTAGTCTGATCACAAGCCTTTGGGCAAACCTCATAACAAAATACTGCCGTGAGTCGTGGCTATCTCAGGCATAGCCAAAACTAATTATCTAACGTATAATTGAAATAGCTATGGACGAATCCCAGAAGAAGGTGTTAGGTGACCTGATTAGGAAGAGAGGGGTAATAAAGGCGTCTTTAACACGTATTCGTACATTTATTACCAAATTCAATCCGAGGGAGGATGCTATTACGCTATTAGAATTCAGGCAAGAAGAACTACCTAATATAAACAAAAAGTTTGATGAAATCCAATGTGAAATTGAACTTTTAAATTGTGATGATGAGGAAAACGCTAATCGTGAAAGAGCATCTTTTGAGAGTGAGTATTTTGCCATCCGGTCAGAAATGCAAGAAATCATTAATTCAGAGAAACGAGATACATCATCGATGATGCATAATGTATCAACAAGTTCCACTGTGCATAATCAAAGAGCTAGACTTGCTCCGATATCACTACCAAGTTTCGAAGGTGACATACTAGAATGGGAGTCTTTCTTTGACTATTATAAGGCAATGGTGCACTACGATGATGGATATCCTTCGGCCCAGAAGTTCTCATTTCTCAGATCATCTCTGAAGGGACAAGCATTAGACATTATTAAGGGCATACCTATTACCGATGCTAATTATAATGTGGCAATAAAAAAGCTACAAGAACGATACGACAACAAAAGTTTGGTGATCCAATCTCACATTCGCGCGATGCTTGATGCGCCACGGGTGGAGGCCTGCCAGGCAAAGGAATTGCAGAGCCTTTATTCAAGCATGTCCGCACACGTCGCAGCACTTGAAGCACTAGGCCAACCAGTCAACAGTTGGGATGCATGGCTTATAACAATTATCCTGAGAAAACTTGACCATGCAACCAGTCATGAATGGCAAGTGCGAAGAACCAACACAGAGTTACCGAAATACAGTGAGCTGCAGCAATTTCTGTCAAGCCGTTGTGTTGCATTGGAGAGTTCGGAAACACTCCGGAACAACAGCGATGAAGAAAAACGTAAACCAGAAACCAAGAGTTCCTATTTAAAAAGCAACGCTCACAATCACCCTAGAAAGGCTCTTTACACGGCTAATCATAACGTGAAGTGTGAATGCTGTGCAGGCGAACATCGGATATACGCATGTAGCAAGTTCAAAGAAATGCCAGTGGGAAGCCGTGTACAGAAGGTTCGAGAGGTAAAGTTGTGCTTCAACTGCTTTTCAAACATGCATATGGCGGATGCGTGCAAGTCAAAGTACAGCTGCCGCGTGTGTAATGGTAGACACAATACGCTACTACACTACGAAAAGCAAGAACCTCAAGCCACTGTGAATGAAGAAGCTACCATTGAAAAGGTAGACAATCCAAGCGCGAAGGTGTTTTGTGCAGCTCAAAGAGTTAATCATGTCTTCCTAGCAACCGCTATAGTCTCAGTGCTGGACCGTTATGGGGAAAAAAGACCATGTCGAGTAGTATTGGATAGCGGGTCGCAAATAAACTTTGTCTCGAGGAAAATGGCCAAGCTATTAAATCTTGCTCGCGAGAAAGTCGAACTACCAGTAACTGGAATAGGAGCTAACCGGATTCATTCATCTGCGTGCGTTACCATAGATGTATTGTCCAGAATAAAGGAATTTCAAGTTGCTCTAGTTTGTCACGTTCTACCTACCATTGTAGATGACCTTTCCCCTCATGCGAGTGGTAAAGCCGATTGGAATATACCAAAGGAATTAAACTCACAGCTGGCTGATCCATTGTTTCATTCATCGGGACCGATAGACATGCTGATAGGCGGTGGCGTCTTTTTCGACATACTGGAAACTAGGCGTATTCGTTTGGGCACAGGCTCGCTGTGTTTGCAAGATACCAAATTTGGTTGGGTCATTACCGGAGAGGTTGGAGCAATATGTCTGTTAAACGTTAAATCTGTCGGCCAGTCACTAGAAGATGGATGGATTGCCATAGAAAACAGCAAAGACGTTAATTCCAATGATTTGTCTAAAGCGAACAAAAGGAGTCTGGAAGAAAGGGAAGCAGCAAGACACTTTCAAGAAACTGCAAAACGCGACCAAGATGGTAGATTCGTGCTACGGTTACCATTAAAAGCCGAAGTTACGAATTTAGGAGATTCTCTGAGGATGGCAACATCAAGGTTTTTAAGCGTGGAACGTAGACTACAGCAGGATGAATCCTTGAGAGAAGCATATGTCAGCTTTATGAAGGAGTATGAAAGCGCAGGTCATATGCACGAGGTAAACAACAGTGAACCGGTAACCAATAACCTCTTTTATTTACCTCACCACCCAGTTGTAAAGTTGTCAAGTTTAACAACGAAGTTACGAGTAGTTTTTGATGGGTCGGCCAAAAGCTCAACTGGAGTCTCGCTTAATGATGTCCTTATGTGTGGGCCCACAGTACAAGAAGAGCTATTCAGCATATTGATACGGTTTCGAACGCATCAGTATGTTATAACTGCTGATGTAGAGAAGATGTTTCGGCAAGTGGGAGTTTCCAAGGAAGATCAAGACTTGCAGCGTATAGTATGGCGGGAGAGACCAAGCGAGGTACTTCGCATCTATAGACTAGCAACAGTCACTTATGGTACTACTTCAGCATCCTTTATGGCGACTCAGTGTCTCGCATCGCTGGCTGAAGCAGAAAAGCTAAGATTTCCTAAGGCAGCGAAGGCAATACGTAGAGACTTTTATATGGACGACCTTATGACTGGAGCTGAGACTATAGATGAATGCAAGATGTTACAGTCGCAAATCAGCATGGTTTTAGAGTCAGCCAAACTACCGCTCAGAAAATGGTGCTCTAATTCAGTCGAGATACTCAAAAGCGTAGAAGCAGCCGAAAATGAACCATTATTCATAATCAAAATAGAAGCAGATGAGATAGTAAAATCTCTTGGTTTATGTTGGAAGCCAACGCAGGATGTGCTTGGATATCAAGCTATAATGCCAGCTAAAAGTCCAAGATGTACAAAAAGAATATTGTTATCTGATCTTAACAGGATTTTTGATCCTCTTGGTTTTTTGACACCTGTACTCACTAAAGGTAAAATATTCCTGCAACAACTGTGGCAAATAAAGATAGATTGGGACCAACCAATTCCGGACGAAATAAGAGAGAAGTGGCTCCGATTCTACAAACAGTTCGAGGAACTCGGAGCGTTAACGATTCCTAGGAAATGCAAGCCAGTCATGAGCGATCATATTGAGGTGCATGGGTTTTGTGACGCTTCTGAAGAAGCTTATGGTGCATGCATCTATGTGCGAAGTAAAGATCAGAATGAGCAGTGGTGTTCACGGCTATTATGTTCAAAATCAAGAGTAGCACCAGTCAAGGGAGCTACAATACCGCGTTTAGAACTTGGAGGCGCTCTGGTGTTAGCACAGTTGGCAGAAAAAGTAGCAGCAGCATGGGAATTAGATGTCAAGGATTTTCACCTCTGGACAGATTCCACGGTGGCATTGGGTTGGATCCAAAGTGAAGCAACTAGATTTAAAACCTACGTCGCGAATCGCGTAGATCAAATACTCGAGCTGACCAATGCACAACAATGGAAGCATGTAGGGACTGCAGACAACCCAGCTGACATACTATCCAGAGGAGTATTGGCACAAGAGCTAAAAGTCTCTGAGTTATGGTGGAATGGACCACAGTGGTTGAGCCACAGCAATGATGGTTGGGAGCATTCAGTCACCACACTACCAGACGAAGAAACATTGCCAGAAAGACGAGTGGTTAAGCTCGCACTCACCACGATGGATCAGTCAATGGGATTAATCGAACACTACTCAAGTTGGCGTCGACTAGTGAGAGCCGTCGCCTGGTTTCTTAAGTTTATAGATTTCCGAAGAACAAGGCAGATCGGTATTACAACAAGGTATTTAAGTGTATCGTATTTGAAGAAAGCCGAAACTGGTTTAATAAGGCAAGCACAGTTGCAAGAATTCAATGAAGAATATATCTCACTGAGCAAAAACAAGGAAGTATCAGGGCGTAGTAAATTAAAGGGACTACATCCGATGCTCCAAGGTGAAAACTTAATACTAGTTGGAGGACGGCTGGCCAACGCCCAAATTGCAGAAAATCAAAAGCATCCTATTGTGTTACCTGCAACCCACAAAATTACCAGGCTAATTTTCGAAGACACTCACCAGACACTTTTTCACTGCGGGCCTCAAGCATTACTAGCAGAGATTAGACAAAGATATTGGCCAATCAGAGGTAGAAGCATGGCTCGGTCTGTCACGAAACGCTGTGTGACCTGTGTTCGAGCAAGACCAAGATTTGTATCTCCTCTAATGGCTCCGTTACCAAAACAACGCGTAATCCCTACTAGACCATTTGCTGTCAGCGGTGTAGACTTCGCCGGGCCTTTAATGATAAGAAGTGGAATACGGAGGCAAACAGGAATAAAGGCATGGATTGCAGTCTTCATATGTCTCTCCACAAGGGCCATTCACCTAGAACCGGTCGTCGGGTTAACGAGTGGAGCATTTTTGGCATCATTACGACGTTTCATGTCACGAAGAGGAAAGTGCTCAACAATCCATAGTGATAACGGTACTAACTTTGTAGGAGCGCAGAAGGAGTTGGTATCATATCTAACCAACTGCGAGTCAAGCATGGCTAGTGAAGGGATAGAGTGGAGATTCAACCCTCCTTCAGCGCCCCACTTTGGCGGCTTGTGGGAGAGTGCAGTGAAGTCGACGAAGTATCACTTAACACGAGTGCTAAAAGATGGCAGGTTTACTTTGGAGGAGCTAAATACGCTGCTTTGCCAAATTGAAGCTTGTGTTAATTCGAGGCCAATGACACCCCTAGGAAGCGACCCTTCAGAGCCTAATGCCCTTACTCCAGCTCATTTCTTAATTGGTGGATCTTTGTTATTAGCGCCTGAGCCCAGCTTAGCAGACGAGCGAATAGAACATCTACGTCGATGGAAGTATGTTCAAGCATTAATGCAAGGGTTCTGGACAAGATGGCATAAGGAATATTTGCCACAACTCCAAGTACGTGGCAAGTGGACAAGTAACAAGCCTCCACTAAGCATCGACGATATAGTCATCATAAAAGACGAATGCACGCCACCAGCAAAATGGCGATTGGGAAGAGTGATCAAAACGCACCCTGGGAAGGATGGCGTTGTGAGAGTAGTCACATTGCGAGTTGGATCCGGATCAGAGATAAAGCGTCCTGTAGTCAAGCTATGCGCGCTGCCTACCGAAGTATCATCGGAAAGAAGTTGAAAATAAATAATTTTTCAACGGGGGGAGAAATGTTGCCGCCCGAAATGCAGCAACATTATTGTTGATATGTGAGGCCGCTTATACCACCACCGACTCATGCACACACTAATGCAATCACATACCTGTTACCTGTTTGTTCCTATATATTTATATTATTGTTTTTATTTCTGTTTAATTGTCCGTATCAACTGTGAATTATTATATAATATTATGTAAATTATCGCCGCCGCCGCGCCGGCTGCGTATTTATTATTATATGACACGGCCGCCGCAATCCAATCAGTGCGCTCACCGATGTCATCAAGACACAATATCATTAGCGAGAGTACCGGTCGCCGGTTCGATATTATATTGTTTTAAGTTCAGGCGCGAATCGCCAAGTTTGTAATATTCTTATGTAAGGCGCAAATCGTCTTACATATTATAATTATTAAACCGTACGTCCGTGCAATTATTGTGTAGGCGCGAATCGCCACTGTGTTTTTTAAATTATTTGTCATTATTATTATTTGTCAGCGCAAGGTGTGCGTTTATTTTATTATCATTATACAGTACAGGTAGCAGCTGGCCAGCGGCGCTCCGTCAAATTGTGAGTTTATTTTATACATTTATTATTATATTACAGCTCAAATAGCTAGTTATTTCTTATTATCAACTATTTGGCCATCTTTATATAGTTCTTAGCGGCTCAAATAGATTGTTATAAAATATTATTATATTGTTTTTGCCTATTGGCTATAATTTTATTTATTTTGTATTATTTGAAAGCGTTTTATTATATCATATCAATAACATTGAATTTGTGTTGACATTATTTGCATACACACACATACACATACACACCTTACACACCGCACATTACCTAGCACTCATAGTATTTGCTCGGCGATCCCGTCCACTACTCTTGAGCTGCCATACACATATTAATACGCAACACAAACCGGTCGGTGTGTGAGTGTTCTTGCGCATGAAGTATTTCGGTGCCGGGCACACGAACTATCGTTGTTTCGGTCTCGGCCCAAACAACTATATATCTATGATAGTATCAGGGTTTGTTGTTGGTGTATAACGCGTTATAAGTACCTAATGGATATTGTGATATGATTAATTTTGAATAGGTACTATTATAGGTCAAATTTTGATTTAGTACCATAGATATGTATATTATATGTCTTATACCTAGACTGACATACCGTCTCCGCTCAGAATCGTTTTTCTTATACAATGATATTATATCGTTGAATTCAAATTTAATATCATCCATTATACAGGGACCCACTTGTATAGCATAGCGACACCCACTTGCCCACCTTTTTAGTTTGTACAATCGTATCAACGATGGTATATCGTTGGTGCATACGGATCTGAACAAAGCAAATTGTAAGACTGAAAAGAAATAAGAATTTTAATTGTAGGAGTTGTTAACTACTACATTTTAGTCTAGGAAAAGGGCGAAATTTGCAAATGTACTGTAGATACATTTCAATATTGAATTTTAAGGCACTAGATGTCAGTTTTTCTGTATTTAACCTTTATACAAATACTCAGAACTATGTCATTAACAATATTATTATAATATCAAAACCTCATTTTTGATATTTTTGTAGTTACTGATTTTCCCAGTATCAAGACAGGACTTAAGCTAGGTATTAGAGCATTCTATGTCATTCTAGTCCTATAAATATAAAATTATTGTGATAAGACATACCTAATGTCTATAATAGTTGCTATTTTAATCCTCTTGTTTCTGCATAAATTGTGTGGTACACATGTACACCGATCTGATGGTGGTGGTGGATGTGGTGGTGTAGGAAACACTGACCAAATTGCCTTATCGAGATTCTTCCTTTTCACATCATTTTCTGAGGTCTCTTTTGATTTCATTGATTCATTGCAGCACACCTCCAAGATATCAGGGCACTTTAAATCTCCGCCAAACCTGTAGAATAAATGCATATATGCTCATTTATGCCAAACAGAACGAAGAATGCACTCAGAGAATACATAATACATATACATAAATATATTAAGTTACCTGTTTGTATACAAGAAAAACACTAATATAAATATTTGGTGCAAATCTCGTGTCTAAAATTATAAGTATTTGATTTACACAAAAAGAATTTTAGATTCTGAGTGAAACGATGAATTTATTGAATTTACAATGATGTGTGTTTTTTTTAATTTTTTTTTTTGTGTCTGCCATCACCTTTTAGGACAGTAAAAGTGCTTGGACTTTCTTCAACAGTATCTTTTCTGATAGGAAAGTGAATCTAGTTAAAATTTCAAAAACGCCGTGAAAAACAAAAGAAAAATTTAGGAAAAAAGGGATTTTTACACAAAATCTGTTTTCGAAAAAATCAATTTTGGTTTTTGGTGCAACTCTTAAACAAATGACCGTAAGTACATGAAATTTTGACTGAATGTTTATATTAGAATTTTCTATACACCATAACATTTTCCAAATATTTTGACTTATTTTAAGCTGTTTGCGGACATTTTCGGTTTCTATTTTTTTTATTTTTTTTTCTATAAATATCAATAAAATGTTATTTGTTATTTAAAAAAGCTTAAAAACGTAATAGGAGGCTTCTAGTATATTGTTTCAAAGGCAGATAAAAAAAATTAAAAATCCATAGTCATAATTTTTTTTTATAAGCTTCTAAAGTTTAAATATTGACAAAATAAGTAAAAATGACGAAAATTTTCAAATTATTTTGAGTTAGAAATTCATAAAAATTTTCTTTTTAAATCTAAGATTTTAAAATGTAATACAAGATTCCTCATAAGTTTGTCTACCTTTATAAAAAAAAAATTCTAGAAGAAAGTCAAATTAAATCTTCATGAGCGTTTGAAATTCACAGTTTTACAACATTTGATATTTACTCGATTTCTCATGTAACGATTTTCTTTACGCATTTTCTATACACGATAAAATTTTGAAAATAATTTGACTCATTTTGAGCTGTTTGCGGACAGTCAGTTTTCAATTTTTTAGTTTTTTTTTCTATAAATATCAATAAAATTGTATTTGTTAAGTGAAAAAGCGTGAAAGTTTAATGCAAGGCTGCCAAGGCTCCTGATATATTGTTATAATAGTAGTTGAACAATATTAAAATACATATGCACAATTTTTTTTTATAAGCATTTAAAGTTCAAATTTTAAGAAAATTTATCAAATTTAAAATGTAATAATTATTTTAAAGTTAAAAATGTATAAAATATTCAACTTTTTTAGCTAAGGATTGAAAATTTAAAACAAGGTTCCACGTATCCACGTAAATAGTTTACCTATGTATAAATTACTTTATTCACAATAATATTATCAAATATACTTGGTAGTATCATAGGCTCCATTACAGTGACCCACTTGTAACCTACTATACAGCAGAGCGACATCCACTTTCTCACCTTTTTCCAAAAATTGGGTCTGCGTAAAAACTAGGTACCATTTTTTTTCGTTTTTTTTATAACACTTTCTAAAACTACTGGGAATTTTCAATTTTAACCTCCCGAACGCACTAATTACATTCACCTTTTAACGGAAAAGGTGCTGATGTCAAAAATCGAAGCTTTTTTAATACCCCAAAGGCCGATGACAGAAAAAAAATACAAATCGTTGTAAATACAATACATTATTAATTCTTTACGCTCAGAATATAAAAGTTTAAAACTAGTTTCGCGTAATAATCCATTTTTACTTTTTCAACCGGCCCAATACCAAGTATATTCGCTTTCCTATCAGATAAAATACTGAAGTCGAAAATTGAAGAATATTTTTATTATAAAAATTGAATTCTACATTTAAAACCCATTCAAAAAAAAATTCACTTACATCATTGTAAAATCATCAAGCCTCACCTATAATCTATAATAACACATCAAAATGGGTTCTTCTGAACCTAAAATTCAATATGTTATGTATTGAATGTAAATTCATACCGACTATTAAGTAGTTCAATATAGTCAATATAATATGAAGATTACTTGAGTATACTACACTACCAGACTTGTGGTTGCAGTGTGCTTTATTAATATTATTTACATTATTTTTTTTTTTTTTACAAAACTATGTAGCTTTGTTTTTGTTAGCGGTTGATATATTTATCAGATTACAAACGGTATGAATGTTTGCAGTCTCTTTAACATAAAATGGTGTTAACACGTGAAATCACACCACAGGCCAAAATAAATTAGAATATTCTATGTCATTCTAGTCCTATAAGTATACAATTATAGCGATAATAGACATACGTACCTTGGATTTATAAGTCCTTTACCACTTGTAACAATCATAAAGTTTCCGCACAAATAGTATGGTACACATTTACACATATCCGATGACGTGGTTCGAGGTTTAGGTGTAGGAAACATTTCCCAAATCATCTTATCGATAATCATATCCTTTTCTTGAGGCTTTTCTAATATCATTGATTCAGAGCAGCACACGTGCAAGATATCAGGGCACTTTAAATCTCTTCTAAACCTGTAGATTAAATTCAAAGATGCTCATTTATGCCTAACAGAACCATAAATTCAATTAAAAAATACATAAATATGTTCAGTTGTCTGTTTATTTACTTGAAAAATACTAATTTAAATATTTGTTGAAAATTTCAAGCGTCGAAAGTTATTATCTTTTGAGTTACACCAAAAGATTAAAATCAATTTTTTTTAAAAATGGGTTTGTGTAAAAAGTACTATTTTTTTTTGTTTTTCCCAACGCTTTTTTTAACTATTGGACATTTTCAATTTTTATCTGCTGATTGCTCCAACTACATTCACTATTTAATCAGAAAAGATGCTGATGTCAAAAATCGG
This sequence comes from Macrosiphum euphorbiae, assembly GCA_949089665.1. Classification (NCBI taxonomy): domain Eukaryota; kingdom Metazoa; phylum Arthropoda; class Insecta; order Hemiptera; family Aphididae; genus Macrosiphum; species Macrosiphum euphorbiae. The sequence continues at coordinate 113,263,457 of CARXXK010000001.1, read as the reverse complement.
AGCTTTTTTTACCCCAAATGTCGATGACAGAAAAAAAAACACTTATCATGTAGTAAATACAATACATTCATTCACTACGCTTAGAATCTAAAAGTTACAAATGCATACAAATGGTATGAACGATTGTAGTCTCTTTAACATCAAATGGTGTTGACATTTGAAATCACACCACAGACCCAACTTAGAAAATTCTATGTCATTCTAGTCCTATTATTGGTGAATATACAATTATAGTGATAAGACATACGTACCTTGGGCTTATTAATCCTTTATCACTCGTAACAATCGTTCCGTTTCCGCACAAATAGTATGGTACACATTTACACTGACCCGATGTCGCATCCTGTCCTTGACCAGAAACTACAATCACCGTCACTTGTAGCAGCAATGGGACATACAACAATACAGATAACTAAAGTCAGGAAAAAAAACAATATTATTATTATTAATAATTTTTGATTAGATCACAAAACAATACATTAATATTCTATTTTCCTATTTTAGAAAGTATGTGTCTTGATATAATACAAATCACAAAATGTAATAGTATGAATCCATAATATTTTAATACTTAGGTAGGTACTGTATTAATTTAAATCTAGAATAATAACAGTGCCTATAAAAAAGGCTATAACATGTAACACATAACAAATACTGAAATACTTATTTTGTTTCTAATAATCTTTTCAATGACGAAGCAATTGCATTCAAATAATAAAATGGTAATAACTTATAAGTTGATATAAGTATATAACTAACAAAATTTGTGATCATCTCAAGTCCATCATCAATTTAATATTTTTTTCGGTTTTACTTCATTTCAGGCACTTCTATATTGTTGTAATAGTACTTCTAGTGAAATAATATTTTTACTTGACCTGCACTTGACAATTAAATATTATTATAGTAGCAATTATTTTATAACTGATTTGTCGTTATGATATTTTTTATGTTGATATGAAATATTTTAATTGTTCCTTCGGTTTTGAGTATAGCCCATTTGTATATTATGTTAAAACTTTTTTAAACCTATTTATTGTATTTAATGTGTTATCAAAACAATTTGTACCTACCTAGGACCTACGATAGCTTATTAGTTTTATTATTTCTTAAAGAGTATGTGGATATCAATATACTAAAAATCTCTGTGTTCATACTTCATCCTAAGTATGTTTAGTAAAAAACTAAAGAGTTCCATACTTTCATATTGATTTTGAGATATCCATCCACAATGCTATAATACATTTTTATCCCGATTGTAAAATTATGACTTGTACTTTTCACTTGGCACAAATTGGTTAGGTTGGCACATTCAAACATATAATCAATTATTACTCTAGTAGTTGATTACAAAAAATAAATTCCAAAATTGGGAATTAGCTTAAGGGGCCTGGTCGCGATTTTTCAAATTATCCGCAATTCTTTAAAATTTGAAAATTAAATTTTATATTTTAGTTGCCACCTCAATTATAAGACTTTTCCACAAATCTACTACCCAATACCTATTTAGGGGGGGGGGGTTGATAGGGTGTATTATATCGGTAAAAACACAGTTTACAGGAAAAACTCTCACACCTCGTAGATTGGTCCGATTTCCGTAATTTTTTTTTGTTAGATAGAAGAATATTTTTACAGGGCGCATTGGACTTTGATTTTTGATTACGTTGCTAAAAATAAATAATAATACAAAAACTAAAAAGTTGTAAAAATGGATTAAATTCAAACTTGTAATATAAGATTTCGAAAAATAATTTTGAAAATCCAAGTCCAATGCGCCCTGCAATACGTCTTTCTCTATTTAACAAAAAAAAAATTACGGAAATCGGACAAATCTACAAGGCGTGAGAGTTTTTCCTGTAAGGCATGTTTTTGAGCAAAAAACAGGTCGCGACCAGGCCCCTTAAATGTTGTTTTGGTTTCTAATATTTATCCCCAGAAGAAGCAAAAATAGAGATTGCCTTTACATGATTGGTGGGTATCGGTTTCCTCAAAGTTTGATTTGCTATTTTCTGTTTACGATCTTGAAATATATACTTTCTAAAATCGATATATTATGACTCTATGTTATGGGCAGTGCATACAAAAATAAACCCATAGACACAACAAGTATTTGATATTTAATGATCCCGGAATGTCTGATTAATTTTTTCTGAGCTTTTTCAGTTAGATATAGGATATTCACCTGTAAATTAACGAATTCTAATAGAACGATTTTCTTATTTTGTTGGTATTCAAAAACTAATGACCGTAGGTACTTTCATTTTTCATAAAATGTTTATTTTATCATTTTCTATACGGTGTATCGAATGAAATATAAATAATAGAAAATTCCATACAATTTTGTCTAGTGTAAACTGATTTTAGTTTTATAGATTTTTAGTTTCAGATTTTTTTTACGCTCTTATTGATGGAACATTGCTACATAGGTTAATAGGTACTGGGAGGTACAAATGTTGAAACATAGGCGTAGGGTGATCAAATATATTGGGGGGGCTGCAAAAACAATTAATAATAATAATAAAAAAAAACACTATAAACTAAATGAAAAACAAATAATTCTGGGGGGGGCTAATATTTACACTAAGGGGCTAAGCCCACCTCCAAGCCCCCCCCACCCTAGATACGCCTATGACTGCAAATGTACGATGTATCAGTCACTCAAAAATTAAACTAACTGATCACTAGAATTGGATACTTATGACACGGTTACTTAGCTAATAAACTTAAAAATTTGTTAAGTTCTTAACTACAAAACAACTGTCAAATATTCGTGATTCTTACGAATTTTGACAAGATCTTAACTTCAAACGTTTATAAAAAGATGAACATTAGCATTTTCAATATTTTAAAATATCTGATAACTAAATAATAATCTTGATAATTTTAGTATGCAGACTGACATATTTCTATGGACAATTTTAGGGCCTTTAATTTTTGTTCTATGCTTTTTAGCCGTAAGTTCAAAATTTAACAAGTTATAATGTAAAATTGAAAAGAGGGTACGCACCTTCTTTTTAAGGGATGGAGAGCTATGCACAAGGGATATGTCTGGGGACTTTTAGTGTGTTAATCAGTATAAGATATGGACTGATTGTGCTTAAGTTTCGAGGAATTAGTTCCAATCTTTGTAGATTCTTTGTCTAATTTGACTGAACTAATATTATATTATCATTGACTTTTGAGTAGGTATATTATAGGTACTGTATACAATGTATACTAGACACTAGTACTCAATGATATAATATACCCTAGCGGCTAGCTATCATATTTATATGTACCTATATGTAACCCAAATAATGACTTAAGATAGTAATACTATACTTTATACATATATATGCATATTACCTTATAAGTTATAATAATATTATGTATGTTGTACTATAATACAGATTATAATATATTATTATATAATATATAGGTTTAAGGTGAGTATATAGTAGGTATAGACCATATACGGTAGGTATAATATAAGTATAAATGTATAATACAATATAGGTAGGTATAAGTCTTATAGACATGTAATTGTATTGATATTCTTGATGACATAATATTCAACTCATTTAACTACCTATATTATATTATTTTCCTATTTTTATTTTCAATGGAAATATATTCTGTGAAAAAATCAGTGTGTTAGATGTACAGTATGATTACTTAATGACATTTCGTAGTAGAAAATTTACTTTTTTTACATTTTATTTCAACGCGCTTATTCAATAGGTATCAGCTTTATTATATCAGCAATCACTATTTAAATATCACTTATTTATCAGTGTCCATTTATACAACGGAAGTGAAATGGAGGTTTATAATTAACAATAAACATCATTATAATATTAAGATGTATCTTGCACTTTTTTACTCGTACTTATATATATAGTCGCCAGTCGCGTGTGTCTACTTTATATTGTTTCGTTCACTTCAATCCTATTTATACTACAAATTATTCACTTAGTAACTTCTGCAGTTAGCTAATAACCAGGTGAAAAACAGTTCTGGGTATTATTTTTATTTTTGTCTCAGTATTTTCTGAAGCTACCTACTGCCGTATTTTTTTTAGAAAAGTTTGGGAAATACTCAATTTTTCGGGCCCGATAACGAATTCTTATCATCTGATAATAATATGCAAATTGTTGTGAAACAATTAGTAAGTCAATATACTATATTATATAGCATACATTTAATATATGAGTATTGCCTACTATTAAGTAATTTTCTTTATTTTTATTTCAAGATAGTTTGTCTGAAATATAATATTTCTATATTTATTTGCAACTTACAAAATGATGTATATATAGATAATTATAGATCACAATAGATAGGAGTGAACTAAGTTACTTATAAAGTTATATATAGGTATTTTTTAATTATTTTTTTCCGACCTCGAGTCACACTGTCGCATAAACTTCTCTTAGTTTTTCACTATTGAAATCGATTACGCATTGAAATGGAAAAAATGGAGGTGCGTGTTTGAAATTCAACTCAAAAATCACATTAGTAATTGTTATATAATTTGTACAAATTTGTAACCACAATTCCAAAATTTGTACACTCCCCAGTCACCCGTAAAATTAAAAAACGATTTATAATCGTAATCAAACCTTTTATTGCATTCCTACTATCTTATGTTTTTTGTTTTAAATTAATGTTATTAAATGGGGCGCCCGTTAATTGGGCCAAATTTTAACTACCTGTTTTGTATAAAATATTTGTTTACATTTTACTACCCGGAGATTTTGCCACAAATTAAATCTATATTTTTAAAGCGTACCCGGAGATTGGGCCATAAAAGTATAGCACACAAATATACTATTAATACGATTATACGAATATATAATAATGTTTATTAACTAATTATTAATGTTTTAACATATAAAAATACAATTCGTCAAATAATTAATATTTTTTTTAAATAATGCCAATACTCATTTTACAAATATAAATAAATATATAAATATTATAAAAATATAAATAATTTTTTTCTAATATAATAATTTTTTTTTAAATAACATGATACAGATTGTACATATTATTCAAATCGGGTTTTTTCCCCTTCTTCATATTTTTTAATTTTATTAAGAATAAAATTTTGTCGAACTAAAGTTCGTTTTCTTGTTTTTATTGTTCCAATACTTTTTATCTTAATATAAACTTCTGATTGAAGTTGCAATAAAACATTTAAAAAATTATGTATATATTTGGATGTGACATATAGAAATTATTTTTGAAATGTGAATGAAAAGACTCGACGGCATATTTTGTAGTTCGAGTACCTATGTACCCATGTGCGTATATTATTTGAAATTGTATACATTTTGGCTGGACATGTTTTCTTGGCACATCGCCAACGAGTTTTGCCACATTGACTCTCATGAGCAAAAGAAAATTTATAATTATTAAAAATTAATAATTTTTTTCCTCTTTCGGACATTAACACTTCCATTGTACCTAAGTTTATATTACGAACCACGCTTGTACTACTAGATGTCGATCGTATAGTTTGCTAATCAACTAAACGATCACAATTTACAATGTTTCATAATCTTTGCACACTATACGCGTATGACTATTCTTATCCATTTCATTTGATGACAATTGATAATTCAACATCCTAAGATATTGGATAATTTATTACTTTTTGATAAGGCATACGCAGTCGCTTCGAGTAAAGTTTCGTGTGCGCTGCAGTATTAGGAATTGTATCAATTTATATAAAAATATGTATACGCGCAACATAGACAAAACGTATTTAAGCAGAATAATTTTTTCTATGATTTTAAGTAATCTTAGAGTAAACAAATAGTGCTCTGACATCCTCTTAAATATTATTTTATTACAATTTAAAATGTAATAGTGGCCCAATTACCGGGCCTACCTGTAATAAATATAAAATTTTGGTGGCCCAATTACCGTATACCTATGGAAAAAAAGGTGAATTGTGGCCCAATTCCCGGGCGCCCATTAAATGTAGGTACTGAATAATATAATTATTAATTATAATTAAATAGGTACCTATAACTTTTACCATCTTTCTTATTTTTATGCAAAAATTATATTTAATATGTAGGTACCTACCTAGGTATATCTTGAATATAACATTTACCTATTTACGTGGAATCCTGTTTTAAATGTTCAATCCTTAGCTATAATAGTTGAACATTTTATAAATTTTTAACTACAAAATAATTATTAAATTTTGTCAAAATTTGAACTTTAAATTCTTATAAAAAAAATTGTGCTCATGTATTCTTAAACTGCTATTATATACAATAAATCAGGAGCTTTGCATTAAATGTTCACGCTTTTTTACCCAACAAATACAATTTTATTGATATTTATATAGAAAAAAAAAGTAAACAGCCCAAAAAGAGTCAAAATATTTTCAACATTTTATGCTGTATAGAAAATGAAAATATAAACATTCAGTAAAATTGTCATAGTGTATCTACAGTTATTCGTTTTTGAATAACAATAACATAACAAAATCACTACATGAGAAATCGAGTGAATATCCAATATTGTAAAAATATGAATTTCAAACGCTCTTAAAAATTTAATTTGATTTGCTTTTAACATTTTTTTTTTTTTTTTGTTAAATGTAGAAAAACTTATGAGGAATCTTGTGACACATTTTCAAATCTTAGATTTAAAAAGAAAATTTTTTATGAATTTTCAACTCAAAATAATTTGCTAATTTTTGTGATTTTTCAGTATTTGGCAAGATTTAAACTTTAAATGCTTATAAATAAAAACTGTGATGGATTTTTATTATTTTTCAATTGTCATTGTAACAATATAGTAGGGGCCTTGTATTAAATTTTCAAGCTTTATACCCAACAAATAAAGTTTTATTGACATTCATAGAAAAAAAGACTAATACAATTGGAAACAGAAAATGTTCCTAAACAGTTCAAAACAAATCAAAATATTTTGAACATTTTATCGTGTATGGAAAATGCAAATATAAACGACCAGTGAAAATTTAATTTGTTTTAGAGTTAGACGTTAGACTAAATACCAATATCAATTTTGTGGAAAACCGTTTTTCCGTAAAAATTCCCATTTTTCCTTAATTTTTATGCTGTTTTTCCCCACGCTTTTGAAAGCTATTGGGAATTTTGACCTCCCCAATGCACCAACAATATTCACTTTCCCATCGAACAAGATACAGAAGTTGAAAATCTAAGCATTATTTCAACTACCTACTTATCGTGTACACAGACACACAAAAAAAAATAATCTTCATAAACATGTTTGAAGTCAAATATAATTGGAAGATTGTCAAAAAGTCTTGTATCAGATATTGTAACCTAATAAAATGTTAGGCCCCCGAAATGGAAATTGAGTTTTATCGGAAACTGTTTGGTTACAAATTGTTTGATGTCAGATACAATTAGTTACTAAATGTCTAAATTGTTACTACATTTTAGAAGAGGTCTGGATTCGATAGGAAAAATCCGTGGGGCAGCTTGAAGTAAGCACCATTGAAATTAATTTTGGGACATTCAGGGAGGTGTACAAATGTTTAAGTTAGGATTACAAATGTGTACAAATGAAATAACAATCGTTGGTACCATTTTGGAGTCAAAAAGTCGACAGTACAAAAAGTGGGGTGTAGCGCTGGCACCCGGAAATCGTTTTTGGATTTTACGGGTGACGGGGGGGGGGGTTGTGTACAAATTTTGGAATTGTGGTTACAAATTTGTACAAATTGTATAACAATTACTGATGTGGTTTTTGAGTTGAAATTCAAACTTGCGGGTGCCAGCGTCACGCACCTAAAAAATAGCAGTCGATGACTAAATAGACACCAGCATTGTTCAGCTAAGATCTCTAATATAGATGCTAAGAAACACAGAGTGACCCACCCGAAACAACCGGTTGCCCGTTGCAGTGAATACTGCAACAACCGGTTGCATTAAAAACTGCAACAGCTTACGAATAGGTGGAACTATTATGATTCATATTATATAAATCATATTTATGTATTATATATACATTAAACAAATGATAAAATTATCTATATCGACTACATCATCATTCACAATAACAGTCCCCTACGAAACGGGCTACGAATAAATCACTTACCGGAGACGCCGAAAGTCTCTCGAGTGTCGGGTCCAACATGTCAACCGGAATGTCGTCAATCCTATTTGAAAATGTTCGGAGAGCCTGCCGAATGAAGCTATACGTCTATAGTCAATGCGCGAATGTGACAGACGGATGAACGAATAGACATGTAATATTAATATTATTATATTGTATACAAAACTATTTTCTGGGCTGCTCAGTACCGCCGGTTCAGGAGAAATGTAAAAATAATTATTTACGATTTTGACAGTCGTCGACCAAAAACAATGACTGCAGATTCGGTGGCTGTCTGGGATGATAGAGAGAGGCACGATGTCGTTCTACGCAAACGTATGGTAGAACAGGTGTGATGGGCTCTAATGCGCACGAGAGTACTTAGAGATAACGCGAAATCCGTTGGTGGTGGTCCTCGTATCGCGTTTCAGGGACACCTGCGCTCGCCGCTCATCATACCCCACCTAATTCAGAGCTGTACGGTTGAAAAGTTTCAACATTTTCAAGTGAAACTTTTCATGAAATTCAAAACATTTCTAAGGTCATTGAAATTAAAAGTCTTGAAACTTTTCATTACCTATCAAAGAGTGATGGATACTATATGGTTGAAGTATACTAGTATACATTTTATTTTAATAAATAAATCAGTAACAGGTAATAAATCACTATTATATAATTTAGTAAGGTGGTGAGATATAAAGTATAATTAACAATTTTAGTTGTGGAATAGGTATATAAATCAAGTTAAAATTCTAAAAGAGCAAAATGAAAAGTTTCAAATTCTGAAAATTTTTATTGGGAATTTAAAAACATGACATTTTACGTGTTATCTGCCACCCATCCATATCGCGCTCGATGACGACTCACCCACCTCAGAACTTCGCCGCAGACCGATGACCGACGACCGTAAAATACTAAAATGTATACGATTAATAAATTTAACGTTATTTTATAGTAATATGTTATTATGCGCGTATAACAGCTAACTAAGTCTAAGGTAAGAAGTTCGGTTTTATTAACTTCTAACTTGACTAGTTTATTAATTTTATAAATAACTTAGTAAGTAAGAATTTAACTATAGTCGAAAACTAGTTAAAGAATTCATAATAACAATTTAGTATTTTCAGTTTAAATTAAAAATAATATGATAAGTTAATAATGTTTCTATAAGTCATATCTATAAGTTATAACGTTATTGTTAATACTAAATTAGCTACCTACCTACCTAATTAATTGATAGTTATTTTTTTGTTTAATCATTCAATTCTATAATATTATATACAAATATACAATGTAATTACTAATTTACGTATAAACAAATACAATTTTATTAAAAAAAAAAAATTTTAATTTGCACAATCTTTATGTGTGTGACCTCTTAACTTTAGATATAACTAGCTGATCCCGTGCACTTCGTTGCCCGTTAAATGTATATCAACTCTATAGGTATATGACTCAAACTTTGTTCAATTCGCTATTTACTTATTTAATATTGAGTGTATGGTGTTCAACATTTATCTTAACTTTTCCGTTTCTCAGAATAAAAATTCTAATTCGCAGCAGTACATTATCAGGTATAGGCAATCTACCTGCGGTAGACCGCGGTCCCCGTGCTGTTTGTAGTGTATGATTTAACTCTACACTATCAAAGTTATACCAAGTTTGTCGTTTTTACTTAATTCCACCTAAGGTGGATTAATATAATCAATTTATACAAAATCCTATCCTAACCTAACCGTACTAAAATCCGATGAATAAAAAAAAAAACATTTAAACCTTTGTAAATTAACCTATCTTCTTCTCAGAGGTCTAATCTACCCTCAAACATTAATTTATAATATAAATATAACTATATAAATACACAGACTATAACTATATATACAGACTAAACTCTGGAACTACTTATCTATCAGATCTTCTTTTTTTTCATTTCACATTTTAGATTCTGAGTGGAACGATGAATGTATTGATTTTACAATGATGTGTGTTTTTTATTTATTTATTTTTGTGTCTGTGTACACGATAAGTAGTCGAAATAATGCTTCGATTTTCAACTTCAGCATCTTGTTCGATTGGATAGTGAATATCGTTGGTACATTGTGGAGGTCAAAATTTAAAAAAAAAAAGAAAAATTTAGGAAAAACAGAAATTTTTACTCAAAATCCATTTTTCACAAAATTGAATTTGGTTTTTGGTGTAACTTTAAAACAAATGACTGTAGATACATGAAATTTTCAACGGTTCTTTATATTAGAATTTTCTATAGGTACACGATAACATTTTCAAAATATTTTGATTTATTTTGAACTGTCTAGGGATTATTTCATTTTCCATTTTTTTTTAGTTTTTTTTTCTAAAAATATCAATAAAATTTTATTTGTTGGTTAAAAAAGCTTGAAAATGTAATAGAAGGCTCCTAGTATATTGTTTCAAAGGCATATGAAAAATATTAAAAATCCTTAGTCACAGTTTTTTTTTATAAGCATTTAAAGTTCAAAAATTGACAAAATATGAAAAACGCGAAAATTAGCAAATTATTATGAGTTAAGAATTCCTAAACATTTTTCTTTTTAAATCTAAGATCTTAAAATGTAATACAAGATTCCTTATAAAATTATCTACCTTTAACAAAAAGAAAATGTCTATAAGAAAGTCAAATTAAATTTTTATGAGTGTTTGAAATTCAAATTTTTACAACATTGGATATTCACTCGATTTCTCATATGTATTGATTTTCTTATTTTGTTGCAATTAAAAAACGAAGAAATGTTGATACATTAAAATTTCACTGAATGTTTATATTAGCATTTCCTATAATACAGCATACAATTTTAAAAATACTTTAACTCTCTTTGAGCTGTTTACGGACATTTACAGTTTTCAATTTTTTTAGTTTTTTTTCTATAAATATCCATAAAGTTTTATTTGTGGGACCAAAACGTGTAAAAACTTAATTCAAGGCTCCTGATATATTGTAACAATATCAGTTGAAAAATATTAAAAATGCATGGTCACAATTTTTTTTTATAAGCATTTAAAGATCGAATTTTGACAACATTTATCAAATTTTAAATTGAATAATTTTTTTGTAGTTAAAAATGTATAAAATGTTCAACTTTTATATCTAAGGATTGAATATTCAAAACAAGATCCACGTAAGTAGTAGATTCTGTTACCAAAAAATCTAAAAAATACATAAGCACAGTTTATTTTTGTAATCATTTTAAGTTTAAATTTGGATGAAATTACATAAAAAAAAACCTAGAAAAACTATTTTAGTTCCTTATTTTGTTGTGATTGTATAATAATATTTTTTATTCGTGGGTACTTGAAACTTCTAAAGTAAACTATTATATATCTATGATAGTATCAGAGTTTGTTGTTGATATATAACTCGTTATAAGTACCTAATGCCTAATGGATATGGTGATATGATTAATTTGGAATTTATTATAGGTACCTATTATAGGTCCATTTTTTTTAATACCATAAATGATAAATCTATCAAAAATAGACTGACATAGGTACCGTCTCCGCTCAGAATCGTTTTTCTTATACAATGATATTATATCATTGAATTCAAATTTAATACCATCCATTATACAGTGACCCACTTGTAATCTACTGTACAGCACCGCTCCTTTTTTTCTATGAATGTCAATAAAACTTTATTTGTTGGGTAAAAAAGCTTAAAAATTTAATACAAGGCTCCTACTATATTGTTATAATAGCAATTGAAAAATATTAAATTCATAGTCACAATTTTTTTTATAAGCATTTCAAGTTTAAATCTTGTCAAAATACGGAAAAATCACGAAAATTAGCAAATTATTTTGAGTTAAGAATTCATAAAAATTTTCTTTTTAAATCTAAGATTTGAAAATGTAATACAAGATTCCTCAAGTTTATCTACCTTTATCAAAAAAAAAAAATGTCTACAATCATATCAAATTTAATTTTTATGACCGTTTGAAGTTCATAATTTTATAATACTGGATATTCGCTCGATTTCTCATGTAGCCATGTAGGGGTTTTCTTATTTTATTGTTATTCAAAAACGAAGAACTGTAGATACGTGAAAATTTTACTAAATGTTTATATTTTCATTTTCTATACACCATACAAATTTGAAAATATTATGACTCTTTTTGAGCTTCTACGGACATTTTCTATAAATATCAATAAAATTTTATTTGTTGGGTAAAAAAGCTTGACATTTAATGCAAGGCTCCTGATATATATAGGCGACTGACCGTTTTCACTCAGAATCGTTTTTCTTATACAATGATATTATATCATTGAATTCAAATTTAACACCATCCATTACATCGACCCACATGTAACCTACTGTACAGCAGAGCCCCTGTTTTATAGTTAGATATTATATTAAAATTTATATGTAAAAAGTAAAGCAAATATTTTTTTTTTTTATTATTATAATAGCTTAAAAACCCATGGTAACAATTTATAAACAAAAATTTCCCATTTGAGCACCTCCCAGGGTTGGTCTTCTCCCTTTTTAAATCAGCCCATCTTTTTAACTGAACCAAATTACCCACAGTGTAAAAAATTTAATCAAGATCGGTCCAGTAGTTTGGTAGATCGCGTATGACATCACTACCCAAATCAGTTGCAAAATATTGTCACTGGTTTGAAGTCGATAGCTCAAAGTGGGGGTGCTACGTGAAGTTGGCACCCCCATCGGGAAATTGGATTTCCCGGAGAATGGGTGAAGTTGCAAATTTCAAAACTGGTGTTGCAAATTGTTGCAAATATTGGCACTGGTTTGAAGTCGATATCTCAAAGTGGGGGTGCCAACTTCACGGACGTCTAAGTTCGATGTCCCACATCAGCTGATGACAAAATATTCTATTAACATGGACGGGGCACTGAATAGTGTGAATACCTGACCGGGCCGACCGGGACGTGCCAAAAAGTGACACGGACACGTCCCGGAGCAGCGGGAATGGACCTTAAGTGGTCTTGCTATGCCATGAATGGTTATTCCATATTGTGAGTTATACCTTACTTCCAACTTTCAAGAATACAAACATTGGTAGGAACTAAGCAGTAAACACAATAAATAATATACTACTACTCAATAATAAATAAATAATATAGTCCAACCCACAACCCTTCAAGGAACTCAGAGACGACTGCCTCTTGATTACCCCTTTCATTAACAAATCTAACAACATACCACACTGCAAAAACAATAAAATTATAATATAATATAATAATAAATAAATAAATTCTATATTGTTACAATGACTTAAAAGTTATTAAGTAAACAGTATTATGAAGAAAAAATATATCAGCTGTAATTAAAAACAATAAAAAAAAAAAATAAACAATAATAATCATATTATTAGAAGAAAAAAACACTATTAATTATTCATACATTTGTAGAATAAAACAAGACAAAAATTAAAAATATACTTATAAAAATGAAGATATCCTAAAAATGATAATATGAACACAGTATTAAAATATATGTTTAGGTTTAAAATAATATGCAGAATATAATTAATGACAATCTAAAAGATCAGCTCCTTCAATGAAGCAATTTTGTGATTGACCAATTATGTCATCCAACATTGAATCCAAACCAGACCTCGTAGATATAACCCATTGTGTTTTAGCATCACAGTCATTAAAATCATAAGTAGAAGTAAAATTTAAAAAATCATTTATCTTCAAATAGACATCAGTTTTCTGACGAAGACAAATATCATTTGGATAAATATTACTATTGTTGAAAGACTTGAGACTTGGCAATAATTCACAGTCACTCGATGTTGTAATAGAGTTTAAAATCCTATCGGCTGAGTCAATTTGTCTGGATTTTTTTAGGATGGAACCAGAACAATTTTCAATGCTCCCATCAATAATATTGTGTAATCTATTTACTGGTTCACTTTTTAGTTTAAAATTAAAGTCTTGCATATTATCATCAGTAGAGCTTATAGAAACAAGCAGTTCTTTTGTTAAACAAATGGCTTTTTTTTGTACAACCAAATCATGTTCTTCTTTTAATGCAACATAAAGAACCTAAATCATAATTGTTATTTCAATAATTTATATTTTTGAAGGAGCACAAAAACACAAAAATTAAGTTTTTTAATTTGAAAGAATGTTCAATTCTAAGCATAATGGCGTGGGTTTATCGTTTCTACTCTCATTATTCAGTGAGCAATGAAGAATTGAAAAAAGACCAGTGATATAGGCCTGGCTCGAGGTAATTGCCTATCTTATACGTGTAAATTTAGTATTTTTAATATAATATATTTTTATATAATTTATTATATACCTACTATTATTTTTTTTTTATATTTTTCTTATTAAAAACAAACCAAACATTATATTGAAATGTTGATACTTCTATTGTCTTCAGCACAAAAAATCACATAGTTGTACATAAAATCAAACATCAAAAATAAAATGTTTAGATTGGAACAGACGTAACATAGTCGATTATGGCGAGCCCGGGCCAGGGTCATCACATGGTTATTCTGCATATGAGATATCTCCTTAAGACCCTAAATAATATTATTTTAAAACGCGTCGGCTGCGGCACTGGCAGTCGCGGGTTCAACTCTCGACCACTGGGCGGCATTTTTCTCCGGGCAAGTCACGGTGTCCGGAAAACAAGTGCCGCCATCCCCCACTCCGGGGCATGGCAGAAACCTACGGGTGCCCCATTCGAAATTCTGCCAAAATACACCCACGTGTAACACTCACCTACCGTTAAAAACCTACAGTTCCAACCCCCCTCCCAATGGCCTAAGTTTCCGCGGGATAAAATTAATAATAAAAAAAAAAAAATATTATTTTTTTTTTTTTTATTGGTTTTTGACAAAATTGTTTTTAAAATTTCTGACTTCAATGATTCAGCATTTAATAATAATTTGAAGAAAATGTTTTTTCTGTTGTGGGCTCTTTAAATTATAAATATTAACTATCAATATCATATTTATTCAATACAAATTTAAAAAAGAGGTGTTTTATAAACCAACTCACATGTAAGCAGCCTGTTGCACTTAGTTTGACAAGATTGTCATTTAATCTTTCAGTGTTATTTTGTTTACTAGATTTTCCAATAAATTTATGAATAACAGAACTCCAAAATTCATAAGTAAATGTTTTTACTTCCCAAAGCGGATCTTTGATGCTAATGTGTACCATTACGATGCATATTTCATTAAATAGATTATCACTGGAAATTATCAATATACAAATAATATTATTATCATATTATGAATAAATATTAAATAAAATATTCAATTGTATATTATAATAATAATTATTATTATTATTACTATTTTCACTATAATATACTTAATAAAAATATATATATTTAAATTTTATTCTAAATCAAATAAATTAATAATTTAAATTACTTAAAATAATTTATTAGTTTATGATGAAAACTTGTCACCACAATACCAATCTGGTGTTTAAGACGGCTTTCATTGTATACATCAACATACCATAGTAAACAGTAAACACTAAATTATTTCTATTATATGATATGGATATAAGATAACATACCTGAGCTCATTATAAATCGACAATGCAGTGATGAGTTTTATAATTTGTCTTCTAATGATACCTTCAGATTCATATTGCATTAAGTTTAAACAATGTGTCTAAATTACATAAACAATCATTACTTAATAAAAAATAAATAATAAATTGTAGCTTGGAATGTACACTTACAATTAAATCTGATTTTTTTAAAGATGTTTCCCAAATATCTAACACAGATACCATTTCTTCTAAACATTCAAGAGCTTTAGATCTCACAAATGGATCATTGTCATGTTTAAGAGTATTTAAAACAGCTATTGACAAATGTTTTTCCAAGATGAGTTTGATAAAAAAATTCCCTGATTAAAATCAAAATCAAATATTTATATAATATAAAAAAACAATGGTTATATTGCTAGTTTAACTTACCATAACTGCATTTAGAAGCATTTACTATGCTTCTTATACACTGTAAAGAACTATCTCGAATTTCAGGTCTGGTATCCAATAGTAAATTATTAAGCGTAGTACACAGTGTTCCAAAATCTTCCAAATTATCAGTATATTGTACACTTTCTTTGTTCATTTTATTTAATGCAGTACTAATTAATTTCAAACCATTCTGTAAACGCATTTAAGTGCATTATAGTATAATAAAATATAATGTTATACGCATATTATATTATACATAGATTGATATTTTTAATTACCTGTAAGAGTGTAGAATTGTGGGAAGATTTATGAAAAAACTGACTATGTCTCTGTACAAGTGGCACTAACAATGGATCATGTGCAATATCAGTTAATAATTTACATTCTAATACTTTTGCCCAACATATAAAAATGTATGACAATATTTCTAAAAATTTGTTATAAATTGAATCTCGATCTTGACACTGTTCTAACCAATTGTCAGAATTCAAAAAATGTTCTGTTAATGTTGAAAAAAAATTGGCTAAGTAATCCAATGACACCTATAAAAAACATAATATTATACGAAATCGTTTCAGAAATAAAATACCCATACAAAAATAACTATTTATTTAAAAAGATTTTTAAACAAATATCATGTGGAATAATATAAATAATAATAGCTATTTACTAGCTAGTAGCTAATCTAAAATATTCTATTATTATTAAAATATAGTTAGGTACATATTTATATTTCTTTACTATTTTGATTTTAAGTAATTTAGAGTGTCACTGAGAATACCTCTTCTGGTTTAAGCCCAGGGTATTAAGAGGACGTAACATGGGCATTTGCTATTTCTGTATTACATGTGCGTAACATTGCAAATCTACTTTCAGCCGATCACATTTAGCTTTGTTGTTTTAAATATTAGATTGAATCAACCTATTATGAAACTTGATGGTAAGAACATTATCTGTATTTGTATGTGGGTTTTTTTTATGATAATTTTGTTTTTAAGTGAGTTATGAGCATTTTTAATTTACGCTATATTATATACCGGGGTGAGCAAAAGTCACGCAACCGATTTGTAAAAAATGACGCAAAATATAAAAGGTTGTTTAACTTTATTATATGAACAAAAACAAATATATAGAGCTTAATTTATACTATATTTTTAATTTATACATATTGTATGTTCAATATGACCACCGTCTTCATCAATACACGCTAAACAACGCTTTCGGACCGTTTGGCAGATGCGTTCTAGAAGAGCTTAGTCGTCACTGATCACATCAAGTTCTTCCGTGATGACTGCTTTCAAAATTTTGATGGAACATGGCCGACGGGCGAATACTCTGTCCTTCAGTATGCCCCATAAGGTAAAATCACAGGGTGTAAGGTCCGGCGACCGTGGTGGCCAGTCAACTATTCCGCGGCGTCCGATCCATCCCGGAAAGTTTTCATTGAGAAACGTTCGTACTTGGACTGAGAAATGCGCAGGTGCGCCATCCTGTTGCAATGTCATTTGATGACCGGCAAACACTGGATTTTCTGCAAGTTCAATTTTAAGATTTTGCAGCATGTCTAAGTTCGTCGTACCATTTACTTTTTCGTTTTCAAAAAAATACGGCCCAACGATCATGTGGGCGCAAATTCCAGCCCAAACCATGATTCCCGGGACATTTAGTTCTTGTTGTAGAACTAAATTCGGGTTCTCAAACGCCCAGTAAACGCAATTATGTGGGTTTATACGCCCATTTAGTTTAAAAATAGCTTCGTCGCTCCAAAGCACAGTACGAAAAAATTCTGGATCAGCTTCAGAACTTGATGTGATCAGTGACGACAAATCTCTTCTAGAACGCATCTGCCAAACGGTTAGAACGGCTGTTTAGCGTGTATTGATGAAGACAGTTGTCATATTGAACATACAACATGTATAAATTAAAAATATAGTATAAATTAAACTCTATATATTTGTTTTTGTTTATATAATAAAGTTAAACAACCTTTTATATTTTGCGTCATTTTTTACAAATTGGTTGCGTGACTTTTGCTCACCCCGGTACATAAAACTTGCTAAAAAATGTAGCTATCGTAAAAAACTCAAATACAAACACAGATAATGTTCTTACTATTAAGTTTCAATATAGGTCGATTACTCTAATTTTTAAACTAACATAGCTAAACGTGATCTGTTGGAACATATTTATATTTATTATTTTATTATATGTTATATATTATATATATAATAATAACTAAAATTACTTGTTTCAGTATAGGAACAATGTCCACAATGTTGAGTATAGAAGAAATGGCTACTTCATTCATCATAGAATCATAATTATTGCAATAATTTAAAATGTAGTTTGATTCAATAATACAACTTCTATCATATTTTGATTTTTCAGATTTAGAACATTGAAGCCAGTCTGAACATTTATTTAAAGGTATCAACTATTAACACAAATAATAAAATAAATTATATATTAAATTAGAATTTAGATCATATACTATGGATGTAGCCACAGCGTAATATTTTGTAGTCGATATTAGCAACGAGTCTCTGAATTAGGTGATCGGTGTGCGCATGCATGATGCAACTCCTCGCATAATTATCCATAGGTTACTATCACAGAATTATTCTAAATCTTACCTTATGGTTAATTATATAATTATAGTAATCACTATATTATTATAGTAGGTATTATACTATTTTTTCAATATAGTATGATGATTTGATAACAATTTACTTGTGGATAAAAATGCAAGAAGTTACGTTGAGCATGCACATATCAAACACCTACTTTGGTGACTTGTCACCGATATCGGCTACATTTTTTTGTATTGATTTAACACACTGTGGCTCTATCTATAGGATATGATCTAAGTATATTAATAGATTTCAAATATTCTTAAAAATAATATGTTTATTACCTGACCAATAATTAATTCCTTTTCAAATACTGTGTTAGCTGCTAATTGTGCATTACTGGTGTTCGCATATCTAATTGCTTGTGTATATAAGTTGTTAATTTGTTTATATGATTGAATGTTTTTTGGCATATTCATATGAGAAAAAATTGATTTTAAAACATGTTCCATGTCAGAATTATGCCAAACAGTAAAACAATCAAATATCAAATGTAACGTCATATAGTTTTTTAATAAGATAGGATTTACATTTAATAGTTTTTGAATATTCATTAATACATCTGATAAAGAATATTTATTAATTATTTTATGGACAATAACAGATTCATACTTGGTTCCAATGAATTTTTCCAAAGATAAAATTAATGTTTTTACATAAACATTATAGGCGAAAAATTCTTTTACGTCTTGATGATTGGCAATTAGATTATCAATTGAATTTAAATTATAAAATAGTTCTTTAAGGAGAGGTTCACAATTATGCACCATTTCATAGTCAAATGACTTATAAATTAAGTCGGCAATATATTGACTAGCTTGAATTTCAACATATTTTGCTGGTACAGTTAATCCATGAATAGCAAAAAGTATAATTTTCCATAAACCTAAAAAGTAAGAAATTAGTTTAATATATATTTTATAAATAAACATACAAAGCTATACAATAGGTACATATTATGTCCAATTTTCTTGACATTTTTAGTTTTACCTAAGTGATTTAATTAAGTATTGGTTATAATATGCACACATTGGAATATAATGTATATCATTCTGAGTAATAAAATAACAGTGAAACCTGTATATAACGGACAGTCATGTGACCATCAAAAGTGTCTGTTATAGATAGGCTTTAGTATCTTTTTTTTTTGACAAATTCACAAAGGTAGGTACTTATTTTTTTAATAAAAATATTGTAATTTATAAGAAAAAAATGTGATAATAAATATTAATACACACCACATATCTATATATACCTGGTGGTACACGCATACATACATACAAAATTATAAATATAATAATATATCACAGATGTTATGGTTAGGTATCTAAATCATTAGTCGTTAGTCACTAAATCGTGTTGAAATCTGTGCCTTCACATGTAATTATGTGCTGCATTGTCGCTGTTGTGTAGTATTTACAAGTGTATATAATATTATATTTGAACTTTAACTAAGATTGTTGTCCGTTATTAAGGAATTGGGGAGTAAATAGTAAAATAGAGTAAATGTCTGAAATAGAAAGGATCCATTATAGAGGGGTCAAAATATACATTTAAATACCTATCTCATTGACAGGACTTAAGAGGACGTGATACCCACATGTGTTGTCTCCGTCTTACAAGTGCGTAACATAGCAAATTATATGCAAAACAGAACACTTGTAGCTCCGTTAGCTTAAAAATTAGAGTTAACTGACCTCTTATAAAATCTAAAGGTAAGATTATTATCTAGGACAACCTCATAGGCTTTTTATTATATTTTAATTTTAAAACGAGCTATAAGTATTTTAAAATTGTAAATTGTTTGTACATTTTAAAGTACTTATAGCTCGCTTTCAAATTAAAATATAATAAAAAGCCCATGAGGTTGTCTAGATAATAATCTTACTTTTGGATTTTATGAGGTCAATTTACTCTAATTTTTAAGCTATCGAAGCTTCACGTGTTCTGCTTTGCGTATAATTTGCTATGTTATGCACTTGTAAGACAAAGACAACACATGCGGGTATCACGTCCTCTTGATAATTTTATCTGTTAAGAAATATGTTTGCTATACACATGAGTCCGTTGCTTAGGTTGCTTCTTTAAGATTTACCTTCTTGGAAAACATACTCCAGACCCCGTTTATGAGTATTCAATGTCTGCAACAACGACATGTAGGCGTTAAAAATTGAAGATTCTTTGAGATCAGACCCAACGTCTAGCTGATTAATCATTGATTGGAGAGTGCGTGTCTCAATGAGTGCGGCCAGGCCATCGTCACTTTTTACCAATATGGCCAAGTACTTGAGGGCAAAAGCGTACAGATGTATACAAGCATTTCTAGACACTGGAGTTTGATTTCGATACATGTCCAAAACGCTGGCAAACCATTTGCAGTGAACGTTGATTGGTACAGTACTCAAAAGAGCATCTGAAAAATTATTAATGACTCGTTTACTAACTCGCTCACACCACCAGAATGCACATACGAGCGGCCAGCTGCTTACCCGCGTTCTGCAGACTTGTCAAAAGTTTTTCTAGCAGAGTTTTGTCTTGTATCGCGAAACCATCGACCAGCATGCAATCAAAAGCCGTCAGAAGTCTTTCGACAGTCGGCGGGCGGTTAGACGACATGATCGAAGACAGAACTGTTCAACAGTGCACGAGATGATGACGAAAATCCAAATAAATAATATCGAACTGGAAACGCAAGTAGTAATATTATATAATATATTGGTTGATATTATTGTAATTTGTAACAATTAAAATACGGTCGAGGGCACGGAATCCAGGACGAAATTTAAAATAATATACAACACAATCAAAAAAACCGCCGTCGACCGTGATAAGAGGTAGAAGACAAACTGATAACAGGGGAGCCAGCCCATAGATAATATAAGAATCACGACGAATGGATCTTCCCAGGAAAAATTTTTTTGTGTCCGTATATAATATTGCCTACATTTAGCCCCTTTTTTGCAGTTATCAAAATGTGACAACATTGATAAACCGATAACATAATTTTCATTATAAATTATAATATTATATTTTATTATATTAATTATAATTAAAATAATTAAATACATTAATAGTTAATAAGTTATTAAAAAACGCAATATCGTAATTTAAAATTTAAAAATACACAATTCATTGAGAATACAGTATAAATGTACAATCTATTTACGTGGAACATTGTTTTAAATTTTCAATCTTTAGCTATAAAAGTTAAATTATATAATACAATTTGAAATTTGAAATTCGAAATTCTAACTAATACCCAGATAGCAATTGTGTAATGATATTATTATTATTATGGTACACAAATATTGTTATAAAAATAATGTTATTATAATAACATAACTATCCAACTAACATAATATTTTTACATTATAAATTATAATTAAAATAGTTAAATACATTAATAGTTAATACATTTAATAATACACAATTAAAAAAAAGGTGGGTAAGTGGATGTCGCTCTGCTGTACAGTAGGTTACAAGTGGGTCACTGTATAATGGATGCTTTTAAATTTGAATTCAATGATACAATATCATTGTATAAGAAAAACGATTCTGAGCGAAGACGGTATGTTAGTCTAGGTTTAAGACAAATTATATACATATCAATGGTATTAAAAAAAAAATTGACCTAAAATAAATTCCAAATTAATCATATCACAATATCCATTAGGTACTTATAACACGTTATACATCAATAACAAACCCTGATACTATCATAGATATATAATATAGTGTACTTTAGAAGTTTCAAGTAGGTACCCACGAATAATATTATATAATCACAACAAAATAACTAGGTTTTTTAGTATGTAATTTCGTCCAAATTTGAACATAAAATGACTATAAAAATAAACTGTGATTGTATATTTTTTTAGATTTTTTGGTAAGAGAATTAATTACTTACGTGGAATCTTGTTTTACATTTTCAATCCTTAGCTATAAAAACTGAACATTTTATAATTTATTAATTACGATGATTAATCATTTTCGAGATTTTGAAAAATTCTGTCAAAATTCGATGTTTAAATGCTTATAAAAAAAAATTGTGCCTATGTATTTTTAATATTTTTCAACTGATATTGTAACAATATATCAGGAGCCTTGTATTAAATTTTTACACTTTTTGGCCCAACAGATAAAACTTAATTGATATTTATAGAAAAAAAAAACTAAAAAAATTGAAAACTGAAAATGTCCGTAAACGGCTCAAAAAGTGTCAAAATATTTTCAAAATTGTAGGGTGTATAGGAAATGCTAATATAAACATTCAGTGAAATTGTCATGTATCTACAGTAATTCGTTTTTTAATTACAACAAAAAAAGGAAATTGCCACATGAGAAATCGAGTGAATATCCAATGTTGTAAAAATTTGAATTTCAAACGCTCATAAAAATTTAATTTGACTTTCCGGTAGAAATTGTTTTATTAATAAAGGTAGACAATCTTATGAGTAATCTTGTATTAGATTTTAAAATCTTAGATTTAAAAAGAAAAATGTTTAGGAATTCTTAACTCATAATAATTTGCTAATTTTCGCGTTTTTCATATTTTGTCAATTTTTGAACTTTAAATGCTTATAAAAAAAAACTGTGACTAAGGATTTTTAATATTTTTCATCTGCCTTTGAAACAACATATTAGGAGCCTTCTATTAAATTTTCAAGCTTTCGCAACCAACAAATACAATTTTATTGATATTTTTAGGAAAAAAACTAAAAAAAAATGGAAAATGAAAATGTCCCTAAACAGTTCAAAATAATTCAAAATATTTTGAAAATGTTATCGTGTATAGAAAATGCAAATATAAACAACCAGTGAAAATTTCATGTATATACGTTCATTTGTTTTAGAGTTACACCAATAACCAAAATCGAGTTTTTGGAAAATCAATTTTGCGTAAAAATTCCCGTTTTTCCTTAATTTTTATGTTGTTTTTCCCGGCGCTTGTGAAAACTACTGGGAAATTTAAATTTTGACCTGCCCAATGCACCAACGATATTCACTTTCCAATCGAACAAGATACTGAAGTCGAAAATCGAAGCATTATTTCGACTACTTATCGTGTACACAGACACAAAAAAAATAAAAAAATAAAAAAATAAATATAAAAACACACATCATTGTAAAATCAATACATTCATCGTTTCACTCAGAATCTAAAAAACACAATATTCATTATTCAGTTACGATCGTCATTTAAAAGATACAATTCAACAATATATTAAGAAATTCATTTTCTTTTAGCGCTATAAGAATGATCGTGATATGAATGAACATTTAAAACACTTGTATTATTTAGTAAGGATTTTCTTATTATATTACCTTCACTGGAAGACAATTGATGAAATTCAAGTTTATTTTTTTATTTTTAGTAAAGAAACGTGGTTGTTTTTCAATATTCTTTTTATGTTGAATGTTATTTATATCTTCTGTTTGCATAGGTTTTGATTCGTTTCTAAGTAATTCAATAATTTTATTGCAATGTTTTAAAATATGTTTTTTTGTGTACTGTAATAATAATAATATCATTACACAATTGCTATCTGGGTATTAGTTCGAATTTCGAATTTCAAATTTCAAATTGTATTATATAATTTAACTTTTATAGCTAAAGATTGAAAATTTAAAACAATGTTCCACGTAAATAGATTGTACATTTATACTGTATTCTCAATGAATTGTGTATTTTTAAATTTTAAATTACGATATTGCGTTTTTTAATAACTTATTAACTATTAATGTATTTAATTATTTTAATTATAATTAATATAATAAAATATAATATTATAATTTATAATGAAAATTATGTTATCGATTTATCAATGTTATCACATTTTGATAACTGCAAAAAAGGGGCTAAATGTAGGCAATATTATATACGGACACAAAAAATTTTTTCCTCCGAAGATCCATTCGTGAATCACGGACTGGTGACTACAACTCATAAATAGATAATAATATTATCTATGCTACAACTATACAACTATTAGTTGCAACTACTAAAAAAAAATAGGGCTCTTTATGCCGTGTCTATTAGAGCCTTACTACCATAGAACATTTATTGTATAAAAAGTTTTTTTTCTATTTTCAAAACTGACCAAGTTAGAGTAAGTCAAAAATTGGATTTATGCATAATATGTGTTTAATGCAATTTTCATTTATAACCACTGGAAATAATAAAATAATTTTGGTTTAGTACCTACCATAGATATGTAAATAATATGTCTTATACCTAGACTGGCATACCGTCTCCCCTCAGAATCGTTTTTCTTATACAATGATATTATATCGTTGAATTCAAATTTAATATCATCCATTATACAGTGACCCACTTGTAACCTACTGTACAGCAGAGCGACACCCACTTGCCTACC
Source organism: Macrosiphum euphorbiae (assembly GCA_949089665.1). Classification (NCBI taxonomy): domain Eukaryota; kingdom Metazoa; phylum Arthropoda; class Insecta; order Hemiptera; family Aphididae; genus Macrosiphum; species Macrosiphum euphorbiae. The sequence continues at coordinate 113,238,403 of CARXXK010000001.1, read as the reverse complement.
TTTTTTTTTATTTTAGGATGAAAAGGTTCTAATTGTAGAACCAATTTATAATTTGTATTTTATTAATTTTAATACTACCTAACCGATACAGTAAATTATTATTATAATGATGTGAATTAAACTATACAAGTTGCTACATACCTTAGAACTTTAATTTAAACAAAATGTTAGGTTCAAAGTGATAGGTATAAAAAAAAAATCATATGCCTAACAATTAACAGTAAAAAATATTGGTCTGATTTGAAAAAAATAAATGTGTATCGCCACGGGACACTTCTTAAATGCGGTATAGAAATCTATACAATTTAAAATAACATGATGGTCTATTTAAATATATTTAATATTATAACTTGAATACATTTATTATTAAAGGAAAAAACGAGGGTGAGCATGCTGGTAAATCTCTGTATATATATATTCTTATATATATATCATAGGCGCAAATAGCGTTTGAGATTTGGGGGGGCTGAAGCCCTAGGTACTGAATGAAGCATTTATACAAGTATTTAACACCTAAACATTTTTTTTAGTACAACATAAGTATATCTTATACATTATACTGCTTACGCCTTACTTAATTACAATATTGACTGAAAATAAAACTTACTAAATATTTTTTTCAAATGTGCTATTTCATCTACTTATAATAGTTGTCAAAATTATATTTATAATTATACACCACATAACTTTTAGGAAAACAATAGGAATTATTAATACTGTATGTGTGGCTTTAGAGCAACAAGTTATAAGTAACAACAAAATAATATAATTATAGAACAAATTTTTATTTAAAAAAATGTGCCCAATACATTTTTAGAGCTGTATTCGTCGGTTGGATTTAGCAAAATTGTGTTAAATATTATTTCAGTATTTTGAGATCCAAATTTAGTTTTTGGATAAACCTAAGAAAAATTAAACAGTAAACACATCAATTTAATTGTATCTTAAGTCTTAACTGGTGAAAAAAAGTAGTTACCTTACATGATTATTAAAAATAAATAATTGGAGTTTTTATATAGAAAAATAAGAATATACTTAGGTAATAAGTATAAACTAAAAAAAAACTTCTATTTTAATACCACTGTGTTGATATCTTACTTACCTTTAATATTGGTTGCTAAGGGCCTGTGTTTAAATCACCTAAATCTAAGTCAGTCGTACTTGAGTCAATCAAATTTATACTCGCAACTGGAACTTCAGTATTTTCAGTAGTTAATGTTTCGACTAATACTGATTCGGCTTCGGTCTGTTCAGTTAAATGAAAACTAGCAGAAGTGTTCTGTATTTTTTTTTAAAATTAAATATATCGAACATTTTTTCTTGTACGACGTACGTTTACAATATGTTCACAAACATGAATAAACGCGTAAATACTAAATGTAAAATAGTGATAAACTGATAATACGTGAAAAATCATACTGAGGTTTATTTGGACTCCCCGGATAATCTATTTTTAACGAAGGTGCGTTTACTCATAAATGCACCGTTTTCACCACTCAGCGTGTTACTGTCTATTTGTTATTATAGTTATTATAGTATTTGTTATTATGAGCTGCAAGTGCAACAATAGACTCCGTAATAAGAATGCTTATTATTCTTAGTTCTTGGTAGGTATTATGGTTTATGGCTACAAGTCTACAATAATAATATTATAAATTAAAAATAATACCATGACAAATAAAATTTGTTCATTTACGAATTACATAATCTTAAAAATACAAACACGAATTTTCCATCATAAACTATAATAATACTAAAAATGCTTAAAAAAAATCAGAAAATGTTTGGGAGGGCTATTGAAGTGTTTGGGGGGCTTAGCCCCTAAAGCCCCCAGCCTATTTGCGCCTATGAGTATACTACACTACTGCAGTATAGACTTGTCTGAATTGGTTCATTGTATAGGCAGGTTAAAATAGTAAATAAAAGTATTTATATAATTGGGCGATTGTAAGCTTCTCCAGAATACCAGTTTCATAAAAAGGTAATTAAAAGGTCTAATGTAAACTCCGTCAGTTTTATTTTCTTACTTGAAATGGGTACCTATATGTAAACTCTAACAGTTTTATTTTCGTCATAGGCGCAATTTCAACAAAAAAAATGAGGGTGCTTAAGCACTGCATTTTCTGGGCATTTAAATTAAATTATAACTATGAGGCATTTATGACTTTTTTGAGCAAAAATGTTTTATGAAAATTTAACATTGAATACTTATAGTGTATTAGGTAATTAGGTACATTTTATAAAAATCAATACAATACCTAGTCAATTTTAATTTATTAAAAATTGAAAACAACCTTTTTATATTTTATTCAAAAAATATGACAAATAAATAATATATTATACTATTTTTCAAATGAGAACGCACCGCGTCGCGCATCGTTATCAGAGGCGGGACCACCCACCACTCCCACAAAATTAGTAATTAGCACGGACGTGCGCGCGTTTCGACCGGTTTTCGTCCGCCGCCCGGTGCGTTCTCATTTGAAAAATAGTATAGTATACAAGGTGTAACAGAAAGACTTAACGAAAAATAAATTACGCTATTTAAACGTATGACAAAAATTGTTAAAATTATATGATAATTAAATAATTTAAGAATTAATATACTCATGTCGGCAAATTTCCAAAAAAAATATTTTGAAAAAAGTTATTATAATAACTTACGTATACATTTCACATTCATACCTATTATGTTTTAATGTTGACGATTATTATTTATTATTATGAATATTATTGTTATCAATTGTATATAGGTACTCTTATAGCTATTAGGTTAGTAATTTTTAACTTTTATACATTTTTGGCTTAATTTTGATATATTTTATGTAAAATTTATTATTTATATAGGTATAATTATTACATTTTAATGTGGATGACTATTAATTATTATTATTATCATTATCTTTTTTTTTTTAATAATAATCTATATATATAAAAATGGAGACAAAAAATTCGAAATTGCATCAGTTGAGAACGGCTGGGCCGATTTTGCTCAAATTTTTTTTAAGATGTTCGTAATTGTCAGGTGAAGGTTTTTAAGAAAGAAAATTTTTAAAAAGTCAACCGAATAATTAGAAAAACTGCAAAAACTATTTATTGATGTCTGGGATTTGAACTCGATACCGTTGTCTTTATTTACTCTATGGTGTATTATATTATATTGGTTGCTATTGGTTTAATCGTTCATGTTTGTTGATTTGTATTATTATTTTTTGTAAATATATCTTATATAATATAAATGAATGACGGTGTGTAGATTAGATCTATGGGAAGAAGATACGCTAATTTAAAAAGGGTTAAATTTGGTTTTTTTATTCATCGGATTTTAGTACGGTTATGTTAGGTTAGGATTTATAGGTAGGTGGAATTAAGTAAAAACGTCAAACTTGGTATAACTTTAGTACTTTTTGAGTTAAATCATACACTTACGTACAAACAGCACGGGGTCCGCGATCTACCGCAGGTAAATTACCTATCTGATAATGTACTGCTGCAATTCAGAATTTTTATTCCGTGCAACAGAAAAGTTAAAATAAATCTAGAACATCATACACCGAATATTAAATAACGCATTGAACAATGTTTGAGTCATATAGAGTTGGTACATTTAACGGGAAACGAAGTGCACGGGATCAGCTAGTATATTATATTAATTTTATACTGCTACTTGATTTTCTTCACTGGCGGAGTTTACATACACTTAATTTTACCTTTTTTTTTACTGGCGGAGTTAACAGGAAAAAAACGTACTTGTGGCCAGTGTTGGGAAAAGATAATCAACAAATAATCTGGATAAGATAACAGATAATTCATTAAAAATTTATCCAGATAAGATAAAATATAACATAATTTTTTGTTATCTAGATAAAGATAAAAATACACATACATTTATCTAGATAAAAAAATAGATAATTTGTTTTTAAATTACCTATATTATAAATAATATAATTTATTACTTTATTAGTAATTACCAATTAGCTAATATTTATTAATCAATAAACCCTTAATGCCATTTCTTAACTAAAATAATATACAATTTTAATTTTTAATATAACTTACCTAAATAAAAATTAAATAAAATAACAAAATAAAACTGACAATGTTTTAGTAAACATTTCTATTTTAACTATAATAATATTGGAATCACACTTTGTTTCTTTTAAGAAATAATTCCTCGCCAAGTACATAAGTTATTGAAACAAAATAAGTTTACTTAAATTCAATATACTAAGCATTTTTATATTCATGATATCACATCTTTATAGTGCTTAAAAGTCTTATATTTTTATTACTTAGCCATTTTTACATGTAGTTTACTAAGGGTTTTTGTTGTGTTATATAGTATTGACGTATTGCAGTACGAAAATAAAAACTGGATGGTCGAATATTGTTTTATAGCGGAGTGATGAAACATATCTGCAACGTCGTATTATGTATAACAGCTATAATATCAATAGTTGTACATATATTATGAATATTTAAATATTATGTAGTTAATCATTTGTTTACCGTTTGCACATATGTATACCTACATATAGGTACTTACTTTATAGTATTATACATTCACAATAGTACAGTATTTGTATTGAGATTTTACCATGATAAAAACAAACGTTTTTTTTGAAGAGTAATAGGCAACTAGGTTCCTAACATGTACAATGTACATACATTTACTCTCCACCTCCCTCCCCCCAAAAAAAAATTTAAAAATGAACAAATTACACCACTCAAGTGACTGTATTGTTAATATACTCGTGAACGTCATCTTGATAAATAATTTGAAATACTTTATTTCGGAAAACTACAATGGATAAATATTTTTTTTACAATAAGTATTTTTACAGTTCTAAAACTTAGTTTATTAAAACATCACAATTTTCAATTATTAATTTATTTTTTGGACAAATAACTGAACATCATTCGTATTAAAGATTATTTGTTTTCACAGGCATTTCGATGGGGAATTTATACATTTTCTGCGAATTTGTTCTGTAATAATAATCTTCTTCTTCTTCTTCTTCAATCTGCCGCTAGGACCTTCACGTCAAACACCTTATCTCCAACCATCTCTATCGGACGCTCGTTCCTTCCAATCTGACCCTCCACCTAAGACGATAACATCTTTTTTTATAAGATCTTCCTATCTCATACGAGGTCTTCCCAGTGGCCTCTTCCCTGTAGGATCTTTTTCTAATATTACACGGAGTAGTGATTCTGACTACTCCAAGCATGTCCAGCCCACTTTAATCTTATACTCCTTACTACCTCCAATATATTCGGGTACTGGAAGAGTAATTCTAGCTCGTTATAACAATACCTATTTGTAATATTGTAACAAGGGACGTCCTTGGCGTGGTGGGAGTCAGAGGGGGGGGGGCAACTTCATCGTCAGTGGCAGCGACGGCGACGGCGATGACTCTGAATTTATAAGGGTAGTGGGTGATTAGCAACCGTGTATTTAAAAACGGCCGACCGCCTTTCTAGATATATGTTATAAATAGTCTTTAAACGACGAGGGGTCCATCAGAGTATTTTGCGTTCCAGTCACTGATTCAGGTGTGTAATTATCGCGCATTTTTCTGAAAAATTACGCTCTCACAGAACCTCTTTCTAAATTTTCCGCATCTATTGCATCACTGACCGCACAGTAAATATTATAAAATATAATATAATTATTCGATTTGATTTAAAAATTTTATTGTTGTCAATTCCAAATACATTAAATATGGTAATATTATAATAGACATTGCCTTTGCGATTCTTTGACCGGTCCACTTCCATCCAGCCACCATTACACAAATAACAATTTATAATCATATTGACATCATGAATTCACACACATCTTTAAGTGGCTGGCAGTCCGTCATAGCCAACATCGAAGTTAAATCTGACTTGAACGGCTCAAACATTGTGTCACCTCCGACCATAATCGCAGGCCAAAATTCAAACTCATTATCGTCCTCAAAAAAGTCGTCGGAGCCGGATCCAGAATCACCGATCCAATTACAATTGTGATTGAAACTCCAACGATCACGATCACCTCTGGCGACAGCGATATGGAAATCCACTGCTGTGAACCCAATGATAACTTCGCCAATGAAGAGAAGCACAAGTCTTGCCATTCCATGAGTGATCATTTTGAACGGCAACCCCGAAAACGTGCCAGTGGTGTACGGAACGTTGGCCAAGACGGCGTGGTACCAGCTCACGTTCCTGGTCCTGAGCATGTTGTCATTTTGTTTAATGGTGGTCAACTCGTTCTTATACCACTTCTCGGAAAGCCAGGAGCACAGCCGCTACGCCGACAACTCTACAATGAGCATCGTCTCGTCGCATTGCATTGCCTTTTTCGCTGAGGCAAATTAAAAAAAAAATATTAATGTTGCATTAAATATAGTTTAAGGATTATCTTTTTTTAGCTATGCTCTCAAGTTTCAAGTATATTTAATATTGTCCAATACAAAATAAAATATTTATAAGTTTAAAAGTACCATAGAATCCCATTATAGATGCCTTATAGACTGGCCAAGTTATTCCAGGACTTGTATTATGTTTTACTGCCTTAAGGTATTGTAGGTCTGAATTAAAAACTCCTCGTTGTTGCCAATAGCTGGTTCCTGGTGATCCAGTCTCTGTCTAACTTTTAGGTACAATTTGTACACCACCATCATCATACCCAATAACACACCAAATAGGTGTATCTGCCATTTATTCTTATACAGTTTAACCTATGGACAATATTATAAAATATTTATAATAATATTTGTTTTATAATTTTAAATAGCAATATTTTATTATGGTACTAAACATTTACATGCATACAATTTACTATACCTATTTAGCTTATACATAAAATAAATATAGATACATTTAGTCTTAGTGCATTACTTAGCACTTTGGAGACGACAATTTTTAAGGAATTGTTACGCTCAGGACGAGTGCCGTATCCAACACGGTCATAGTTTTTTAGTACATTTGGTTAAGTATGTATAGGTATACCTACTTAAACAAAATATGTATACATTTAAATATTTTGAACGTAATTGTGTTTTGTCCTCAATAATTTGGGATTAAAAAATATTTTGCGAAGAGCGATGTATAATAACCGACCCACGCCGTAATAATATTATAATAAATATAATACAATAATATGTTTGTAAGTGTCGATGCCGCAGAAAACTGTTTGGAACAAAATATTTAGACATTTTAAAAGAATGGGTTTTGCTTACATAATGTTATAATATACATAAACGTTTAAAACAACTTCTCCACAGAAAACTTGAACATGTAGGTATCGTTATATCTGTCATGAAATATAAACTGCTTTAAAACAATATACAAGGAGCCTTCTATTAAATTTTCAAGCTTTTTTAACCAACAAATAAAATTTTAATGATATTTATAGATAAAAAACTAAAAAAAATGGAAACTGAAAATGTCCCTAAACAGCTCAAAATAAGTGAAAATATTTGGCAAATGTTATGGTGCATAGAAAATGTTAATATAAACATTCAGTCAAAATTTCATGTACCTACCTACGGTCATTTGTTTAAGAGTTGCACCGAAAACCAAAATCGATTTTCTCGAGATTAGATTTTGAGTAAAAATTAACGTTTTTCCTTAATTTTTCTGTTGTTTTTCACAGCGCTTTTGAAAACTACTGGGAAATTTGTACTTTTGATCCCCCAAAGTATCAACTAGATTCATTTTCCTATCAGAAAAGATACTGTTGAAGAAAATCTAAGAATTTTTACTGTACTAAAAGGTGATGACAGACACAAAAATAAAAAAAAAACACACACATCTTTGTAAAATCAATACATTGATCGTTCCACTCAGAATCTAAAATATATTTTAAAATATGAAACATGTTTTTTTTTGTTTTTAGGGTTCCTTACGGTAAAACGGAAGCCTATTACCAAGGCTCCGCTGTCCGTCCGTCCGTCCGTCTGTCACCAGGCTGTATCTCATGAACCATGAAAGTTAGAAAGTTGAAATTTTCACAGATTATGTATTTCTGTGTATGCTATAACAACAAATACTAAAATTTATTTTTTTTTGTTTTTCGAGTTAATCGAGGGACAGAGGAGGAAACTCGTTAGCATTACTTCTCCTCAATACTAAAAATCCTAGAATATATAATATAAGCAGTGATGCCAACATAGTTGATGATGGTACGGAACCCTTCGTGAGCGAGTCGGACTCGCACTTGGCCGGTTTTTTTTTACCACAGACCCTCGTTTGACGGTATAATAATATACTTTTTAGCGTCTATATCGAATATTTCCACTTAACACCACGTCAGCAACAATATAATTACGATAATATAAATTCATTATACAAATATATATACCAACATACTGGTTGATTTCAAGTCTGCGACAGTCGGTTGTCTGATTGCCTCAGCGAAAAAGGCAATGCAATGCGACGAGACGATGCTCATTGTAGAGTTGTCGGCGTAGCGGCTGTGCTCCTGGCTTTCCGAGAAGTGGTATAAGAACGAGTTGACCACCATTAAACAAAATGACAACATGCTCAGGACCAGGAACGTGAGCTGGTACCACGCCGTCTTGGCCAACGTTCCGTACACCACTGGCACGTTTTCGGGGTTGCCGTTCAAAATGATCACTCATGGAATGGCAAGACTTGTGCTTCTCTTCATTGGCGAAGTTATCATTGGGTTCACAGCAGTGGATTTCCATATCGCTGTCGCCAGAGGTGATCGTGATCGTTGGAGTTTCAATCACAATTGTAATTGGATCGGTGATTCTGGATCCGGCTCCGACGACTTTTTTGAGGACGATAATGAGTTTGAATTTTGGCCTGCGATTATGGTCGGAGGTGACACAATGTTTGAGCCGTTCAAGTCAGATTTAACTTCGATGTTGGCTATGACGGACTGCCAGCCACTTAAAGATGTGTGTGAATTCATGATGTCAATATGATTATAAATTGTTATTTGTGTAATGGTGGCTGGATGGAAGTGGACCGGTCAAAGAATCGCAAAGGCAATGTCTATTATAATATTACCATATTTAATGTATTTGGTATTGTTGTGTATTTTTAAATCAAATCGAATAATTATATTATTTATAATATTTACTGTGCGGTCAATGATGCAATAGATGTGGAAAATTTAGAAAGAGGTTCTGTGAGAGCGTAATTTTTCAGGAAAATGCAATGCAGATTCATTTAAATATAAACTTTGTGGCAATGTACTTGGTTGTTGTGGTTTAGGAAATGGTTTTATTTTAATAGTGGACGTTACTTTAGGTCCAGAATTGTCGCTAGAACTAACATTTGTTTTTTTCTTCCCCTTTGTTCGGCTTTTTTTTTGTCTTTTTCCACATCTGTGTTAAGGTCTGCATGGACTTCAGACTTTTTTAGTTTACGTTTGGCTTTTTCAAAGTCATCTAAAACACATTTGATTAAAGTATTAAAATATAACAAAATAATTATTATTACAAACAATAATTACAATTGAAAGTATAAATTTGATGATTTGAACAAATGTTATTGAGTTTAGCATAGTATTTTAAATGTTATATTTATTTTTAATCGATTTATAATAGTGCCATATAATTTATAGTTATATACGAGTATTTAACTGAATTGTGTAGTATAAAATATAGTTAAGGGGCCTCACTAACAAGTCTTTTTTTTGTCAAAAACTACTGTTTCTAATTCCAACGATACGTGTCGACAATTATCACGATTTTCATTCTGAAAAGATATTTTGATTGTCCGTAATATATACAAGGGAACGATCGAGCCACATTTTTAATTTTTGTAATTTAAATTGCAATAAAAATTGTAAAAAAATCAAAAAAAAATACAGAATTTCCAACTTAAATATTTAATTAACTAAATACAATTTTAAAAATGTGCCACGATCGATCCCTCGTACATGTTGTGGAAAACAAGAATATTTTGTCAGAATGAAAATCGAGGTAATCGTGGCGACGTACTGTTGGAATTAGAATCGTATGTTTAAGTAAAAAATAACTAATAAGCATTTTTTCATGATCACAATATTATTATATATTGACATGTGTGTGCGAGTGCGTGCGAGAGCCCTCCGCACCACTACAATTGACCCGCATGGACGCCACACACACTAATAATCATTTACGACTAACACATAGATCTCGGGTGACGACGACGAGATTAGAAATTGCCTAAATGATTCTCCTTAAATCAATGCCATTGCGAGGCACCTTAATATACCTACTGTTTAAAATAAAACAAAATATACTTCTTACACATAACTCATAACTCATAAGTACCATATTATATGAGATGAAATCTAATAAATATTTTTATTAATTATATTCATATTTAATATTTTAAACGCTTTAAAAAAAATATCAATATTGCATTAAATATAGTTTAAGGATTATCTTTTTTTAGCTATGCTCTCAAGTTTCAAGTATATTTAATATTGTCCAATACAAAATAAAATATTTATAAGTTTAAAAGTACCATAGAATCCCATTATAGATGCCTTATAGACTGGCCAAGTTATTCCAGGACTTGTATTATGTTTTACTGCCTTAAGGTATTGTAGGTCTGAATTAAAAACTCCTCGTTGTTGCCAATAGCTGGTTCCTGGTGATCCAGTCTCTGTCTAACTTTTAGGTACAATTTGTACACCACCATCATCATACCCAATAACACACCAAATAGGTGTATCTGCCATTTATTCTTATACAGTTTAACCTATGGACAATAATATAAAATATTTATAATAATATTTGTTTTATAATTTTAAATAGCAATATTTTATTAATTATTATGGTACTAAATATTTACATGCATACAACTTACTATACCTATTTAGCTTATACATAAAATAAATATAGATACATTTAGTCTTAGTGCATTACTTAGCACATTGGAGACGACAATTTTTTAAGGCATAAGTAATTATGCGTATTACGTAAGTTGAGGACGAGTGCCGTGTATAACATGGTCATAGTTTTTTAGTATCGGAGACGAAACTATTTTTATACATTGCAATGTTGAGGACGCTTATCGTGCTTAAAACAGGCAATATTTTGCGTCCAAGCCGTGTTTTACATAAATCGTTTAAGTATATCGATATATAATTTATATTTTATATTCAATTATAATATATATTGCCGGGGGACGGAGTGGCCGATCGGTCTAAGACTTCGGTTGCGACTCAGACGTCGATTTCAGAACCGGATCGATTTCCGGCCATGGACGGGATTTTTCTTCAGGTAAGTCACAGAGTCCGGAGAACAAGTGCTGCCATCTTTCACCCGGGCATGGCAAATACATACATTTACCCAAATAGAAAATTCGAAAACACACATGTGTTAACAACCTACAGAACCTCCCCCCCTCTACGGTACCACAGGCTAATGACCTAAGTAGTCGAAGTCTTAACCCTAATAAAAAAAAATATATATACAGGATGTCCCGTGAGGATACCTTTTAGCCGTAGAGGGGGACTCGTCGCCCGGACAAAAACCGGTTTTTAGCCGTTTTACTTATTAATTAAAAAAATTATTAAAAATCAGGAAATTAATGAAATTAAAATGTTGAAACGTCAATATTTTCAGAAAAAAGAACTCTACAAAATGGCAATCTTCAATATTTTTTAAATAATTAATTAAAAAATAATTTTTTTAACTTTTTTACCAAAACATAAAAAAAAAATAAAAAATTAGTTATTTGTAGTGCTTACCTCTTTGAGTCTTAATAAGAAAACAGATATACGATATCTCTATTATTTCAGGAGATATCGCAATGAGTAAATCCTCACGGGACACCCTGTATATAAATTGGATTAAAATATCACAATACCAACAATTGTTTCGATATTATTTTCGATTATATTATATCATAGTCGAAAAATAATAATAAATAATTATGTTGTTGACATTATTTCCCCATCGACCATTGATTGAGTACGATGTCCTGGGCGCCAAATTCTATAATTTAATTGTTGTTATAATAGCTTGTTCTATTCGTTTTCTTTGTTTATAATTATTTGTTCTATTAATTGCATGTACCAGCAACTTATAGATTACCGGTGAGTCACAGAAGACAAGGGACTCTTCCAAAATGGCGACAAAAAAATTAAAAACCTAAAACACATCCATTTACTGGCTATCAGCACGTTGAAAATGAAGTAAGTGAGAACTCCACTGAGCTAGAATGTTTTCAATTATATTTCCCACAATTTATTGTTAAACTTATAAAAAAAGAAACCAATAGATATGCATTTTCAGTAATTCGTACCCTAAAAAAACTTAATATTATAAAAAAAATGCAGTTTGGCATAAGTGGATAAGCGGTTAAATATTTCCAAAGTGTATAAATTATTTTCAATAATTTTACATATGAGTTTGGTTGAAAAACCACATATTAAAGATTATTGGTCAACTAACCCTGTCTTACAAACAACATATGATTCTAAACTCATGAAAAGGGATAGGATTAGTATTTTTTCTATGTTACATATAACGAATAACGATAAATATGTTCGTAAAGGTAAACCTGGGTACAGCTTATATAAAATTAGATCAAAATTAGATCAATTAGATCAACATTATATTATCCTAGGCATAATATTACTGTTGATGAAGGGGTGGGTGGGTATGTGCTTTTCGCGGAAGTGTACATTTTAGGGTGTATATGAAGAATAAACCCGAAAAATATGGTATGAAATTATACATTGCTTCTGACCCACTAACAGTATACACATTAAGATTTGAGATTTATTCTGGAAAAGAAGAGGAAAATTATTTGGCAACCAATAATTATTATTATTATAGCTGGGAAACCCAAAAAATTTCCATGGGCAATCTCAAAATCCCTTTTTGAGCACCTGCCGGGGCTGGTCCTCTCCCTTTTTAAATTAGTCTAGCTTCTGCCCAGAGGTCTAATCTATCTCTGTACTAAATGTTGCAGGGCAATAACCAATAATTATTATTATAACAACTTCCAAACCCATGGTTACGATGGCAACCAAAGGACACACACCTAGAGAAACATTCTATCTCTTCCCGGGGTTGGTTGCCATGGTAATAATATGGACACACAGACACAAATTAAAGGTTAGTCAGGCGCAGGACGCAACAATACAAACATGGCCTACGCTAGAGGGTATCGATTATTTTTCCTGCGCTTGCACACACACACACGCATTACACAGATACTCGGCAAGACATTAATAATATTAAAAAAGGGAAAATTAGATCGTTGTAAAAAAGAAACTTCATACTATTGTCCAATTTGTGAAGTGCCGCTCTGCATTGACAATTATTTTGAAATTTACCACACAAAAAAACAATATTGGTAAAAATATATTAATTATTATTATATTGTATCAACTTAAATAGGTAACCTAACCCATATTATATTATGTTTATTGTTTTTTTTTTATATATTTAATTAATATTGGTAAAAATATATTAATTATTATTATATTATATCAACTTAATATCAGATCGATAGCTTAGGTATGAACTCATCCAACTCCGCCCTTTTAACCAGACCCAGTAGTGATTACTCCCCTCCTGTTTTTTTAGACTAGTTTTTTAATACATAATATAATCATATTATGTATAATTGGGCTCAACCCTTATTGTTGATAGTAAATAAATAATATGTATTATACTCACAAAATATGATTTTCGATAGGATTCGGGTGATTTATAAATTATAGCCTTGAAATAAAAGTTACAACTAGCGTTCGACTGTCACCGCAGTGCCTCAATGACAAACAAAGTATATAAACGAGGACCCAGTTGTTAGTCATTAAAGGTTAGTCAGGCGCAGGACCCAACAATACAAACATGGCCGACGCTTGAGGGTATCGATTATTTTTCGTTGCACACACACAAGCACTCACGCACGCACTACACAGACACTCTACAATACATTAATAATTTTAAAACGGGAAATTTAGATCGTTGTAAAAAAGAAACGTCATACTATTGTCCAATTTGTGATGTGCCGCTTTGTATTGACAATTGTTTTGAAATGTACCACACAAAAAACAATGTTGGTAAAAATATATTAATAATTATTATAATGTATCAACTTTATATCAGATCGATAGCTTAGGTATGAACTCATCCAACTCCCCCCCTTTTACCAGACCTCGAAGTGATAACTCCCCATCCTGTTTCGGTAGACTAGTTCCACCCATGACTACTATTTCATAAGTAGTATTTACGAAGTGTTTGACATAAATATAATACAATATACATTCGTGAATTATTATGTATTATTATTATGATCACGAGAATAACTCTATAATATTATAATATGTATTATACTTACAAAATATGTTTTTCGACAGGATTCGAGTGATTTCGATTCGAGCCTTGAAATAAAAATTACAACTAGCGTTCGACTGTCACCGCAGTGCCGAAATGACAAACAAAGTATATAAACGAGGACCCAGTTGTTAGTCATTAAAGGTTAGTCAGGCGCATGACACAAAAATACAAACATGGCCGACGCTATACTCCGGCCCACGAGAGTCGTAAAAACGCGTCCGTCACTGCGCATCTGCGCCTTGCCAAATAGTGGGAATGGCATCATGAAGGGAGAAAACAGACGTCGCGTATTACTATATCGATGCGCGGTTTACGTATGGATTCTTGTGGACCGGAGTATAGAGGGTATTGATTATTTTTCGTTGCACACACACAAGCACTCACGCACGCACTACACAGACACATGGGCACATGGCAAAACATTAATAATTTTAAAACGGGATCGAACCAGGTTTCGACGCGTTTAAATTTCTGGACAAATACTTAATACAGAGAACGATTTGGTCAGTAACGCCAAACATTTTTGAATAATATCGCTGTGCTAATGTATGATAGGTATAATATAATAATTTATTGGGACCAAATAGCACTAGGTAAAACGATTTTAGAGCACGGTTAGTTTCCCGTTCGCGTTCCTGCAGTAGTGCAGTCGAGTGAAAGCTTACGACATGTTTATAACTCGCGAGGAGGTGCACTATAACTTGGAACACTGTTATCGTAGCAGTTATAAATTAAACATTAAAAAACATTATTACCATGATATGGTTTATTGAATAATATTGACTATTAAGTATTCATTATTAATTATTATTGGTATTGATTATATTATTTTGATTATAATATAATATATTATTATTATGTTAATTATAATATTAAACTGCATATAATGATATCCATAAAATAACTATTATATCTAGTCTATTAATGCACATCTCGGGGATATCTAAAAATATTACTAATGGAGGAGATATAGGATGGATATCTCACGGATATCTAAATAATATTAATCATGGAGTAGATAATATAGTATGGATAGTAATTGGGTTATCCATTAAATATCCAATAGATAATATTTGCTGTGTGGGTACCGGACCTATACTGTCCTATAGGGAATCCAGGAAAAAAATCCCTAGACTATAATATTACTCACAAAGTCACAACCACATAGAAATTGTTGAACAAATGTTTTTTAAACGTTAATTAGTATATATAATTACCATTTACCACATTATTAATACTTTAATTTCAAATACTTATATTATATTATAATATCATACTACAGTCGATTCCGCTTTATTGGGACACATCGGTTGGGTGTTATTTTGTCCCAATAAAGCGGTTATCCCAATAATCCGAAATACAAAAACGAACATATAAATTTGTTGAAAAACTGATTTGTTTTATATATTTTTATTATTACAAATTACAAACAATGTATTATAGAAATTATTTGATAGTACAAAAAGAAAAACATGATATAACCTATAATTATTTATAAAAATACATACATATAAAGTACATATAAATATTTTTTATTTTTTTATTATGTATTTTATCTTATTTAAAAAAACTGTTGATTTCGGTACTCCTAAAATTTCCGAATGACGACGTGTATTACAGCCTGGTAGCTGTAATTAAATTTTGTCCAGAATTTCTAATTTTTGAGCAAACGATAAATCTTTACGTACACGAGCCATCGTTGCTACACGCGACAAACACGACTGATGCACCATTGCACCAAATAACATTTAACATATATCACATTTGAACATACGATAAAAGATAAGATAAAATAAAGTTAAATAAGATAAAATGTAATGTAATAATCGATTACGAGAGTCCGTCACGATTGTTGAACTATTGATCTATTAATATACTCGATAAAAATGTCCCAATTATCCGGATTCGTGGCCCAGATAAGCGGTGAATGTTTAACCTAAAAGTATACATTAGTTTTTGTAATTGAAGAATTGTCCCTATTAAGCGGTTGTCCTTATTAACCGGTGTCTGTATTAAGCGGAATCGACTGTAGGTATATTATATCATTCAAAAATGTATAGTAATAATAAAATATTAATGATAATTGATAATATAAATAATATTATTTTTAAATTACGATAATTTGGTACTATTGGGATGTCAAAATTGAAAATTCCAAGTAGTTTTAGAAAGCGTCGAGAAAAACTACCTTCAATTTACGAAAAACCACTAAAAATGTAATTTTATTTACTAACGATTTGTGTATCACCATAGATACGAATAAAAAATAATAATATTATAAGGACTACGCTAACCGCTCAGAATCGTTTTCAGTTTTATCATTGTAGGAATTAAAATATAACACATCCATTACAGCCGAGCGGTACCCACTTGTCCACCTTTTTTTATTCTAATATAGTAATATTAGGACTTGTATATAGGTATGCTTATATAATATTATACATACAATAATTTTTTATACTTTGTTTAAGTGAAGAAACGTAGTCCGGCGTTTACTAGTTGGGTCCGAAAGACCCTTATTTAACCTAGTTAGGTCCCGGTTTTTTACAGGTACCACACTAGTTGGGTCCGGGATTTTTTAGGTTGCTACTGTTATATGCCCACCACTATAGAGACTATAGAGACGCTTGTTTTACAGAATATAATAACGCCTGTATGTAGGCGTCTTATCTTAGATATTTTGCTAATACGCGACAAGACTGTAGTATCGGTCCTGTCGGCAATTCAGTCTAGAACTCGACTCATTCGAGCTAAGTAGTGAGCTTGTAGTATAAATCATATTTTTTAAAACTAATAAAGTATAATATTCTCATATAAATCTAAAACGTGTATTCTTTTTATTAATAAACTATTAAACAACATTTGATTATCACCCGCTACACAGAGAACGGTTTCAACAAATTGTCGTCTTCGGATACAACCAGAGACACAATATAAAATATAACAGAACATCACAGGCATACGCAGTGGCGTTCATAACACTACAATAGTTGGGTAAATGCAAAAAAACACTTCCCTTCTCATTTTTACTGACTTAGGACTATCAGTGATGAGTGATCTATAAATTAGAACACAGGTATGATTAAAAATATATTTTTTCAATGATTCAAACAATTTTTAAATATTAGTATCAGTAGAGTATAGTATAAAATGTTAAAAAAATATTAGTAGGTATTAAGTATAAAACGTTAAAAAATATTATAATATTCATATGGTTAGTAAAAATTTGAACCAAACGTACCAAAGGGCCTTTTCCGAATTCAAATCGATTTATTTAAAAAAAACATTTTTTTCATCATTTTTTCTTCAATAAAATTTTCTTTTTATAATATAATTTTCCTTTTGTTTTGACCCTTTCTAATTTTTATGTAATTTTTGATTTGTATAGTTTCATGACTTCGATAAATTGATATAAGTTAGGCTTTGCTGAATAGAATTTTGAATTGAAATAAGCGTGGAAAGACTCACAGGCATTTGTCGTTCTCATTGTTGATGGTTTGAAGTCTGATCAAATATTAGGGGGGGGGAAATTGCTTCTGAGTCAATATAATTATTTAATATATTTCCATTTCAGATAGAAAGTAGGTACAAGCGGACAACTGGATTGGAATGTCAAGTTATACTGTCATTGTATAACGTTTAACATCTGGAATACTGTTATTGAGTGAATATTGGCTATATATTTTTATACATAAATTATGGGTTAATTTTATTGTTTTTAACAATACAGTATATCAATAATTGTAAGCTACAGTTTTTATAATCGGACCCAATTATCTATACCTATACTTGCAGCAGGTAGTTGTGTAGTAGGTACCTATTACCACGCCCCTCCACGGCTCCACACAAGTCGGGCGGCGATTACGTTTCTTACCTTGAAAAGAGTACAGTTGCCTCCCAAAATATACCAATTGTCTCCTATCCTTATCGTTAATAAAATGTTTAACATTATACACAATAGTTGCTACAATTCCGTTTTCAAAATCACTGTGTAATAAAAATTGTCCTTTTTCATAAATATCTCGTCCAAACCAACTATAATAACCATTATGGTTAATAACCATAATCTCATTTAAAAAAAATATTAATGTTTTACAGACGATGAACTTACACTGTAATGCGGAGTTCTGTAACTTCAGCTGTACGCAGCCCGAATAAAAAAATAATGAAAGAATACAATGCTTAGTAAATTATTATGATATATCAATATTATACTCCATTATTTCGTTTTTGTTCATATTATAATATAAGGTATTGTTATTTTTTTATGAATACCTGATATGAATATCAACTTATTAAATAGATTTTTAAACTTTAAGACAGAGTATTTCTTATCAATATCAGATTTGTATAGAATATTTAATTTAGTTAATAACTTGTCGTTGGCAAGTTATTTTGTTGTAGGTAACATTAGAGTTGTAAATGTATTGAATGCTAATTTTAATGAGTTTATTTTATTTTAAGAAAGTGCTAATGTATACGGGAAGGATTTACGGAAATTTGACATAATATTAATGTGCGTATTTTTATTAATTCTTAGATATTAAATTTTTTAGTCCAAAGTTAAAAGATACCTTATCGACGGTATGCACTCACCTATTATTCTCTTCTTCTTTGGAGAAACTACTCTTCAAGAGTTTTGGCCGCCACCACTATTTCACCATCTGTCCCTATCGTATGTTATCTCCCTCCAGTGATCAAGGGATCAAAGTTTCCGGAGTCCTAACTTCAGGCCTTTAACTTTAAAGGTGGGGCTACTAGATAAAGACAAGACAAAGACCTAATTACGCCACTGCTTCTATTACTGTATACTTGGATATTCTTTCGGAGTATTGCTTTAAGTCTTATATATGTGTGTACTAGAGAACTCCAGCTAATACAAAACACTCATGTTTAGATAAAATTGCTGTCAAAAATAATTGCAACAGAAACACGAATATAAATGCATGAGTCATACAAACAGATATTACAGACCATTGCTCTACTATAAATTGTAGCAATAGGTATAATAAATGCAATGATAAATCCTAATGATAAAGTTATAAAAATAATCAACTGAAATGAATTAGATGATATTATATTGTGGATAGACTTGTTGAAGATAAGTGGTCTGATGTATAAATTCAGTTAAAATAATGTTAATGTTTGTGTTGACTCATTACCAAATAGAATAAATCCAGCCATTGATATGTCAACAATAACAAAAATTTACTAACTATAAAAATAACCATTTAAAAAAATGAATGTTTTCCGGATTACTTTGTTCTTCCAGACTTGAGACAAAGGAGCACAAAACACAAAAAAAAATTAGTTTTTTTAATTTTAAATAATGGTAAATTCTAAGAATAATGATATAGGGTTTTCGTTTCTATTCCCATTAATCTACTCAAATTTATGAGTAATTGAAAAAAGACGAATGACGACGTCATTGAGCCGAATTCGAGGTATTTGCATATTTTACCTATTTTACCTATTTTCTATTTTGTCTTTTCAATATATTAACAATCTATACGCAACCAAGTACAAACATGGTATAAAAGGAAGTCTGATGACAAATTTGACAAAGACGTTTAAGATAGGTTAACAAAGATAGGTAAACTAACCTAACCTATAATAGGAAGGTTCCCAGCCGTGCCACCTGACAAGTTTAAGTTAGTTGCCTATTTTATACGTGTAAATGTTACTGGCTTCACACAATAGTTTACCTAGCCTTAAAGAATATTTTCTCATTTTTGTTGTACCTATGTGGTGTGTTTTTAATTACTGAAAACGTAATCGAACCAAATTTTTGTTTAATGTGTTTTTTTTTTTGAGGTATTAAAAAAATCGACGCGCTGCTCCGTTGTAACTACAATTTACCTATGTACGTAATTAAAATATATATTTAGTATTTTTATTATAGTAAAAATACTAACGTTATATTGAAATTCTGATACTTAATATATCGTCTTAAGCACAACAAATCCCATCATATATCTTACATGGAACAAACAAATTGTTTAAGTTAGTAAATCATTTTGTAAAACGAGCAACCTTAACACCCTTGGGATGGGCGATTATGCCGAGCCCGACCCAGTGACATCACGCGATTATTTTAGATATTTAAATAATATTATTTTTTTCATCGTCGTTTGAAGAAAATGTTTTTAGTAGTTCCAATTACAATGATTGAGGGTTTTATTTATTTTAATAGTAATTTGAAAACAAAATTGGTTTCTGTGTATGCTTCTATAATAAAAATTATCAATTCAGGTTAATAAACATCCAAATATTTATAAATGTTTCGCATATTTTACAAAATATAAAAATAAATGTACATAGCACGGACTAAGAGTTAGTCCGTGGTACATGGGTACATTTTAAAAGCTACTAACTCACTAATTATTCTCCTTATCTCCCTTCTCTCATCAGTATTATCGACCCGATAATTCTGATTAAAATTTACCCACTATTATGTACAGCTATCAACTATTAATATATCTTATCTCTTTTCCTATTCTCATTTTATTATTTAAAACTATCTATACCTAACCAAAAACGACTCAGAACAACTAACACACAGGGCCGGTGCTAAAAATCAGGGCTTCAAACCGATTGAAATAATTTGGGTTTCGGTTTCGATTTTGAATACCGGTTTCTAAATTTTACGATTTCGGTTTCAACTTAGCAATACCAGTCTTAAGAAATTTCGGTTTTGGTTTCGGTTTCAAATACCGGTTTCTAAATTTTTCGGTTTCGGTTTTCAATATCGGTTTCTAAATTTTTCGGTTTCGGTTTTAATTTTTCAATACCGGTATTAAAAATGTAATTTCGATTTTGTATCCAGCTTTTACATTTTTAAAAACGGATTTCTAAGCAGACTTGAAATTATAATTGAATGGTTTTATTATACTTAATAGTTAATTACTTGATAAGATTTTTGAATGTTTGATACAAATAAGAGAAATGTTTTAATAGGAGTGATTTTGTAATTTTATTCTAAAAATTACAAGCTATAAGGAACATTTTAATCATGATCTCCATTTTATTATGAGCATTTATTATGCGTATTAATGGAATTCACCAATTCACGTATTTAAAAACACGTCAATTGAAAAAAAAATAATATAATAATAAGTATAATGATACGATGTACAATAGTGTTACGAGGCGTAATATAAATCAACGACTAACTATGTATAGTATATACCCACTACCCAGCTATACACTACACAAGACATATATGCTGTAGTATTATAAAAGTGTGTAGTCAGCGTCTGCTGAACTACAGTGTGAATATATAACTTATACACTACATTATATAGGGTGTTTTGTTTATAATTCCAACAATTGTAAATAATTGTAAATTCAGTACCCGATTTGTAAACACCCCCCTCGGCCGTTGAGTCAAAAATAAGTTTCAGGGGGCCAGTTCACGCAGCAATAAGACTTTGACCGATCGAGTTCAGCAATCCGATCTACTATATAGGTACGCTGGCTGATTTTGAGTTATTAGACACTTCAGAATAATAATTGTGATATTTTTACTTTTTTTTTATCAAATATAATTTTTTTTTTTATTCAATATACATATTATTTTTATTAAATATGAATTTTTAACAAATTTATAATATTTGCTAACAATTGTTATTAATTTACATTGTTTTATAAAATATGTATTTTATATCAAATAGATTTTTTATTAACATAGTCATCTTCAGGGGCGCATTAAGGGGGGGGACAAGAGGAGCAGTTTTTTTGTTATTTACTTGTAAAAAAAGGCGTATACTGAAATAGGGGCGTCATATTTATGTTTGCTCCCTCATACATTGTCCCTTAATATGGCCCTGGTCATCTTCATGTACGTAAATAATATGATAATATAATATTTATAGATACTGCGAAAACGTGTTTAAGTGTTTTAATAATAATAAAAGGGGGAATGAGCGATTCTGGATTCACCACGTTAAATCTACCGTTGCGCCATATATTAATTTATTATTACATACAATTATATCAAAGTATATTCATTAACATAAAATATTAAATCAAATATAATATTATTTCACGCCACCACTGCCTATAATATAGGAATACTGTGTTTCACTAATTACTTATTTACAACCAGAGAACGGAATTTATTGTAAATAAGAAACCAAAATATTATGTACAAATTTACTAAACGAAATATATTATGAATATTGATTACCCGTTAGCTGTTACTTGTTATAGTTTATACATTTGACATTAGTCACATTACACGCAGCAGACCGTATACGTAGCAAAAGCTCGTCGAAAACAATAAATATTTGTGTGTGTAGTACCTACTATAGTGTGTGTGAGGAAATTGTGTCTTTTTGATTTGCAACACAGTGAGATATTTTCGCTGTAAGGTCCGAACGGGTTTTACCGCCGTGGTGTTTCTCACGAATCTAGACGTACCTATACTCTGTACCAAATAAGAGCGCACTGCGTTGGCCCATCCAAATGAATCGCGAAGTTTTGGATATGATTTGGGCATACTTATATGGATGGGGAATTACGTAAGACTAGCAGCTAGTCTTTTTTTTTCTTTCATGGCCTACGAAATTGACACGAGTAGTGAAAATATTGTTACTAAAACGGTGGATTGCGAGTCAAAAAAGTTGAACACTACTAGTCCTAGTCGAAACCATTGAAAGGATGAAAAACATTTTTTGCATTAAAAAATGTAAAATTCATTATGTATGTCTTTGATAACAATTTAGATCCACTTCAAATTTTAATAAAAATTATTTTGGGCATTAGTTTGTACCGTCCCTCCGTCCAAGTAAAAGTAAATATTTGGTTTACTTTTCCGTACTAGAGCTCCGTCCCTCTGCGCACCCTACAATTCGAGCACTGCACACCATATCAGTAGATCCGGAAAAATTAGCTGAAGCGGAAAAAAATGCTTGTAATTGTAGTAAGTACATATTGAACCCGTATTTTGTGACTCATTAATCCTTATTAATTTCCATCGATGCTTCTAAGACAATTTGGTAAATTCCAACTTGTATACAAATCTTTGGAATTTGATTTCTACATATCAACATTACTGTAGAGACGTATAGGTAGAGTCCGGAAAATAAGTAAGTAATAATTTATTCCAAATAGCAATGTCTCTACTACAATGTTCGAAATAGTAGTTTGGCCCATTCTAAAAGTGAAAGCTACAATCAGTAGCCAAAAATCTAAAACATACATTTAAAGGTTTATTAATTTTGAGCATAAACTGATTTTATTGTGTTTTTATTTTTAATTTTTTTGGGACCTTTACCTTAACCTAACCTAACCTAACCAAATGATCTCATCAGTCTCAAATTTTAAATTTAATAATTATTTTGTAATTAAAAATGTATAAAATGTTTAAGCTAAAGATTGAAAATTTAAATCAAGGTTGTATGTAAATATGTTTTGGTACCTATATAAACTACTTTATTAACATTAATATCATCAAATATACATAGTAATATCAATATACCATAGGCTGATAGACTGTCTTCGCTCAGAATTTTTTTTCTTATACAATGATATTATATGCTTGAACTCAAATTTAACACCGTCTATAACGGTGACCCACTTGTAACCTACTGTACAGCCAAGCGACAACCACTTGCCCACCTTTTTTATTTTTTTTTTTGACGCTTTTGAAAACTATACTGAACATTTTTGATTTTGATCTCTTGAATGCACCAACTAGATTCACTAACTACCAAAATAAATGGTCCTTAAAAGTGAAAATACGAAATAAAAAACCAATGAACAATATTTCCGACCTGTTGGTTATTGTTGAATTTTAAATAAATTTGTATAATATTAATAAAAACTATGATTATTATTTTGGTATAAATCATTGATTTAAATTTTTTTAAATTTAAAAATTAATTTATATTATCAATATCTATGTAATTTGTATTTAATTTACGGTAAATTATTTACCGATTTCTATAGATATTTATAGTTGATTTTTAAACCGTTTTCATATCCTATTTTTAAATAAAATATTTGTAAGTTGTAACTAACTTTATGCATTATTTACCAATTTTTTATGTACACGTTTAGATAGTATATAAGTTAATTTTGAAAACTAAATAAATCTTTCTAGCGGAAACACTGAAAGCAAAATGGAAAAATATGAGAAATTATTATAGCGCAGAATTGAGAAAACACTCTTTTGGAAAATCGGAGGCTGGATCTGAGGATGTTAGCAATTCTTCGGGGATGTTATTTAAATGTTTGTCTTATTTACGAAATACAATGTAAACTAGAATTCGTTTCACAAACATTAAATCGAATTTCTACTCTTCAGAAGAAGCAGACATCGAGTCAAATTCATCGAATGCATATTATAATGTGCGACAGGCTCAGGATAATGATAGTTTTACTTAAGATAGTTCGAATATTAATGATGGTGATCTAGATATAATACAGACTTCGATGTAAGTCCTGCAAGTGGATTAAAAAAAAAGGAACTACGATGTCATGCATATAGATAGGCTGCAGCAAATAATTTTAGACGGGAATTATTGAATATGGAAACTAAAAAAAATAAACTTTTAGAAAATGAGGAAAAAGAAGATGATGATTTGTTATTTTAAAAAAGTTTATTATTGCCTGACCTAAAAAACTTATCTCAAACACAGAAAATGAGAACAAAAATTAAATTTCAAGAGATTTTACTTCAAGAAACTTTAAATTTACTACAACCAAGTACCAACACCAACCACACGTCAAACAGTGGTCAACAGTTATAGCCCACATAGTGTCCAATGGCATATAAATAATGAGGGAAACAAACTTTCAAAACTAATTTTTGGTTTAAACTTAACGAAGTCATCTTGGCGACTAAAACTATTCACCACAAAACAATAAAAACGCGGAACTGGCCCCACCACAAATTGTAAAAATCGCTGGAAAATATTGCTCGCATCGCAAATCGCGTCCAGTGCGGCCGAGAACCCAAATTAGCGAATAGGGACTTGCGGTGACCACGTAGCCGTGCGAAATATATAATATTATAGGAAATTATATTAATTTAGTATTTACCTACTATACCTACATTTATACGTTTTGAGAATAATCTTATCTTTCCGTATTATTTTGACTGATAAGAGGGATACCCTGATGTCTGATGAATGATGATAAGCCGATTTTGGTTTTTTTTTTGTTGCGAAGAGAAGTTTTTATACATTAACACATACATGATACATTATTAGAGGGTGCTAATTTTAAAATTGGGGGTGCTAATACCTCCTAAGCCCCCCCCTATTGGCGCCTATGATTATAGCCTACCGGCTATCTGTATGTTAAGTAATTTTTCTACGGTAAAATGTCAATGCTCGCAACAAACTTCCATCAATACTCATTAATTTCAATATCGAATTTCTTATCCACAAACCGACAAACCTCATTAAAATTATCATTATGTATATTTAATTCCCCTGCTATATTGCATAATATCTATAATAACGGTAATCTTTAATAATTGAGTAATAAACATTTTATTATAGCACCATGTCTTTAAATACATGATTGTCATAAGCATATGACATATTAATTTATTTTTATATTACCTATTTATAATAATATATGGACTACGATAGATTGAACTAATTATTTCCCAAAACAAAAACATTTAACTATTATAAATCAATAATTAATAAAAATTAATAATTATAATAATATTATACCTAGTGGCTAGTTGTTATTATAATATTATTTATTTCATTATACGATATACCTATCCAACCATCTGGTTTATTAACTTATAAGTTATAAAATTTATAATATTACAACCAACACATTTTTCCTGTAAATCAATGCGTATTTACTATAATATTATGCTGTAGTGGCTGTACCTACCTAAATTGACTATATGCGTAGACGGATAACTGACCACATAGACAACGAAGGATCTGGCCAACCAAGTTATGAAGATGATTACATTTTGTTTATTTGAATTAAATTTATTATCTTTGTATTGAACTTACCTACAAAAAAAACTGGTTTTTTTTCTCTGTCTCTAATGCTCGACATCTAACTATAAGCTTATTAGTTATTAATAATATTATAATTGTATTTACCTACCTGAGCCTCCGCAGTCCGCACACGACACCGCAGTACATTGTACCTACATAACAATATAATGTCAATCCCTATATCTCGGAAATCATAGGAACACATTATTTTCATTGTTATGCATAACAACTCATGTCAAACAGGCAAAAGATTAATGGCCACATCTGGGAACTAAATATCTACTCTGACGGCCAGGCGAGTTTTTCAAATATTTTTTCGGAGACCTATGTATTGCAACGAGTTAAGATCAGCCTAAACTCTAGAACGCAGCAAAAAACTCTAGTACTCTACCGTATTTTAGAATTATATCATCCAAGTTCTGAATAGAAAAACTACTTTCCAATATCACTGAATTTGTTTTAAAAATGATGTTACAATTTATAGAAACGTCGATACCTACATTCTTTGGGTTTTGGGTGAACTGCCTATACTAGGAAACACCTTGAGAATTACTTCCATTAAATTAATAAATAAATAGATAATATATTTTTATACATTGTTTAGATATTATGTTATAGCATCTTGGTCCAATTAAAGTACCCAAATAACTTATCAGTTATCATATTGTATTTACTGACTTACAGAATTTAAATAAATTTACATTTCAATTACATGAACTAGAGATTTGTTTCTTCATATTATCATTTTGTTTAATTGATGATATGTGTACATGTGGTTTTTTTATGCTTCTTAATTCCTAAGTGATTACAAATGTATATAATATACACACAAAATCATCTGTATTTTTTCATGACTCAAACATTTTTATTCACCTCATGAAAATGACATAATATAGCTTACACAATATATTTTCCAAAAAATTGTTTACAATAACGTAATAAAAAAAACGTCTTATTCACTATGCATAATAATCAATCAAATTTTCTGAGGTAATTAATTGTTTGAACACATAATAATAAATTATTGGAAGATAAGGGTAATTAATAAACTAGATTTTAAAATTATTTACTTATTGTAAAATTAATATAATATGTAATATAACAGTTTTCATCTAAAAAAAAAACATACTAAGTAAATTGAATAATTAAAATAAAGTTATAATTGAAGTTTAAAAAAACATAATCTAAGTTATAAAATACAATAAACTAATTAATTATTCATAAATTAATATTACGTTACGATAATAAATTACAATTTATTATACAATCATAAAATTATATTTGTACCATAAGGTTTGGAATAACAATGAATAATGAAGAATAAAGTAATAAATATGTCAATATTTAATTTACCAAAATATAATTACTTATTAATTATTGGTTTATTAACATTAGATCTGAATAATTCATAAGGGTGTTTCAACATAAATAACACATCCCAAAATATAATATGTAATTTAACAGTTTTCATTTAAAAATAAAGCCTAAGTAAATTGAATAATTAAAATAAAGTTATAATTAAAAATTAAAAAAACATAATGTAAGTTATAAAATACAATAAACTAATTATTTATTCATAAATTAATATTACGTTACGATAATAAGCTACAATTTATTATATAATCATAAAATTATATTTGTACCTTAAGGTTTGGAATAACAATTAATAATAAAGTATAGCATAATACATATGCCATTATTTAATTTACCAAAATATAATTACTTATTAATTATGGGTTTATTAACATTAGAGCTGAATAATTCATAAGGGTGTTTCAACATAAATAACACATACCAAACTTATAGAACATAATATTATATTTAATTTAAATATCTTTAAATTTTCAGAGTTTTTAAAGAGTTGCTTTTAAATTGTGATATAAGATTTTGCTTGACAATTTCTTGACCACCAATGGATTTTGAAGTAATGGTCAGTTTAGCATCTTCTGATACGTTTCGTGCGAAGTGGTGTGCAACAAGACACACAAATAATCCACTATCCCAAAACTTAAATCCATGATGTAAATTATTCACATTAGTATACTTCCAACGGGTTGTACATAAAAATCTTTTCTTTCTCATTAAATATTCCAGTTTTAAATATTTCAATATTAATTGTTGGGTTCTTATACCACCCTGGTATCCTCTTCCAACACTATCATAATATCTAATTGATTGGTCTTTAAAATTAACATTAATTAAACTCCACAACCTATTTGATTTGAAATAAATAGGGATGAACAATCTTTCTTTTGAAAATATATCAACATTTTTGGTCCAACGATGAATGCGGGAATATCCGTGATCAGAAAGGGCGGTAAAAAAATTTGTATTGAACGCATATAATGTGTTGGGAGAATAGTGAGTTATCAATTCCATGTATTTATTTATGATTGTTTCGGATAAACAACAACCATTAAGGATCTCCTGATACATTTTTTCTGCTTCATCATTTGGATCAGTTCGGTCACTTTGATTTTTGTTTCCTTTACGTCCAAATATACTATTGCTCCACATCTCCATATCTTCTAGATTCTCAACCTAGAATCATAAAAAATACTTATTGTAAAATATAACTTATTTCATACTTATTTAAACGACTATAAAAGACTATATTAGTACCTAACAAAAAGATTAATAAATCATCATTTTTATAACACAGGTTACAATACATCTCAAAAATGTTATAAGTTAATATACAAATAAAACTTAATGTACAGTTGGCTACATCATAGCATTATGAAACTACACTTTGATAATACCCATAAGTTGTAAATACAAATTAAACAATTAAAAACAATTGTAGCAGTATCCATATAAATGTATTAAAATTATTATTACTCTATTTTTTTAAAATCAAGCGATTTTATATGGTGTTTGATGTATGATACTCAATAAATCACATAGATTCAATGTTTAAATTTGGCTGCTTCTTAATATTAAATCTAACGATTAAGAGGAGGCCACAAATGCATAATATTTTGTCTATTTACAAGTGCATAACTTGCAAGAACATTCTGTGTTCATATATGATTGTACGATAATTCATTTTTGTAGTGAGTTTTGCGTATATAAAATAGAGCAATTTAAAAATTAGTCATTGCAAGTTTAAAAACTCAATTAATGTAACTTAATATTTTTACATAAGTATACAGTATGTCAACGGAATCAAATTATAGGTACTCTAATATAAATCAGTAACTTATACATATTTCTTAATATGGTTTGTGGAACATTTAACTATACACTGTGCAATGAATTACTCTGACTTATAATTTTTTTAATCCTTGCACTCACTACTCTGATACTTAGCATGCACAAGGCAATTTTTTTTTTAATGAGAACTCCTATTTTAGATTCTGAGCAAAGCGATGATATTGATTTTAAAATGTGTTTTATCTGTTTGTTTAATTTTATTTCTGTCATCATCTAACAGAGAAGTAAAAATTCTTAGATTTTCAACTTTCCACAGATTGTAAATTTATTTTAAAAATAAATGAAAATAATGAAATAGCTCTTATTTATGCAATTTGGATTTGTGTTCTCTGTTTCCGTGGAGACATGGTAATGGTATATTGGTATATAATATAATAATTTGTTTTTGAACTGAGAAGTATAGTATAAGTGTATAATTGAGGGCTAATATTATAGTATTAAGATCGATAACACAAGAGTTAAGAAGATTTGTGAGATAAAATAACACAATAATAATAAAATAAAAAGGGATATTCACTTTAAATTTAATTTTGGCTCTTTATCTAGTCAATTAATGAACATGATGTGTTTTTCTTTAGAACAACATTTATAAAACATTTTAATAAAATTAGCAGATAACACTTGTCTCATAAATCAGATATTCAAATGTTAGTTGTGTACAATATTTGAAGACTTAAAAATTAACAGTATTTGAAATTTATTACTCTAACACTTTTTCTGTTTGTTCCCTTCCAACTATATGATCGGACACTCTTGTTCTACACCTGCATAGGACTTTAACCAATTTACCTTTACTCATACCAGCTATTTTAATGGAATTATATAACATTTATAAGAAGTGCCATAGGTGAATTGTCCATCTCTGTCAAATTAGTTTATTTAGCAAGGTACACCGATTTAATATGCATCTATTTTTCGGTCCTCCCCTCCCTCTCTTTCCTTATATGTTTATATACTCTCGCCACTTCAAAGCATCCTCTTCTCATGACACGTCCGAACCTCCTCAATATATTCTTTCTCATTTTGTCAACAATTGATGCCACTTCTACACTACCCCTAATGAATTAATTTCTTATTCTAGCCAACATGTGTCATTCTATACATCCATCTTAGAATTACTGTTCTGTTTCAATGTCCACTGTCCAACATTTTGATTCATACAACATGCTTGGTTTTACAACTGCATTATAAAATCTACTATTTAATCACAGCGACATCCTCATGTCACACAAAATACCTGATTATCTCTACTTCGTTCATCCATACATAATCCTATTTCTGTGGTCATCCTCAAAACCAACATTCTTTTAAAAACAAACCAAATTACTTGAATCTATTCACTTCACACACTGTCATTAACCATCATCGATCATCATCACATGTCTTGTCCCCACAATTTCTAGATTACTTCCTCCAAAACCATAAACTTTTGCCTTAGTTTCACTCCTATCCCAGTCACTTCTTTTCAAATGCTGTTCACCACTCTTCTAATAAATCGAGCACTGCTTCCACTAATATGCATAATATGGCACCTCATTAGTAGGTACATTACCATTATAAGTTAAACACCGAAGCAAAATAATCACATAGAAGGTTCATTAAAAAATACAATAATACAATATTAACATGATTATAGGTACGTATTATATAAGCACTGTAGGCTCCAGAACTATTAAAATGAAAATGTTTATAACCACATTTTTTTTAAGGAACTAGAGGAAAGACCGTAGGAAAGAGATTGTACCTACCTACCTAATAAAAATAAAATATTAAAATATTATTTACCTTTTAGATCAGTAAACCAAAATATATAGGTAGGTTATAATTAATAAATATTCCTCTCGATTCTCGATATTCTCCTTTCAATCTACGTTTATTTAATTATTAAAATGTATTAAATAATAAAATGTTTGGAGCACTAAAATCTTATATAATAAACGT
Source organism: Macrosiphum euphorbiae (assembly GCA_949089665.1). Lineage (NCBI taxonomy): Eukaryota > Metazoa > Arthropoda > Insecta > Hemiptera > Aphididae > Macrosiphum > Macrosiphum euphorbiae. Next base: position 113,206,950 of record CARXXK010000001.1, on the reverse strand, counting down.
TAAAACAATATAACTAATATAATAGTCAAAAGTTATTGTAAATTTGGAAACGTTAATTTTATGATTAAACGCAAAAACGCAATTAAAGGAAAGCACAGCCACGGAGTAATCACTGAGTTTAGAACTACTAACGAATGCCAAGTGGTCGTAAGTCACTAACTCGTAATAAATAATTTCTAACAAACACTAAATAGTAAATAGGTATTATAGTGAAATATTATAGTTAATATTCTCAGCCACAAATCACAATACGAGTGTCGGCATCTATATTGGATAATAAAATGGACTAACTAGTAAATACCCACTGATGGAGTCTGTTACTCTGTTATCAGTGAGTACTGAGTATAACAACATAACCACGGACCACGGACTAAGATATCTTAGTCCGTGAACATAACCAAACAATATCGAATATTCCATGAAAATAATATAAAATGGAATATAAATCACATACACCCATAGACGTCTATGTACCATAGAATATAGATTAAAGATGGTACCATGGTACCACCACTGTTCTATGGTACCACCATAGAACGTACCACGGACCTTGGATGTTTGTTACTCACATCGTGACTAACGATGTTTATAGATAATCATAATAGTATCATTAACCTTGCGTGGCCACTATTATTATTATACGTATATTAAAATCTTAAATCCCCAAATCTTAAATATTTGCGCCTACTCACACATAATATAGAGAGATAATATACAGGTTAAATATCGGCCTATGATATTAATATAATGACGTACGTATTTTTCAACACCGTCTAACTCCTAGATCCTATACACATATACCGCAGCGTATGATTTTGTTGACGATATAATGACGAGTCACCGAAATAGGTGATGGATGTGCGCAAGCAACTTCGCATAATAATTATAATAATAATAATAATTATTTTCCAAAGGTACAATAAGGCGGTATCTGTGAACAAATATGCGAGAACTGAGAAGTCGAGTTGCGCATGTGCATATCGACCACCTATTTCGGCGAAACGTCAATGACGGAATGACCAATGGGCAATGACATCGGCAAAGTTTTTTTGTATTGATTTAATACGCTGTGGCTCCATGCAGGTCAAACTGAGTCGCCGAAACAGCTGTGGAAGGACAGACTGCCGCCATCTAGCGGCGTTATGGTGGAAACTTAACAATACAAAAAGTACTTCTCTATTATTATGCTCGAATTATATAATAAAATATCATATAGGTTAAATTCATTATATCACTAGATGGTAATATCTACTTCACTAAGGCAGCGCTAGTGATGCTAAAAGGAAAATATTCCCCGAACTCAGCCTGTTGTATTACATTCCGTGGTCAACCCCCCCACACTCTCCAACCTTGTCGTGGACAGTCCTGTATATTATCTTAGTCCGTGATATTTGACAATATTTGTCACCTTATCACTATCGCAATTATATGTGTAAACAGTCTGTTGTAGGTATTCTAAATATTATCTTAAATCGTGAACATTATATAGATTCAAGATTTTCAGGGAAGAAATTATTGGAGTTCAACAGCGTTCAAGAAGTTACCCGTGTAATATACAAGCGATACGTACCGGACCCTTATCGGACTCAGACCTCGATAAGAATCGGTACGTAACTATTTCATAACGTAGGTATAGATATCGAATTTTTTTCTTGATGGCAGTTTGATATTTTTTATCTAGGTACTTCTACTAGGGTTTTTTAATGATTTTTTCTGACTGCACAAACATATTCCCACTCTTGGGTTTTTTTATTTTTTTTTTATTTTAAAAGCCTCTGGTATAAACTATGATAGCTGAACAATTAAATAGGCCCATTCTTGCCACTTGGCTTATAGTAGGGAATTTGTCTACGCAGACCAAACCCTACTGTTATTCGTTGAACTGTCAGGGGTGGCTCCAGGGGGGCCCTAAGACCCCCCCCAAAGCTGTATTTCTAAACAATTTTATACTGTTAAAAATAAAATTACAAAAAAAAATCATTGACTTTTTCTGAAAATTATGACTTGGTCACCCTCTATTCATGTATCTGGAGCCGTCCCTGTGAACTGTACCGGCTATACTACCTAATACCTACTATCCTACTGTCTATTGTATACTGTACTATCTACTTTTTGTTACTTTCATAAGACTGCATATAGGTACTCAGAAACGATATGTAAAAACATATAAATCCCAACTCTCTCTCATGATATACCAAATAAATTATTTTATATTAATGCACTATTTTTATTGTAAATTTATATATAATAATTTTAAAATTTTGTTATTAAATATAAGTAATAATACTTACTAAGAATTATTTACTTGAAATATGTAATTTGTAATAATAATTGTTTATAATAATAAAAACAATCAATTGACCACGTAGGTATCTAATTTCTTTATAATTTTTGTAATATACTTTATATCATAAAAATGATAATTTTGACTGAATCATAATGCGTCTAGACCACTACAACTTTTACAAAGAGAAATTTTATGGATATGTTTAGTATCTAATAAGTAAAAATACTTTAATTGGTTCAACTAAAGAAAACTTTAAGTTATTAGATGTGTTACCATTTGAGTCTGTATATAAACAAATAACAATTATACATATTATAATTAAACGCTGAGAGATTTCTGGATATGAAAAAGGTAATAATTAAAAGAGAAAATAGGTTATTTTATGTTAGAATGGAGTATTCTAGAAAAGTGTTTGGTCAAAAATTCATATATTATCTAGATCCAAAAAACTACAACTTAATGTCAGTAAATATAAAAAGGGACATATGCTATATAGAAGAGAATCATATAACTATAGAAATGAAAAAAAAATTCAAATTTAGTTATTTTCAATACTTGAATAAATAATAAATAATTTTATTTAACTATTGTAATTTAATATTAGTTATGATTAGTATTCTAATTGCATAGATTGATTATTCAGTTTTTGTCCGCTTTTCTTATTTATAATTAAATTGTTCATATTATGTTGTTTGACTCTCTACCACCATCACAAGCATGTGCTTAAAGGTGGTAAATATTTTTTTTGTTTTAAAAAAAAAAAAATTAAAGAAAATAAGTATAATAATGAATAATATAAACAATTTTTAATTTTAATAGAAACATTTTTTTTTTATTTTGAAGTTTACTCAATTATTCTTTTATAATATACAATAAAATATATCATCCTGAAATTCTTTTTTTGCACTGCACAAAGTAACAATTTTCACTGCACAAAATGTGTCTCACTGCACACTCAAAAAAAACCCTGTGTCTTCTACTACTATATATACATAATATATTCGATATATACATATTTTACGATATATTAATATATATATATATATTACAATATATCGGTACCTATACTACGATTTATCCATATATTACGATTATGATGTATAATATGAGGGTGTACCGAGGATGAATATATTAAAATAGGTATATCTTTTTTTTATGGCATAACGACACAATTAAATATCGGATTACAACCCTGTATTCACGGATCGGGCGGCTGGGTAAATTTACGGACCGGACCCGTATCGGACTCAGACCTCGAAAAGAGTCGCTACCTACGAAACTATAATTTTTGTCGATACGTAACTATTCCATATCGATACGTAGGTACTAGGTATAGGTATCGATTATTGAAAATCTTCATGGTCTGTGCGTTCTTACCCCCTAGCCATCAAAATAATTCAGCCATAATAATATAACCAGAGAAAGTAAAAGAACATTGAACAAATATTTTTTTGGTTTTTATTCTAAGGTATTATTTGGATTAATTAAAAGTGTTATGTAAATTATTGCGCCTTCGGTAATGCAACGCTGCAATTCTTGATGGAAATAAATAATTACTTTTTAAGTAACTTTCTAATTTAACTAGTTACATTTAATACACAAATAACTTTCAAACTTAACGAGTTGAATTTAATGCGTAAAATAATCCTAATCTAACTCGTTAGAAAAAAAACTAACTACAGTGGTCTGAAACGTTATTTTAGGCTCTCAAAAGTCCAATTTCAAAATGTGTTTAAAAAAAAATGACATAACTACAAAATCATATGTTCCTTAGCTCAAATATAAAATTTCACAATCATACATTTATTTTTTCCTTTTTAATAACTATTTGAACATGGAAATTGTACGTCATGGACGTTTTTTTTCGTTATTATTAATGAAACATAATATTTTATTTATCAGGGAAATTTAATTTTTTTTAAATTTAAAATTTAATGTTAATTCCTTTAGGTATATTAATGTTATAAGACGGATTAAAAATTATGCATTCAAATTTTTTTATTGACAATATACCAAGCTATTTGAAAATATTTTTAATTTTGAAATTTTTATATTTTTATTTTAGCTTGCCAATAAAAATTACTCAATTTTACACAAAATATGATGTATACATAAAATAAAGAAAGTTACCAGGATTTTGAAAAAGTAATTTTTTTTGGGTCCATACTCCATGAGGAATTATTGCGTATACAGAAATTATTTCTGTGAAGTTTGTTGCAAAAAAATATGAACAAAATAATAATGAAATAGTAATAAAAAGAAAATTCCAAATTAAATATCAAAGTTAATAAATTACCTAGGTACAAAATGTATGTTTTGTTACAAATATTGCTATAAACCTTACGAAATAATTTCTGTACTCAATAATTCCCCTTAGACGCAAAAAAAAATTACTATTCCAAAATCCTGGGAACTTTTTTTATTTTACATATACATCAGATTTTGGGTAAAATTTAGTCTGATAAATTAAATATAAGGCCTCATTAAAAATAACGAAAAAAAATGTCCAAGACGTACAATTTCCATCTTCAAATAGTTATTAACAAGATGATAAATGTATGATTGTAAAATTTTATGTTTGAGCTAAAGAACATATGATTATGTAGTTATGACATTCTTTTTTTTTCAACACATTTTGAAATAGGACTTTTGAGCATGTAATTTGTAACAGACAAATATCATAATAAAGAATAAACTTATAATTTAACACAATTAATTCTCTATCTCTATATGCGGACGAATACAAATTTTAAGCATGAAATGGGAATCGGGAACTTGCAATAACCAAAGACCGGATTTATATGTTTTTACATATCGTTACTGGCCACTGGGTCTATGCACTATGCAGTCTTATGAGAGTAAAAAATGTGGACGATTCGTTCAATTCTGAATGCTTAGAAAAAAGTTTTTTTTGCATATTTGAGAATATTTTATGGGTAAGAAAATATGTAACTCATTGAGCATATTTTGGAATATTTCGTAAATTGTGGGCAAAAATTTGTATTTATTTTAAATTTTAATACTAGGGTACTATGAAAAAATTTTTTGAACATTTGTCATTTACAATTTATTTTTTTATTTATTTTCATTTTGATAAAAAGAAAACACGCAGTGTTATCAAGGTTTATCTATGTATATCTACTGATAAGATCAACGTATACGTTTATCAAATATTCAAATATCCAAATTTTATTTTTGTGTTTTAATATTATATACTGTTATATTTATATTATATTCCAACTTCCTACTCTTACTAAAGTGCAATAGTATTCCATTAGGTATAATACGCAACTTTTAATACCTAATTAATATCTCACTATTAAAATATAGTTGAAAAAAAATTTTAAAAAATAAAAGCATATTAAAGCATATAATGATGTTTTTGATTATTTTTGCATATTTTTGCATATGTTTTAAATTTTTGAACGAATATAATGAGAATATTTTAAGGTTTTTTAGAGAATATTAGCATCATATTTTGGTTATTTTAAGAGAATATAAATGCGGTCTTTAGTAATAACGAATAGAACTACCTAGTAAATTTATGAAAACAAAGAATAACGAACAACAGATTTCCGGTGGACGTCGTGCACTTTCACGGTGATAACAATTAACAATAATTTATGACTAAAGGCTTGGTCACGGACTAATATATATGACGTATGTCTTAATCCGTGGCACGATGTAGGTAAAACGGTGTAGTCACTCGAGCTTAAAAGCGAGTCCTAATCAGACGGAACTTTGGTTAGCGCGCCTTCCACCAGGTAGAGCTAAAAAGGCCGATCAACAGACTGCTGCTATCGAGAAGGCCCCATTATAATGCCGTTTTGCGTATTATCCGCGGTAAAGTTATAAAATTTCAGACTTCAGTGTTCATTCAAATTTATAATAAATATAATCAAATATGCACTGTATAATATTATAATACTGTTTACAGATAAGTTTCTATCTTTCAGTGGTATTTTATTATTCCATACAGATAATAAGTCCTGCAAGATAAATTATTTTAAAATGTTCATGTTTATACCAGAATACTTGTATTAGCTGTTATGTAGCTTTTTAAAATTACTTTTTACTTTTAAGAACCTTTCAAAATTTATGGAACATTTAATTATAAATTTAAAAATAAATTATTGCCAGAATACAAAATAATTTGATTAATTAATTTTATATTTTTGGTTTTTATAGATATATTCTCTTTTTGTTATTTTTTTCTGTCTTTCTAGTTGTATTTTTGTTTATCCCTCTGTTATTAGTTTCATGTTGGCAAATATTTCCGAAAACGGCCTTCTTAGCGCTTCCTGGTGGACAGTTGTGTAACTAAACTTCCGTAAAAACAGTACTCATTTATTTCTCATACGTACTGATAGTGACTACATCGTTTTACCTACATCGTGGTCCGTGGCCTTGGTTACACAATGCGAGCCATGAAGATTAGAGATAAGGAGACCAAACTCCTATAGCCGCTCGTTTATAAAGTGGCCTGACAAAAGTCGCACGGTTATTCTGCCACCAGGAGCGCGACGTTCGATAGCAGTGCTACGTTTTACAATTATAGCATGTAGTATAATAGGGATTATGTACGTTTTTCGAATTAAACTTGATTTATTATTCCTAAAACATAAAACAATAGTAATTTGTATTTTGTGTTTTATTTCTTACACATTAAAAATGGTTAATTGTTGTTTCATGCCAGGGTGTAATACTGGTTATGCTTTAGATGTCGAACATAAAAAAAAAATTGGATTAAAAAATAAAAGTTTGCTTAAAGCACCCAAAGTAAGAAAACATACTATCTTAACCTTATTTATGAATAATCATTTTTTATTTAATTATTTGTTACAAATAATATTTAGAACACAGAGCTTTTAGCAAGATGGCATAGAGCTATACCTAGGAAAGACAAAATGCTCACAGAAAAGTGTTATGTGTGTGAAGTGCATTTCAAAGAGAATGATATTCTAATTTATGATGAGACTATCTTAAATGATGGAACAGTCAATAAAATTAAAAGAATTAGACCCACATTAAAAGCTGGAGCAGTTCCATCTATATTTCCGAACTTACCATTTTATTTAACAGAGCATACAATTAAGAGAAAACCTCCTCTCGAAAGGTCTATAAATAGTGATAAAAAGAAATTTAAACCAAGTCAGGCATATTTAAATACAATTGAAAATTCCCAAGAAGAATTTTCATTTCAGTATTTAAAAGAAAATCTGAATCTATTAGAAAAACCAGACAATAAATGGATGTTTGGATTAACTGATGATGAAGTAGTGCTTGCAATATGGAATAGTGGATCTGAAAAAAGAATAATAATTTCAAATGATTTAATAGTAAAAGTAAGCAATTATTTGGTCAAAAGTAAAATAAAAAACTGTTTAAACCTATAATCGTATTCTATATTAATTCATATTATTCCAATTCTTTATTCATTAAATGTTGACAACTTTTTTTCAATGGTTACTGAAATTTTTTGTGAATTTTAAACTTTTTTATAGCAAACACCTTTTGAACTTTGATTATATATTTAGGTATACTTTAACCTGACCAGGTAATAAATAATAAATCATAATTTATATTTCATTCGAATTCAAAAAAATGAAAAAGAACGTACATTTATAGAAAAGTACGTATAAAATAAGTGGTAAAACGTAGCACTGCTATCGAACGACGCGCTCAAGGTGGCAGAATAACCGTGCGACTTTTGTCGGGCCATATTTTGTATACGGAGTTTGGTCTCCTTATCTCTAATCTTCATGATGCGAGCTAAACGACCGAGTTGCCTAATCAGTTACTTCAGTACAGCCACTCACATCGTGTGACCATATTATCATATATTATACGAGTTAATGTCATCTGAAAGCTGGTCAGTGACTCGCGTACCAGTTACCACGACATTTTTTGTTTTTACTCGCCTGCTCGCATTCCCCCTCCACACCACAAGCAGCAGCTCACATGTGACACGTACTGTGTGCCTGGTATTATAATTTTGATAACTTAATTAAGTAAGAAATATAGGTATTAATAAAAATAATTTCTTCTATATTTAATATTTAATTATTTTAGATTCTGAGAGGAGCGATGAATGTATTGATTTTACAATGATGTGTGTTTATTTTTTTAATTTTTTTTTTTTTTTGTGTGTTTACACGATAATTAGTCGAAATAATGCTTCGATTTTCAACTTCAGTATCTTGTTCGATGGGAAAATGAATATTATTGGTGGATTGGGGAGGTCAAAATGTAAAATTCCCAATAGTTTTCAAAAGCGCCGGGAAAAACAACGAAAATATCCCCCGACTTGTTGTGCAACACCACCACCACAAGTTGGTCACAGGTTAACCGCCGTAGTTTACATTCATATCATTTTCGGACAAGTGCTTATCACTCTGATAGCTCATCACATTATCATTATTAAATAAAATAACTAAAAGAATAATATAATTAATTATGGTTATAATAAATCATGACATAATCTCAACAGTCCATATTTGGTTCAAGTCCGCGCAAAACGTCACTTGCTTACCCGAATTATCATATTGCCATTAAATTATTACTACTATACACTACTCTACTTCACGTGCTTACCGAAGGATCTGACCGTAAAAAAGTTACGGTCATACATTGTTTTTATATCATGTAATAAATTATACTTTTAACTTTAATCTAAATGTGTATGAATTTCATGACAAAATAGATAATGTGCTATAATAAAATTATACATTTAAAAATTATTGTACGTCTTTATTGTTTGATTCCCGCCATAAAATTATCACCGTTTATCATATTTTTATTATAATAATCTAAGACCGTGATAATAATTAATACATTTGGGATAGTGTATTTCGGGACAAGTGCGCAATGCCCACATTTTGTCAACATCTCATGGATAAGAAAATTTCGGCCATTTTGTTGGCTTCATTAATATTACATTGTAGGAATAGGGAGTGGGAGTCTATCAAATATTTTTATTAATCTGTGGCTTTAATTTAAAGTGTAGACTGTAGAGTAATTTTTCGTTATACCTATTATGATAAATAAATACCGAATTTTAAATGAATAATTAATTAGTATTAATTGTATGTTATATATTTAAAGTTTAGATGAAATAGTCTGAATCGTGCAAGGGTAAATCACTAAATTCAAGGATCTTTGGAACTGGTAACTAAAAAAGACAATATAATAAAAAATGCTGAAACACTGGTATTTTTATAGCAGGTACTTAGTGCAAATTATTATTTGAAAGTAGTTTTTAATATTACTAATTATCAATTTTCATCACTACCTATTAGGAGAGCACCAGTATACAAATGTAATAGGTGTTTGTCACATGTGGGAACCAGATATCACTGCACTTTATGTAAAGACTACGATTTATGTATGACCTGTTACAAACAAGTAAAGCATCAACACTCCATGGAGAAACGGAATGTTAATTTGTACGACAATTCTTTCTTCAGATCATCAGTTCTTCGTTACTACCAAGAGCATGCAGGAACTCCAATGTCTAAAAAATTTATAAAAAGGATTATTCGTTTACATAAACACGCTTCCAAATGTTTAGGTTGTAACAATACAGATTGTAAAAATATGAGGGGGGTGTTAAATCATGGTGTGATATGTAAATTCAAAATTGATGGCAAATGCCCTATTTATGATAAATATTTTGAAATTTTGAAGTGCTGCTGCACTGTGTATTGTACTAAAGCTCCTTCCCACTGCCCTTCTGCCCACACAAACTAGATCAAGAAACATTGACTCAAAATATATCTCAATTATAACAAATAACAACAATAACAGCAATAGCAAAGACCAACATTCAACTTCAATAAAAAATGATACTCGTTAACCAACAAAATCCAATGTTTCTACAGGACAATGGTAACCAAAATGAATAATCAGCTTCATTAACCTAATCTACTTTTTTTCCCAATATAAATTATGCTATGCCATATTATATCTATAATCAGATTTTGAATGTCAATATGTTATCACTTAAATATTGAATATGTTCATTTTCATCTTCTAACCGTTAATTTATTTTTGGAGAACCGATACCGGAACCCATACTGATAAATTCTAAAGATTCCAGTCCCTGATGTATACTAACCATTTACAGAGCTCAACATTTTGTTTTTTTTTTATGACCACATGGAAAACACAGTAGGTATTCCCAATGATATTTTAATGAGGAGGTACCTATTACTTTCATGCACTGTAGCAAACAATATTATTTTATACAAACAAAATCTTTTGACTTTCAACTTTTGATCGATTGTTAAATTATTACCTACAAATTTGAATATAAAAGAAAAACATTTTTTTTTTCTAAAATCTATGGTAAAATTTTTCTTCTTTGGCTCTCAGGTAGGACTCCTATATCCCCTGGTTAGGCTTAGTAAATCCGCCACTGTAATTTTTCCTTTTAAACATTCTATATAATAATAATAAATATAATTATTATTATTATTATTATTATTATATAAAAATATTTTTAAGGGATATATTATATAATTTATAAAATAGAGAGTTGTCAACTAGATGGCCTTATTCAACGTATTTATAAAATTTTTTTTTATATACAAATTATAAAGAAATGTATATACATCAATTAATCCTTAGTTACAAGAGAGCCGTGTAAGGCTTCTTGTTTGCCTTTATTCTATAAATAATTTAACATTTTTATTTTTATTATATTATATAAAGTAAGTTATAAATTTAAAGACATTGAGGCACATTTTTATCCAAATGAATATTATAAATTAATAATGTATTATAACCTATATGTTAAATGTATATATTTTTTTTGTATTTAATTTGTCTGCTTAGTTGGACTGCATATTATGTTTATTAATTTAAAACCAATACTGTAAGAAATAATTGTAAGAAATTGATATATATTAAGATTCACATAATTGCATAAAAATGAAAAGAAAAAATATAACCTGTTCCAAAGCTTTTAACTTAAAAGGAATAATTTATCAAATAATAGTAGTAATAAGATATTATATTATATTTTTATGTAATACTGTATACATGTAATTAGTGATTATGTACCTAGTATGTAATTATTATTGGGAACAATTAAGTAAGGCAATTATTATTATACAAATTAATTTTAATTCTTATTGTTTTCATTTAATTTAGTATACTACTATACTCTAAACAGTTTAAACTCAAAGTAACACTTATAATATTCCCTTGTTATGAGCGTCAATAGTATCGTTATTTAATGATTCGAGGTCTGTGGGCTGTTGTTAGCAAATTCAGCCCAATCCCAGACAGCAATTTTTTGTTTAATAATATTATTATAACATTATAATAACAAATAATATTAGTATAACGTTATTATAATACTATCATTACAAAATGCTGTTTTTTTTTTTACTAATTTGATGTAAAATATAAATCTGAAAATGAAATTCTGGTTATTAGTTACAATAACCTAGGAATAGTTAAACAAAGTAATGAAATACATTTCAAATAATTTCTGTGTAAATGTGTTTGGTCTTTGGGCCAAAGAGTGAAAACAAATAGTGCGCTCATATCCTCTTAAATCATATCTCATATATAAATACAATCTAATATAAAATTAAATACTTGCTTTTTTATTTTTTTAAAGTATATATATTATTAGTTTAGGCTTAGCTTTAGAATTAACCTATGAAATCTATTTTTAAGAATTACATGTAATTATAACTCTAAATTATCCAAGAGTTTATTTCCTGTAACTCCAAATGATCCTTGTGTTTATTTAAACTCGTGAATTATTAATATTTTAAAATATCAAACATATTTTTATGTAAATAATTTTGTTTATTTTGTAGTTTTTTATTAAAATTGTTTTCACATTTCCCATTTTCATTAATTAGATAAGAAAAAATATTTTTTTTTTATAATTTTTTAATAAATATAATAATAACATTTATGTGTGTTGTAACAACAGTTGGTACACCTAACAAGTTAATAACATGTAAATTGCTTTTTTCATAAATATACTAATAATAATATATGTATTGGATGTCTTATCACATATGAACTACTGAATTTTATTGTATGGCTACTAACTATTACACTCATTTAAGGGAGGATGATGGTAGCCTGCTTTAGGACCTCCCTGCATATGCTATTTTTCTGGACATTGATGTTCTAACCAACAGAAACAGCCATCTAAAATAGCATAACGAATACCATCACCTAGACGCTAATTCCTAGCATTATTATTAGTACTCTAAATAGTGAAATGTAATAAAATTAAAAACAAAATAAATTAATATGAAAAATAAAATTGTTGATTTCACGTTAATTAAAAATTAAATTTAGTAAGTTAGTATGTACCTAGTTATTGAACAAGTTAAAAAGTTTAAATTAAATTAACTTTAACATTTTAACTCGTTAATGCCCAACCTGGGATTTACCTAATTTACATATTTCATAGTGAAATCAAATACGATACTAATACCATAGAACATAATATGTTATTACACAACATTTTGAAGACCCTGTATATCTTATAATCATCTATCTAAGTATATTTGTAGTAAACATAAATACTATTGGACTATCAATTTGCCAAATTTGAATGACAAAGTAAGGAAAACTGCAAAAACTCACAGGAATATCTCAGATGTTAGCAGTATTGTCTGTAATAGTGTCACTTGATTGTAAAAGAATCCATAAACTATTAAAATATTAATAATATTCAGTAGGTATCAGTAGGATAGGTATATTTTTACAAAAGTTGTGTATGTTTAAATGATTAAACTGACATCAACATTTTTAAGCACAATGACAATATATTGTATTACCTTTGTTTTATAATTTGTACAATTTCTAAATTGGTAAATATTTTCAATAAATTGTACAAATGTAAGTACTTGCTGATTATTCCAATGCTGTAGAAAGACATTATTTTTTTTCGGGGGGGAGGTCCATAATTTTCTTCTCTAGTTATTGCAATGCAACAATATCTAATTATCACCCCTTGGTTCATTAAGTGTATTTTCTCTTTTTATGTTTATATTTTTATATTAACAATCATGCTACCTATATAATATAATATAGGTAACAATAATTTACCAACATTGTTGTAAATCATAATGTATTTATTAATATATTATCATTATATCAATGTGTTGTAAACAAAACATTTAATTTTTTGTTCGATTATATATCATTACAGTTTACCAACAAGAATACAAAACTATATTAAGGCTATCGAAAGCTGGTCGGTTTTTCGTGCATTTAAACCTGCAATAAGCGGGAAAAAATATAGGTACATCCAGGAGTCCAATTTTAATTTTGAAAAAGTGAGGATTTTTTCGCATTTTGTTTGTTTTGTAGGAAGTGTATATTTTTGGTAAATGGAAATTTTTCCCCCGATTGTTTTTGATGCAGTAGTACATTTCCCCCCCATTTTTTTTTAAAAGTTTATTATTGACTAATAATATTGAATTTAATAATATAATATTACTCATTATTTAATATAAAATTATTTTTTTTTTTAAATATTTAATATATTATAAACATTTTTTTCATAAATATATAGGTTATAAATGTATATGTTCGATCCACTTAACTACTTCAAAAAAAAAAATAAGAATATAATAAAATATAATTAGGTAGGTAATTAATAAAAATAGCTAAATATTCCGACATAAAAATGATGTAAAAAACATTTAATTACTAATTCTTTTGTTATTTCTAACCACATATTTTTGGGCCTTTGTTCATATTTTTTTTTAATTTTTTTGTTAAGACTACCAGTTCGGATATTTTACAATTTAATAATTGCTGTTTAATTTTATTCAAGTAGTTCAGTTGATCAAAAATATACATCTATAATTTATTATATTTATGAAAATATTAGACAATAATAATTAAAAAAAAAAATAATTTAATATAATAATAATTTAATAAAATAATATTTTCATTTTAAACAATAAAATATTATTATTAAATAGTAAATTTAAAAAAAAATATGTTGGGGGGGAAATGTCCTCATCAAAAATATATCCGGGGGGGGGAATGTCCTACTACAGTGAAATGTGAAAACATTAGGGGGTAAAATGATGGCGATTTTTTCTGTGTGTAATATTAAAAGGAATTTAAATATATTTTCAAAATTAAAATAGTGTTTTAGGTAGGTACCTACCTTCTAGCTACAATTTTTTTTCCACTTTTTAAGACTTTCGTAGCACATAGGAGATGAACATTTTTAATCCCAAATTATAGTGACGTGTGAATTTGCGTGTGTACGTTTCCAAGGAATTTAGGACATTTGACACCCAATAATATAGGACAATTGACACCGAACATATCGTATATAATCGTATAATACTATAATATAATAATATAATTGAAAAGTTTATTCTAATAAAATGAAAAATAAACGATTTTGTAAACATTAATTTTAAGTTTATAATAATGAGTTAGATTATACTAAGTACACGATTCTTTATATTGATACAAATGAGTGAATGAGTGGATTATGGTTAAATATATATCAGTGTTGGGAAAGTTCCTTTTAAAAAGGAACTCGTTCCCGTTCCTCGTTCCTACTGTAAGAAAGGAACTCGTTCCCGTTCCTCGTTCCTGTCCCGAAAAAAGAACGCGTTCCCGTTCCTTTTTAAAAAGGAACGCGTTCCCGTTCCTTCATGTTCCTTTTTTTGCAATTTGAGTGGTGGTCAATGGTGTATTTTGCGAACAATTTTTAAGTCAGAAATAATCGAACCGAGAGAGTTAACCGATTATTTTTGACTTAAAAATTTTTCGCAAAAAACACCATTGACCACCACTGAAATCGGTTAACTCATTCCTTTCTATCTGCACCGATTTTTAACAAAAATGATTTGTCTTAGATTTTTTTGTTATAATTCAAAAGTTGTATAGCGTAGACTTGAAACTTTATATATATACATTCATATTGCATAATTGCATAATATTATACATGTATATTACTATAGTAGTATAGTATACAGTGTATAGTGTGTACTATACACGATACACCACACATAGAGACATGCTATAGGTTATAGGCTTATAGCCCATAGGAGTATAGGACATAGTATAATACAACAATCTGTTTTTTTTTTAAATTCAATTTATTTGAAAAAATATTTTTATACTGACATTTCGTATTTCGTTTATTGGTCCATGGCGCGCGGAACCGGAAACGACCCGGAACGCGACACGTAGTCGATCGACGGCGTCGCGGCTCAGTTTTAGCGCGGAAACACACTATATGCGCTTCATAAAATATACTGTGGCACTCAACGTGTTAAAAATAAATATATTTATATTTTTTTTTTCATTATTTGAGGAACGGAAATTTTCGTTCAAGTTCCTTCAAAATAGGAACTCGTTCCCGTTCCTCGTTCCTATATTTTAAATGGAACGCGTTCCGAGCTTCGTTCCTATAAAAGGAACGCGTTCCAGGAACGCGTTCCTCAAGGAACGCGTTCCTTCCCAACACTGATATATATAATATGTAGTGTAAGTATAGGTGTGTTCTTATAAAACTAATAAAACAATAATATGCCTAGTCTTATATTTGTGTTGTATAAAATTCAGTTTGTTTGATTTCTATTTGTATCCAATGCTCGATCATTAATCTTGAATTGAAATCCGTCAGAACCCACTGCCGCACCCTACACCTATATTACGGCTTACGGGGATAGCCAGCGATAAGAGAGTCGCAAACCGAAGAGCAGGAAAATAAATGATACTTACTCAATTTTATAATATTAGGTAGTAATTATTGGTAAAAATGTTAAGACGTGAGGCACAGTTATAATAATAATATAATAATATGTTTCTACTTTTTGTCACTCGACTTCTCAAACCGAAATAATATGAATCGGTTTGCAGGATGTTTAAGACATATATTTACGTATATAAATAATGATATTTACGTAGTTGAAGGTGCCTACCTATCTATGATAGTACTCGACGCGAAAACACTGTCCCGTGACCGTCAAGAACCGCAAACGGACTTTACTCTTCAGTCATAACGAAGAAATACGTGAGTATACTGGATACTGGATTAGTTTGGGAACCCATGGATTCCTGGGGTGGCATGGGGCGCGGGTTGCGGGGGTCATGGGCTGCAGGTTTTCGTGTCGCGGACTACATCTATATTATGATTGTGACCTTTTTTGGGGGACGAAATATTTTACCTACCCGAGTCTTCGCACGACAACGGTGCATTGTACATAATATAATGTTAATCCCTATATCTCGGAAATCGGAGGACAACATCTCCATTGTGATACGAGTAATACCTAACCGTCTGTCAAACCGTTTAATATTAATGGCCACAGCTGTAGAAAAAAAAATGTATAGGTACCTACGTTCTGTGGTAAGACGTTTGATCGTATATGTGATAGTCAAGAATGCTCTTTTATTATACATCTATTATACCTATAATATTATGTTTGGTTATAATACATTATATTAATATTGTTCGGTTTTAAGCGGCGGGTATTTCGTTCGATAAAAATTAACAGTCTGTATAACAGCTATAACATACAATTATACTTACAAATGGTCTGAATTATGTGCAATATGTAATATTGTTATAACTAGAACGTGGATTTGTATACATTTACATATTTATTCTGGTTGATCGTATGATATTATGCAGACTTGGGTAGTATTCCGAATACAGTATTCGGAATACTATATTCGGAATACTTTTTAAATACTTTTTTTTGAATGTATTCAATACGGTATTTTGAATACTTTTTACGAGTATTCGGAGTACAGTATTCGGAATACTTATTTTTTTTATATAGGTATAATCTAATATAATATTACTGATTATTACTTATTAGTTATTAACTATATTAATTTGAATATAATTTATAACTAATAGATAGCCAGATAGGTGTGTATTATCGAGATTATAATAATGTTCATTTAAAAACAAAGAATTTAAAAAAAAATAATATTTTTGATATTGAAATCTAAATCTACTAAAAAAAATATTCGAAAAATATTTGGAATACTTTTTGTGAAGTATTCCAAATACTTAGGAATATTATTATCATAAAGTATTCGAATACATACTCTGAATACTTTTTTTTAAGTATTCGGAAAATGTATTTGAAATACTTTTAAAAAGTATTTTACCCAAGTCTGAATTTATTATTATGCTATGTGAGCCCGTAATTTGACATACCGATTTAAACTATGAAACTTTTAAGGTACATAAATACATAAAATTTTACATTCAACATTTACCCATTTTTTTTTTTATTTTAAAGGCTTATTTTACGATTGTAAATTAATATTTTATGCATATTTCGGTGTTTTTTTTAGAAATTTTTGCAATATAGAAAAACTAATTTATATTTTTATAATGTCAATTAATATGGAAATAAATTATTAGATGTAATTGAGTGAAAGTGTAAAACGGTTGACAGAAACTCTTATGTAGTTATACTAATTATTATAACCACTAACTGTTCACATTTTACAAATTAAAATTTCCATAGCTCCTTCAATTATTGACGCATCAATGTAAACGACCCGTAAAATACGTTAAGTTAAAAAAATTAAACTTTACATAAATATTATTTAAAAAAATATGGTTTCTTGTTTGCATTTCAAAAGTTACCCCTCAAACTAATCCTTTATAATTAATAAAAAAAAATTATTTAATATCTAACTTGTCTAGATTATATGATTAAAAACCGGTTTTGCATAGGTAATTTTTTCCTAATTTTAATATTAGATACATAGTAAAATCTGCTGTCACATAAAATTAAGAACACCCTGTAGGCTGTATTTATAGGTACTAGGTACATAGTTCACAGATCTTTTGTAGTGTTGTTAAGAATGAAGTGATCGGTTGCAAATAAGGTCAACGCAGTTCTGTATTAATAGCCATTTATTTAACTATGAATAATATAATAAAAATACCGCTGGCGGTTCCGACTTCCGCGACTCCAGGCGGGATATCGGGCACAGCATTCTACTCCTACCACCCACACGACGCCGTCGGCGTGCCTAAAATCCCTCGTCGTCCGTGTCCGGCAGGCGCAAATTGCAACCGTCCTCGTCCGACAATGACTGGTCTTCGTCCCGTCTATTTGAGGACTGGAGCATGTGCTTAGTTTGTTGACCGGCATTCGTCAGCACCTCGCTAGTCTGAGCTGGCGGATATGGAGGTCGGCGTATGGGAGTTCGTATCGCCTTCGCGAGTCTCGGTATTCGTGAGAGCCGTGACCCCTGGGTTGCTTGACCTTGATCTGCCATTTGTAAATACCAATCCACTGAAATATCACATATTTTACAAAATTTGTCTTGCGTGTTTTCCCGGGCCGAGTTGTGGGGCGGTAATGGTAAACCGAGTCCCAAATAATTGAGTGAATATTGGGGCTAGGTAAATTGAGTCAGAAAAACTTTAATTTCCTAGGTAAATTGAAATCGAAAATCTGCTCAACTCAGCAGAATAATTTTTTTTTGGGGGGGGGGATCAATACCCCCTTTGTATTTTTTTTGCTGTTATTTTAGAAAATAAGTATATATATCTAGACTAAATCGTGTTTAGTATTTATTATATTAATGTATTTTTCAGTTTTGTAACTAAAGTTAAAAAAAAATCAGTTAAAAGGTAATTTAATAACATGGTTTTACACCACTGAAACTCCGTTATGTTGAGTTCGTGCGATTTCTATCCGATTTCTATTCTACCGTGCTGTAGCTGTTCTGTTTCTCGACACGGGTGTATTAAGGTCCCCACACACTGCAGCGGTGGCGGTATAGCGGTTACGGCATAATATTATATTTAGTTAGTACGAATAAATATTTATGAAACTATTATTTCTGTACAAAATGTATTATTGTATTAGTGTTATTGTTATTGACTAAAAATACCAACTATTGGTATTCAATGTAGAATTTATGGTATTTAAAGTGTAAACTGTACAACATTTAGTGTACAAATTTTGGAAAGCCTTAAGGGGTTTGTGGGGGCAAAGCCCCCCCCCCACTATTACGAATGCTATTCAATGGCCCATCCCTTCTCTAAACAATTCTTAAACACACTGCTGCCATGGGTCAACCAGAAAAGGTAGTCAATTCGTCTTTCCCAAATCCTGGGGAACCATGCCCTACTACCCTATCTATAGGCAGTATATCTGCTACTACACGTAATAAGTAGTGTATAATATAATATAATAATATCGACTCACCTTCCAGGTCTCGAGGTTTGTAATCCTACTTCGCAAGTGACTCTTGTGGACGAGGATGCCGGTGGATAGAGATTAACACAGTTATGTACAAATAGCACCTTATTTAAATGGCCGCACCATAGGGGCGCCCACCATAGGTTATCTCTAGGTATACGGTCCCCACCGTCAGTCGAACGACCGACGCGCGTCAAGTGGTTGACGGAAAAGACTTAAGGTCCCCACACACTGCACATTCTATTGTCTTGGCTTCACCGCTGCGGCGAGCGGTGAAATGTGTACTACAGCAATCCACCGCCACCGCTGCAGTGTGTGGGGACCTTAAAGGTTAGATTAGTGATCTATACCGGCGTAGCTCTGATACCAGATTATACCCTGTACGCCGTAACAAAATATAAAATAATACGCACCCCCTATAAATGTACCTAAATGAGGATACAATAATGTAAGATTATTAACTATATTAGCTATGTTTATTAGATATTTTAACAAAAATTGGCGTGTGCTGTCGACGGCGAAACAGTGGCGTGATGAACTAATTTTTGGTGAGGAGCAAAAATGTATACAAGGTACATCTGAAGGGTCTGAAAAGAATTATGCACAAATTGACAAGGAAGCCCTTGCCTTGGTTTTTGCCATTAAATATTTCCATCAGTTTGTGTATAGAAGGGAATTTATTTTGAGGACTGACCACAAGCCTGTAGTCAGTATTTTTGGTGAAAAGAAAGGAATATTCCTCTTATGTCAGCACATAGACTACAGCGTTACGCTATATTTTTATCCGGTTATACTCATAAAATATAATTTATTAAAGGTCTAGAAAATGGTAATGCTGATGCTCTATCAAGATTGCCTTTAAGTGTAACTGGTAGTAATGATACAGAGTGTGATAATTTTTTCATTAATATGGTAACTACTAATATTAAGTCTATTGGAGATTTAGATATTTGTAATGAAATAAAAAAAGATGTTGTTCTGCGTGATGTGTTTATTAAAGTGTTTACTAGGAATTGGCTTGATAACAGTAAGGATGTTTCACTAGATCTTAAACCGTTTTACAGTAGGAGACTGGAATTGTCTATCGAGCAGGGTTGTTTGATGTGGGGACATCGATTAATTATTCCTCAAAAGTATAGGAAACAATTGTTGCAGGAATTGCATTGTACACATATGGGTACTGTCAATATGAAAGCATTGGCTAGATCTTATTTATGGTGGCCGGGTATGGATTCTGAAATTGAATGTATTACAAAAGAGTGTAAAGAATGTTTAATTCTTAGTGATAGTCACCTAAGAGTGTGTTACATAATTGGCCTTGGCCTGAAGATCCTGCACAAAGAATCCATTTAGATTTTTTAGGACCTGTTAAGGGTATGATGTTCATAGTTATTTTAGATGCATACTCAAAGTGGGTTTTTGTGAAAAGAATGTTAAATATAACATCTAGTTCTACTGTTATGGTGTTAAGAGAGTATTTTGCAACTTGGGGTATACCTGGAAAATTGGTATCTGATAATGGCCCTTCTTTGTGTTCTGTTGAGTTTGAAACATTTCTTAAAAACAATGGTGTTTTTCACATTAAAACTGCTCCATATAACCCTTTATCAAATAGCGCAGCAGAGAATTTAGTGAGGACTTTCAAAAATTACTTAAAGAAAGTAATTTCTAGTACTAATAATAAAGATTGTATTGATACTGGTGTGTTGAAATTTATTTTGTCTTATAATAGCACTAAACACTAGATAGAACTCTTTAGTACTATGGTACTTTAGAAAGGTAATTTTTCGATTATCTCAATAGTTATTTAATGCCACAGGAAAAACCACTAAAAATAAGATTTTAATTTCTAATGCTTTGTTTATTACCACAAAACCAATAAAAAATAATAATAACTATTATAATTTAGATTCAACTTACAGGATATTATAATAAATAAAAATAATATCCAGACTGACAAACCGTCTCCACTCAGAATCGTTTTTCTTATATAATGATATTATATCATCGAATTAAAGTTTTATACAATCCTTTATACATTGACCCACTTGTAACCTACTGTACAGCAGAACGGCATCCAATTACAAACTTTTTTTTTATATATATATAGATATAATTAAATAAATAAACCTGTAGAGTTTGTTTGTTTGAACGTGCTAATCTCAGGAACTACTGGTTCGAATTGAAAAATTATTTTTTGTTGAATAGTCCATTCATCGAGGAAGGCTATAGACTAAATAACATTATGCTACGACCAATTAATAGAAGTGCTCAAACATGGATTTTGAGATTTACGATAGAAATATTTGTTTATAAATGGCTTCTATTGGTTATAGGAGAAACAATAATTTAATAGGAATAGTATTTATTTATTATTGGTTGCTATTGGTTAATCGGGCAGATCAAGTACGAGTGAACTTGTTTTCACATAATTATTTAGTTAATTAATTGAAGGGAGATAATTGAATTTAAGACCTAGTCTATTATTATTTTTTACTATTAGGTACTAATAAGGTACTGTGTCGGGTCGTCGGGATACAATCGTTCGTCTATAACTGGACTTTTTGGTAGTCTACCGGTCTTCTGCTTACCTATTTCGAGTTTTAAAAGTCTATAATAAACACTTTACACAATTTATTACAGTTTACACTCAACATCCGAAGGAGGTTATTTATCTATAATTATCAACGTATACTGACAAAGGTAGGTACTGTGTAATGTATATGTACGGACTGCGCAGTGGACCAACAACGACACATTATGACATTCCGTTCGACTGCCACGGTTTTGGAAAATAATAATATAAATGATAAACATATAATAAATGTATAGATTGCGATGCCAGGGGCAAGTAAAAAATGTGGGGCCCCTATTCCTATTTTATAAATTACATAATACATCCCCATTCTAAATTAACTCTAGACTTAATTCAAAAGGTAATTTTGTCCATCGATTTTAAATCAAACAATAAATTATTGTACATTTGGTACCTATGTAAGATTAGTTTTTTTCCTAAGACACTTGTTCCAAATTTTAATAGGTACATATAGATAAAGGGATGTATTCCTGGAAAATTAACGTGAAAATTATGAATAATTACTATATAAAGTTTTTTTAAGATCAAATTGTCCTCGATCGAATATAATATGTGTTTTCAATAATATACGACTTTTAGACAGAGATATATGTATCTAATTGTTTAAAAAGATACGTTCAATTTTTTTATACATCTATCCATAGGTACCTAATATACTAATATATAGGTAATATATAAATATCAATGCATGCGTTTTATTCATTGACATTTGACATATTATTATATGTCATTATGTCAATGGTTTTATTACGAATTACGATTGAGTCTGATAATAATCTAATATCATGAATTGAATGTAATTATAATGTTAGATTTTTTTTCAGTTGTTCATAATATTATAATCTAAAAATCTTGTTGGTTAAAATTATAATCTTAATATATTTGATGTTTTTATAAGAATTCTTTCAAATACTTTCGAGTAATCTCCATTTAATCAGTTCAAGTATAATATTGACATATTAATTATGTAAGTACTAAACTAGGTATATGTGTACTCTATATATATTCAGATATTCTTTGATTCTATAATTGCTGGTCATGAAACTAGACTAATAGAAATAGAACTCTAGAATATGTTTAGGGTACCTAGGGCCTAGGGGTACTGAGTAATGTAGGTAAGTGAGTTATAGTGTACCTACCCAGTTCTTGCGTACACACGATATATATTAAAACAATGGTTTCAATAAAAATATTTGTTTTAGATTTGTATTTCAACATTTATATTTCGTGTTGACACCCGGCACACCACCAACATAAGGGCGCAGCAATTTTATTAGTCCTGGGCGTCGTCCGGAGGAGAAGTAATGTTGTCCGGAGGAGAAGTAATGTCCGGAGGAGAATTAATGGTCCGGAGGAGAAGTAATGTCCGGAGGAGAAGTAATTGTCCGGAGGAGAAGTAATGCTAAAGTCCGGAGGAAAAGTAATGCTAAGTCCGGAGGAGAAGTAATGCTAACGCGGTTCCTCCTCCGGTCCTCGATCTAACCGGAAAAAAAAAAAAAAAAGTCCTGGGCGTCAAATTTCCTAGATCTGGCACTAGTCCATGTAGTTTGTACGATTCAAACCTTAACACTATGCCCATCGTACATGTGACTAAAAGTTCTTGATAATTTTTATTCCTAGAAGACTGATAGATTTCTATTAGATTATTAATTTTTAAAGTATTTACGCTTGTATGATTTGCTGACTTCTGTGAAATTGGTAATTATAATTATTATTTATTTACTTACTTTTTATTTGGTAATTACTATAGTCTATAATATTACTAACTATAAATATAGTGACCATAGTACTAAGGTATTAGTTTCATAGGGTTGTAATTTTTCTGTTGCATTGACTTACTGTACTTATAATACCTACCACATAACGTTTTTCCAACATACAATTATAAATGGACTACTTGATACTACATTCTCAAGTCCAAGCGCAACATAGACAAAATACATTTACGCAGAATTTTTTTTTTTTTTTTTATGTTTTTGAGTCAAATCACCCATTACAAAAACGATAGGGAATAATATTTTGGCTACCACACGATTGCGTACGATGTACCTTTTTAAGAACACGATTGCGTACGTTAACACGATTGCGTACGTTAAACCATTAACTTTAATATTTACCCTAAAAGTCAAACGATTGCGTATGATTTGCTGTGCAACGTTGCCAAGTTTATGTTTTTATGTGTAATCAGTAAAATTTAAATTTTAAATTAGATTTTGGAAAAGCGGGATAATTTTTTCGACGTTTATCGTACATTGCTTTTCGAATCGACCGTACATCTCTGTGCTCGATTTCAGAGTGATTGCCATTGCTCCCCATAAGTTCGTTTCTAATTATTTTTATGGGTCTGACACAAATAGTATTATTTGATTTTCTTTTACAAGCTTCTCGTAGTACTTGTCGTTCAATGCTCTGTTGTGAATTTTCAGGGTGGTGGTGTTCATTAATTGTTTCATGGACATACTCTCCATTTGTCAAAATGCTAGCATAACATGATTTTTTGGTACACAGCCATTTTTTAATTCCGTCTTTTCTTTCCCTAATAAACCGATATTTATGTAAATTTAGTAAAACTAGTGGTTTGCCTTTTTCAGAAGTTATAAAATTAACTTTATTTTCCATATTTCACTCGAAAAACACGAAACACGCTAAGAGGTTGATAATCCCACGACGGTTCTTCACTGACTTCGTTTATTAAACGATACGCATATTGCAGTATACATATTATTTTATCGGGTGCGAGTATCCTAAAATATCCTAGTAAAATACCCGATTTCGTTATCGCCTATCAAATATCACCTATCGCCTCTCAATTAATTTTAAATTGTATGTTCTATTAGTTCAAAGCAAATGGCAACAGTGCTTCAAAGTTGCAGATAAAAATCGTACGCAACCGTGAACATTAAATGTTCACGATTGCGTATGTCAATAAAGACCGTACGCAATCGTGTTTCACCGAATATTTTTGAGGATATGACATACAGATTTGTCTCAAAACAATTTAAACATTATTTAATTTAACAAAATATTTTTATTTTTTATTTTGAAAGTCTAATACAAAGTCAAATAACAATTAAATATAAAACATTTATGTCATACCCACAAAAATATAGGTTTATTTTTGTAATAGGTAATTTTACTCTAAGATTACTCAAAAAAATCATTCGGCGTAAATGAGTTTTGTCCATGTTGTGCGTGGGCCAGAAAGAGAAAACAAACAGTGATCTGACATCTTCTTACTAGCCTACCTTTTAAATTTTTTTTGAAAATTGTATTTATCTTTAACATTAAAATAAATCATCATAATATTATAATATATTGTTTATTATTTTAATCTAATGTAGATAGGTAGGTACTTGATATGTACACAAAAGGGACAAAGAATTAATCTGTCTAAAGGAGAGATAATTTTTTTTCCCCATTTAATTTTTAGTTTGTATAGTTATCTTACCTTAAAATAAAAGTTAAAATCTATCATATAATAATATAAATATCTGCCAAACTAATATTTTGATTTTTTTTTTAATATTTTTTAACCTCCGTGGTTAAGAAATTAGTACGTCAGACTATTTATTTTTCAGACCACTAATTACTATTAGTCTTAATCTTAAAATGTACAAAAAAAAAAAAAATTACTTCGATAAGTAGTTTATTATGTATGCATATGATTTTCTTATATTATAATTTATGAAAATTAAGAACACCGCTAATTGTTAATTTGTGTTAAGTACTCATTTCCTAGATAAATTAATAGATATGCTACTAAATCTATAAGCATGGTTAAGAGCAGTTCTAGAAACTAAATAATTATTGTAAGTATTCCTTTCTTATAATATATAAAAAATAAAATATTTACCAATGTCATAATTAACAATTTGATTAACTGGATAAATTATGTCATCAACAATAGCAGGATTGACATATAAAAGGCCTCGGCCGCAATTTTTCTCAGGGGCCTCGATTTTTTTTCTTCATTTACTATATATGAACAAGGTGGTTCCTAGAGTTATTGTATATCCCCCCCCTCCCCCGACCAACCAGCCAAAATGTTAATGAATTATTTTTTGTAAACCAACTTATGATATATTATGTCAGAATTCAGTTTTTTTCTTATGAATAAAAATAAAAAATGACTAAGTTGTATGATTAAAGTGAAACCTGTATAGGGAACAGCACCGTTTGATGCTGACCGTTAAACGCCAATTTATTATTAACGCTGACTTTTACCTCCCTCCCCCCACTCACCAAATAGTCGCTCGATTAAAATTTTTCCACTTTTACAATTCTCTACTAAAACCAAGTATTAACTTCTGACGTGCTTAATGATACACATGATTTTAGTAAGTTACTAAACAAAATGCAATTCAAATTACGAAAAAGATATCATCCAAAATATAATAAAGAAGACAAACAATGAACAAAAGTTGACACAACATTATTTTTAAAGAAAGTAATAGCTAAATATAAAAAACTTAAATACTAAATGAGCAATTCATGTAACATTTTAGATGACTTAGCTATAGTATCAATAATTTGCGTTTTCTGAATCTTGATATCTTTTTCAATTGCCATAAGCATTAAATGTTGTTGACTTATTGTTGATCTGATTTTAGACTTCGCTGATATATAATATTAATTATTGATATCAAAATGAATAAAAATAAAAATAAATTGATATTTCACTATTAATGAAAATCTGAAAGTAACTCGTCACTATACATATAGTCACTTGTCTATACGATATAGTACAATAGATATTTTTTAATTATTGTTAATTGTTCAGTTAAATAAAATGTGAGATGTAGTTATAAAACTATAGTCTATAAATCAAATTATTGATTTCAAGATAAAAGTTACATACTATATGAAATAATATTTATGTATGCAGATTGTTAACGATAAGACATAGATTGTAAGCCATTAAATATAATCCTAATGAAAACAAATAACAGATAAATCGGAGATTGGTATTTTCAATTTTGTACTAAAAATAGAAAAACAATAAGCATACGTATTAAATCATAGTACGTTATACGAACATAATACATATCAATTATCAGTATATTATCACGGTTACCTATAAAAAACATGATGACCGTGTTCGTAGTATACAAAATTCATATTATAATAATATATAAACAACACGGTCAACACTCAACACTGCAGTACACGTACCTAGTTTAGTTCTTACTTCTTCATTTCGATATAGCGCTTATGATAATAATTAACTAGACAATTTATCAAACCTATTGTACAGCCGTACGGGGGCCCCACACATAGACGTTATTGACTTATTGTATTTGTACTCGTTACGATTTTCCCGAAAATGTTGTTGTACCTGTGGGCTGTAGCAAACCCTGTTGTACAAAAAATCTTATTTGCGTTCAAATCATCTCGTTTATCATTACATTTGTACTACACCTTATACGAGTAAACAGCACACCGCACACCGCACACGTATACACCATGACAAAATATAGATTCTATTATATCGTACTAGATAGTAGATACGTGTTTGTAGTGATTGTACACAACACTCAAATTCTATAACATATGCACAGGGCCGGATTTAGGATGGTGGGGGCCCTAGGGCCCATCATATGGCCATATAAGGTTGACATATAACTTACTGCATAAGCTGAAAGGTAATTATCTCGTGGGGGCCTCTTATTAATTGAATCTTGTGGGGCCACGGGCCCCGTGGGCTCTCTCTAAACCGGCCCCGTTTATACACTTCGTCAGTAGCGCAACTAGGAAAATTGTCACTTTCAATGAAGGGCTTTCTATTAAAGTTTTATTAAAAGTTTTCTACGATTATTTTTGTGAATAAAAATTGGGGTGGTCATATTGATTGTTAAAAATTGTTATCCAAATCTAATATGCAAAAACAATATTTTTAGTTAAGACTTAGGCTGGGGCCCCTGCAGCCTGTGGGCCCCAGTGATCGACACTCCCTCGTCCATCGTCGTACATTTAATTGTAAAAAAAAAAGCTCAGGGCCGACACTGATTGACAGGCTCGACATTCAAGTCTTCATCATCAACGTCATCATTATTGCCAACATAATCATCTAATTATTATAAAAATGAATATTTATAAAATAATAATAAATAATATCTATTATAGCCTATAGTTACATAATATATTTACATATAATTGATTTACCTTGTTCTACATTTGTATGCCAATCCAACTCTATATGTAAATAATTATCCAAAGAATGTGAGCATTGTAGAAGGAACTCTTTCACATTTAAAATTCCTATCCCTAATTGTTGGGTAGCAGTCCTAATTCGTTCAGAATTACTTAAACGACATTTCACTCCTCGTGTTACTTTTTGTCCTGCTCTTAATTGTCGAATCATCACATGACTGATACGACCAACATCATTGAGTTTCTCTATAAGGCATTTTATATATTATATTATATGAACATTATAGAAGTTTTATCTTTGATATAATTGAAAAATTAAAACAGATCATATTTCATAGACTATAGTGCGTTTCATTATAACTGCAACTCAAAGCTAACGCGCTTCATGGCGGTTTGTCTCAAACCAGCGATTTTCAAAGTAAGATCGAAAAGAATGCATAAAATCTTCGTCATCAATTTTAAATAGATATAAAGTTTTAATTTTAAAACTTTACGCGCAAGTTTTAGAAACCCTAATGAAAAAACACCACGAGGCGTGTTAGCGTTGAGTCGCAGTTATAATGAAACACACTATAGGTATAAAGTAATAAAAAAACAAAAAATTCTATTTAATATATAAAATAAAACCACAGCCAAGCCAATTATAAATTTGGTTTACAATAATTATGTATATGACTGGTTTAAAATTAAAAAATCATCATGCAATCATAAATACGCTTTTATTATGTATTTTTATATTGTTTATTTTATGCACATTACATAGTTAAAGTTAATGTAGCAATAGTTAATGCATAGTTAAAGTTTTTAATTCAATCTTGTTTTTTATTGTTACTATACCAATTTTAAGATAACTGATGAAACAAAAACACACATAATATTATTATTTATTATATTCTATTTATTTACCTAAGAACCGAAAAAGATTTGGATGGATAACATTGAATTTTTCTTTTAAACCATTGTGGAACGATTCAATGTTGTTGTTGGTTCTAATGGGTAAGCCATGCACCGTAAAAACTTCTGGACCTCTAGATCTGAGCCAATATCTATAAAATGTATTTAAAATTTTATAACTGGTAGCATAAAATTAAATCAATGTTATTGAAAATTCAGAAAGTTTTTAAATTTAAATTCGAACCTGGAGAAATAATTAAAAAAATACATCAATATGTATATTGTTATCTCTTACATGTTGTTTAGCTGTTTGAAAACCTTCTTCAATTAAAGCAGCTGGTAATAATGCTAAAGCTGCACACATCTTGATGCATAGTTTAGCATGAGTATTATTTTTAATATACTGTGTTAAATGTACCTTTCTAATATTTTTCACTAAACTCTAAACATTAAATGAACAAAAAAAAAAATAGATTAATTAAGATATATTATATTATATACTAATAATAATAAACTATACTATTTGTTGTATAAATGAGGTAGGAATAAGAAATTATAGTTGTTGACCTTGCATGAAAATTATTATGGGTATACACTATTATGGGGCAAAGTCAAGTGCAAACATAGTTCAACTCCCGTGTAGTGGTTTAAAAAAAAAAGGTACCGATGGAATATCGAATCAGTGGCGTAATTTGGTCATGGTTGTGGGGGGGGATGAAATGTATGTACATTTCACCAATTACCCCCCCCCCCTCAACATTTTTTTTTTTAATCGTATAAGGCATAAGCTATAAGCAATAAGCACCCCTCAATACAAGAATACAACCATTATGATCTGTATGTAATAACTAGTAGCTGGAATTATATTCTTTTGCATATTTTTTTTGAGTCTATGCAGTCAGACGGGGGTTCAAAATCTTTACAAATCATGAAACAGGTGAGTTAATGGCAAAAGTTTATTTTGCATATTTGGGAATATTTCAAGATAAAAGAATATTTCGTATAATAAAAAATATTAGAGAATATATCGATTAATTTTTGTAGATGTTCGATATTTTTTGTTGCAGTGGCCTAAATAATATAAATAGCACATATAAAAACATTTTAACCGACCGTTGTACAAATATGACATCAGGGAACATGGAACAAAATATAGTTGTCAACTGTTTTCAAAAATTTTCTTAGTTAAAAATTTAAAATAATTAAATATTAAATCAAACTTTTCTTAACAAGTAGTATTTTTTATTATGTAGGTACCTATTTATATCAGGTTTTTATATTATTTTGCATATTATGTACCTATTTATTTATATGAGTTCGTATTATTTGCTTAATTATTTTGCATATAAATGCATATTTTTAGTTCAAGAGAATATTTTAATAAAAAAGCATTTTTTTTGGATACCTATTTTATTATTATTTTTAAAGAATATTGGAAGAATATTTTCAACTTTTTAAGAGAATATTCAATATTAGCATCTTATTTTGGCTATTTTAAAAGAATATAATTCCGGGCCTAGTAATAACTAATATTGTATATACAGTGTGATCACGATTTTAGGTACCACTGAATATCTCAGATGGCTGACTTTGTATTGAAATGGGGTTTTCGGGAGGTGATAGCCGATAGGAAGCACTTAAATACATATTTTCAGACCAGTTTAAAATTTTTAGCTCACTCGGTATGCACATGCGCAATATGACTTACTATTTGTTAAATGGCAACCCCACTTTTTTTCTACAGATTCGGGTAGAGTATTTTTTTTTAAACATTTTTTGTATTGAAAGTTTTTCTATTTATAAAACTGACCAAGTTAGAGAAAGTCAAATTTTGGATTTATTCATAATATGTGTTAAAAGCAATTTGCATTTATAACCAGTTGAAATAATAAAATAA
Source organism: Macrosiphum euphorbiae (assembly GCA_949089665.1). Classification (NCBI taxonomy): domain Eukaryota; kingdom Metazoa; phylum Arthropoda; class Insecta; order Hemiptera; family Aphididae; genus Macrosiphum; species Macrosiphum euphorbiae. The sequence goes on along the minus strand of CARXXK010000001.1, from coordinate 113,175,928 downwards.
GTGCCAAATAAATGTTTGATTAGGGGGGGGGGGGGTGGCTGAGTGGACTAAGGCGTCGGTTGTGGCCGATTTCCGTCCGCCATTAAACATTTATTTGGCTCTTATTTTATTATTTCAACTGGTTATAAATGAAAATATCATTAAACACGAATTATGCATAAATGTTCAATAAATGTTCAAAAATAAATACTCTACCTGAATCTGCAGAAAAAACTGGGGTTGCCATTTAAAAATAAGTAATATTGCGCATGCGGCATGCGCGTACCGAGTGAGCAAAAAATTTGAAACTGGTCTGAAAATATGTATTTAAGTGCTCCCTATCACCTCCCGAAAATCCCATTTCAATACAAAGTCATCCATCTGTGATATTCAGTGGTACCTAAAATCGTGATCACACTGTATATGATAATATTGATGGATGATTATATATTTGTATAATATTATGGAGATTTGGGTGATTTTTGTATTATCTATGAAATATATATTAATAAAATTAGTACATAAATGTGTTTGACGATTAAAAAAAAAAAAAAAATGGTCAAGGGGGGGGGGGATACGACACCCAAATCCCCCCCGTAATTACGCCACTGTATCGAATAGGTATAATAAGTATAGTGTATACCAGATACCTAGGTACATGTTATATTATATGTTCAATATTTGATTTTTCATTATTATAGTAATAATATTGGACTAATATATTTGGACTTATTGTATACAGCTATTGTAGATGTAGAGTTAAATACTAAAAAAGAATACAAACGGTCTAACATTGAAGGATTTAAACATGTAATAATTATTTAATATAGGTAGGTAAATACTTGTACATAATGAAACCAGCAAGAATGTCTTTCTGAATTTCCACAAACAGCCCGCAATGCCACTTCAAAGTCAGTCATAACACTTGTAGGATGTAAAAATGGATATAGTGTTTTGCATTTTGTTAGTAAAAGAGTGTATGCCGTTTCCGTTTTTGATTCCATCAAAGCAAATTCCATGAGTATAGACTAAGATGTTAAATGAAAAATAAATATGTACTTATTAAGAATTTACCATAACTCGAGATTGATAAAAAAATAAATTACGTGATTTTGTATAATGGCATGCATCATGAATAGTTGTCTACTTTGAGGTCTTCATGGGACTACTTGAAATGTAGCATCCGCATGGATATTTGTAGCTCCTTAACGAACACTTTTCCTTATTAAATCTATACATCCAAACATTACAGAACATTTCCCATGCTCATCAATAACTCTATCCAGGAAATAGTTTTGATCGCAGCATGTATAATTTTTCTTGGTTAATTTCCAAAAAATCAGCCAATGCATCTAGTGTAGTAGGCAATGGAGGCACAATCTTAACCGTGTTTGCCTCATTGAAGATTCAATAATTAACCTAGGTAAGCATACAAATGTAATTAATAAGCAGATAAAGTTAAAACTTACCAACTAGCGCGAAACATGGCTAATGCAACTGAGAGTTGCTTAATTGAATGTTTATCTGGATCTACATTTAAAAACTATTAATAATGATATAGTGGATGAACAGCTGGCTAATTTAGAGACAGAATTTGGAGGTACAACAAATATTGAAGTGTCGGAAGAAAGTATAGAACTATTGAACAATTTTGAACAAGAAGTAATACAATATACCTACTCATGCATATATATTATATTATATTATTATACTCATGTATTATCATAGAGTTTGAATTTAAATTATTTACAGGTATTAAAAAATAGTTTGAACACTCAACTTACAACAATAGAACGTGATTGTATAAAATATATTACTGGGTCAGTAGCGAGAAAGTTTATTAATATCCTTACTTAGGCAATACTGATAACCTAGGCAGAACCCCAAAGAATTGGATAGATTGTGTATCATTAGGCAATTTAATTTATCCTTCGGACGACTTGTTGAAGACTGCAAGACTCCTTGAAAACATTTTTAATGACTATCATGGTGCAAACAATTTAAATAAACTTCCAGGTACTTACTGAATAATAATTCTAAATAATTGGATCAATTATATTTTTTAAATGTTTATTTAGGTGTAATAACCAAAGTGGCTAATGATGTTGTTGAGCAATTAAACATTCTCAAAATATCCATTCCGAATGAGGTAGTCCAAGAACTTTTATAATTTTATAAGACTAAATAATTTAAATTAAATAATTCGTGATAAAGGATTACAAACCAAAAGAAATGAACTAAGAAAATTTATATCATAATAACAATTTGTTTCTACAATTAATATATATTTACTTGTTTTAAATAAATTGATTTTATTTCTATTTTATAAAATCTATGTTTATTTAAGTGAATTGTAATTTTGTGATTTAATCCCATTGGTATCAGTATTTCTTAAAAAGTGTATTAAATGTCACCATGGCTAAATATTAAATAACTTACATAGTATTGAGTAATATGAGTGTCGAACAAAAATTTGTTCTCACCACTTGTGACGTTAGAATAGAATAATATGTTACAAGATATTATTTTCATTTTCAACTCACAAGGCAATAGAAAAGGACAAGACCAACTTAAAATACGCGGAAAAGATACATTGGTAAGAATTCCTTCCGGTTGACGTCATCGACATGCGTATCACCATAGAACAACAGTATCACGGAACCACAGAACTAAGATCATACCTAGTTATTTAGCCATGGCGCGAAAAAAATAAAACAATCGGATGAATGACAAAAGTGCTTAGATACAAATGTTTAGATTTTGTTTTGTACATATTACGATGACCGATGACGGACTAGGATATACTTTGGGCCAAGGTACATTACTGTTTTGTCAATTCTCCATACCATCATCATAATATTATTTATATTGGAAATACCCAGAATTATTTCCAAGAACATGACCAGGCGGCGGACAGTTTAGCGTCAGTTCCGTGCAGCGGGTTTTTGTTGGGTATCAAAAAATAGGTTCGTTGTTAAACAACACTGTACCGAACGAGAGCCACATTTCGTCATGGGCAGGGGTACGGACCATGAACTAAGATATTATTATCTTAGTTCATGGTACGGACACTCCGCGAATTGGCCGGATCGGGCGATTGTGGCATACGTGAAATATTGTTCTATGGTGAAATAGGGAATGGTAAACAAGTCACCCCGCGGCCCGTGTAGCGTATCCACCGAACTGTAATTATACCATATTATACAGTTTATTAGTGAGCGTACCCAGCCTACGTTTCGGTAAACGTTTTCATAATACGGGTAACCTTGGATCTAACATCAAGTATAAGCACATACTAAAATTGGTAAACGGACGTTTCGCCCCCGCCGTTTCGTCCCCGTCAAAAAAACCAGTACATGGACGTTTCGTCCCCGGCAATTATTGAGATAGGAGTCATAGGACGTTTCGTCCCTGAGAGTTATTAGCCATAGGACGTTTGGTCCCCGGTATACTTTGATAATCTAAATACATTAATTTTTAAGGGGCCTCACTACCAAGTCTTTTTTTTGTCAAAAACTACTGTTTCTAATTCCAACGATACGTGTCGACAATTATCACGATTTTCATTCTGAAAAGATATTCTGATTGTCCGTAATATATACAAGGGAACGATCGAGCCACATTTTTAATTTTTGTAATTTAAATTGCAATAAAAATTGTAAAAAAATAAAAAAAAATACAGAATTTCCAACTTAAATATTTAATTAACTAAATACAATTTTAAAAATGTGCCTCGATCCCTCGTACATGTTGTGGAAAATAAGAATATTTTGTCAGAATGAAAATTGAGGTAATCGTTGCGACGTACTGTTGGAATTAGAATCGTATGTTTAAGTGAAAAATATCTAAGCATTTTTTCATGATCACAATATTATTATATATTGACATGTGTGTGCGAGTGCGTGCGAGAGCTACAATTGACCCACATGGACGCCACACACTCTAATAATCATTTACGACTAACACATAGATCTCGGGTGGCGACGACGAGATTAGAAATTGCCTAAATGATTCTCCTTAAATCAATGCCATTGCGAGGCCCCTTAAAGCTGCTAGTAACAATTAAAAAAATGTGGAAGTAGTTAATAATATTCATTAGGTATGATCAAATTTTTTTTTCTCGTAGTTTTGGTTTATTGACTTCATCATCGTCAATATTTGTAATTGGGTTTCCTTCAACACTTGTTTGCAGTTATATGCATTGTAAGCAGTGGCGTGGTGAACATTTATAAACCTCGATGCCCAGCATATATTTCAGAACCTACCTCCTTTATCCCTTTAATATAATATATAGTACATATAATTATTATGTGACTGTAAATATTTTAATTTTTGTTGTATGTTATTGGTTACCAAAATGTACCTGACCACCCCACCCCCCCCCTCCACAAAAAAACCCCATTCACCTCGCCACTGAATTAAGCATAAAGTATTATTTTTTCCGTCCGCTGTTAATCATTTGCAATTGAGTTATTAAAAGGGTACCTAAAATATTTGCTATATCCTATAGCATTGGTGGTATAACGATAATACTATCAAACAGTAGGTAAAAAAATCACCTTCAAAAAGGAGTGTCATAACACATATAGACTCTAAACGAAAACCACAAAAATGAGTCAAGTAAGTTTTCTTGAAAAAATCTAACAAGTTTCCAAATGTGTTTTCGACAGGACGTAACGCCTGACCAAATCTGAACTGTGTGTTATCCATTAATCGTATAGACACAGGTTGATATCTCTACAGATTTAAATGTAATTATTCATTATTTAATAGTTTAATTGTGAAGATAATGTTTAAAACATACTTGTTTGGCTACTTCTCTCATACATTTTACTCCTGATTCAAAATCAGGAAAAACCACAGAATCATAAACACGACAATCTGGAAGAGGTCGAATTTTTAAGGTCACTTCTGTAATTATACCTAATGTACCTGAAATATAAAAACAGTAATCAATCTAAAATATTGTTGATTATAAATTACCAACAAACAAACCTTCTGACCCTAAGACAATTTGTTGAAAATCTGGTCCACTTGACATTCTAGGGACCTTACTGTTTTTTTCGACCACCCCTCTACAAGTGACCATTTTAGCATCAATTACTAAATCTTCAATGTTACCATACACATTTTTCTTCATGCCCGACGCTCTAGTAGCGACCCAACCACCTAAACTGATTTGTTTAATACACATTACTGATTATAAGTTTCTTCCAGTAAATAATAATACTAAAATTACAGCTATATTCAATAAACACATGCATGTTTCTATACTAAGAATAAAATAAAAATGTATTAGTACATTTAAACAACGCACACAAAATGTGACTAAAATACTAAACTAAATCAAACGATTGTAATACTTAAAAAATAGTAAATACAATAAAAGGAAACTTACTACTTTAATGATTGCTACAAAGGCTACACTCGAGTTTTTTTTTTTTTTTATTTCAATGAATACCTAGAAAACTCATAAGAGTCGGGTTCATGTCCACATGTATAGCCTCGTTTGTTTAGTTCTCGTTCTAAATCTTGACCAATGACTCCGGCTTCAAAACATACCAGTAAGTTTGATTCATCCAACCACAGTAAACGGT